>JARHVA010000444.1:605000-607500 GCA_037957365.1 Torreya grandis
TTGATGCACATAATAAATGCATGCACAATCAATTAGAGGCCCATTTTTACATGATTTATTACTTAGTCGATACCATATGTTTATCCTTGGGAGCCTAAAGGGTCAATAATTATATGTGATAATTTTTACCATATCCACATTAAAAAATACATGGATTACATGTAGAAAATAACATATAAATTATACCCTATGGTATACATAGCCATCAATGGATAATGTATGCCCAGGCTATCAGACCAAATCAAAAGACCACTTAAGACAATAAGGGATTATTGTCTCTATCCTAATCACATTGTTATAATTATTGAGGTAACCTTGGTATCTCCTTTATTTATACTAATTATTGTAATATATATATTATCTAAATAGGAGATAACTTATTGGCTGTATAAAAATGTGGATGACAACCTAAAGCAGGTAAGTTTGGCCAAATAGTATGAAATGCCTCTTAACATTGGGAGGTAACAATTTTAGAATTGGGAAAAATTAGTAAAAACCTCAAATCACCAAGCCTCATTCAAGTTTGGGTTAGTTTACATCATATGTTGGGACCTTAGGAAAGTCATAAGTCAATAGATATAATAGTTATCCAATTAATTCAAGTATGAATATTATCACCATGAATATGAACATGACACAATCTTCCTCAATGTTGAGGATGATTCAAAGGTTTACACTTAAATGATAAAAAGTTTAGGTGTCTATGAAAATTTCCCAAATGATAAAGTATGACCCAACCATATCAAGAGATGATGCTATCATAATTAATGAGGAAGGAAAAGACTCTAAGCAGGTTGGGAAAATTTCTAAAAATATAGGGGAATAGAGTAATGAATAATTAAGGTCAATAATCCTCAAGAATTTTCAAAAGCCACAAGATGTAAAGAAACCACTTGTTGAAACTAGGAGCCCTCTTAGATTCAAAGTTTCTTTCACTCCACCAACTACAAATGTTTTTCCATTCCAAATTACAAGCATAAGTTGGTCCCCTTATCCTATTTATTCATAGATGAATTTTGATACTTATATTTTAACATATGATATAAGGTCTATCCATTCTTCCCTACACACTTAAGTTGATACACCAATAAATGAAGATGAAGAGTTTCTAGATGAACAAAGTGAAGAAGATGAGCATAGTCTTGAGATTGGATATGGGGAGGATCTAGGTCTAAGAACATAATTAGATGTTTTTTTATAAGATACCATTATAGAGTGTTTGTATAGTTTGAAGTTATACTCCACTTAGCATTTAGAGTATTGATCATGAACAAAGTGAAGAAACAAAGGAAGTAATTAAGATGACCAATATTATGATGGATTATTAAACTCTTGTGGTTGTCCCAATTGTGGTAACTTTGATAAATCCTTCATAAGGGTTTGTTAATAAATTATATTTAGTGCTCACATTATATGGGTGAATTAATAATATAATTATATATGTTAGTGAGTGATTTATGATAACAAATCATGTAAGTAGACTTGTGCATGAGTTTTGGGATGTTGAGTGATCATGATAGATAGTGTGAGATATTTATGGGTATTTGGTAGTTGATTTATGATAAGGTTTGACTTGTAAAAATAGGAAATAAATCTTGTAAAAGTATCTCACCACCTATTAAGTATTATATACTTGATAATTTATAATAGAATTTTTATGTTTGATTTATGTGAAGTTTTTTGGTGTTGAGATTATCCAAACTTAAACCAAAATTTTCATCTGGTATCTGAGCATTTTCAAATCCTATGCATAATAAAATTATAAATGGTTGTTCAGGGGTAGTCATATTTTTATTTTCCCCTATAGATGGCACATATGTGGTGTAGCTTTGTAAATACATAATAGTTATTAATTTTAAAAACTATTATTTTTAGAATTGTTTAATATACTTTCAAAATTATTACAATAATTTCATAGTATTATAAGGTCATTGTACTCAATGTGTGGGCCTTGTGATACTATGATCAATCCTGTGGGACATCTCATCTGTCAGATCCATCAAGCCTACTCTATATAACATCAAATTTTGTACCAAGACAATGCTCTCATATGCATACAAAGGATTTTAAAATTGGGAAACCACTAGTGAGGACTTTGAAGTAGATTTGAACCCACTAATAATTACATATAATTTAGATATGAGACATCCCCAATTGAATATAAAACTAAATAATTATTGAGATCACATATTTGATCACTATTTTATTCAGTTGATTAGCTTTGACTTGGCATCAACTATTGACATCAATATGATCTCATTTGAGCACTTTGAAATCACTACCTCAAAATAAGATAAAGATATATGATTTTTTCACCATTAAAGTTATAGTGATCTATGTTATAAAAATCTTAAGATACCTCTCCTTCATCTATAGTGTCATTTTTATACCATCCCTCTCTCTACTGACTGCTCCACTCATCTCAACTTTGGATCAATTTAACTTGGTTCAAATAGATAATTACACCTAAAAGTTTTGTACCAGATTGGAAATCAAATCC
>JARHVA010000444.1:612500-1120000 GCA_037957365.1 Torreya grandis
GAAAAAAATTAGATAGATGACTCATTAGCATATTCAAAAACTAACTTTATACCCATGCATGAATCAAAAAAGCAAAAAATATTGGTGGATTTAGTACCTTATCTATTAGTATAAGATAACATAATGAATTTTTAGGTATTTTTTGATGATTAATAGATTGTTCAATTTCTAACTAATTCTGATGTATTTGAATCTTAGATAATAAATGAGAAATATGTACAACACATGAGCACATCATGTGTGTGAGATGATGGCATTATGAAATTGAAATATAATTAGATACCCATTGGAATGGTTTCTTTGGAAATAAATTTTGACATAGATTTAAAATTTAAAATGTAGAGACTATCTAAGACCAACGAATCTGAATTCTAAAAAGAGAATTTGGGAAATGATGAACATCCCCAATATGTCAATATTGGTATAAATTGTACCAAATGTGAAAATAGAAATTGGAATTGTTAATGGAATATAAGTATGTAATTACATGGACTTATGAGGAATTTTTTTAATCAAAGATTTATTACTCACACTATCCATTTTAAGCAAGATCCTAAAGAATTTAGGCAACATTAAAGACCAGTCAACCTAGTTCTTGATCCTCTTATTTTAAAATAAGTTTAGAAGTTATTAGAATCTAAAATTATGTTCTCAATCAATAATTATGCATGGGTATCCAATTTGGTACCAGTTAGAAAGAAACATTGTGAGATTAGGCTATGTGTTGATTTTAAAAAAATGAACAAGGATTCAGAGAAAGATAATTATCCTCTCTCTTACTTAGATGAAGTAATTAAAAATTTAAGTGGTTCTAAAATGATTTATTTTTTATATGGATTCTCAAGTTATAACTAAATGCTAGTCCAATTTGAAGATAAAATGAAAACAAATTTTACTTGTAAGTGTGGAACATTTGCATATAAAATAATTCCCTTCAGATTGATAAATGCAAGAGCTACATTTCAATGTGCCATGGGCTATGATTTTCAAGGAATTTTTGGTAAATGTATCATTATTTACACAAATGACCTCATAGTATTTTATAAGAATAGAACTGATCATGGAGAATAGTATTTTAGAAGAATAGAACTGATCATGGAGATCATGTAGATAAAATATTACATAGATGTATAAAGTATGGAGTGTCTCTAAACCCAAATAAAAGCATAGTTGGAGTGATAATAGGAAATATACTTGGAAAAGTGTTCACCAAAGATGGAATTTACATTGATCTAGAATTAATTAAATCCATATCAAATATAATTCCTCCAAATAGTAAGAAAGAATTGAAATCATTCTTTGGAAAGATTATTTTTGTAAGAAAATTTATCTCAGGTTTTATATAAATAGCAAATCCTTTTAAAACTATGTTCAATCAAAATGTTAAAATTTAATGGACTATTTAATCCATAAAGGTGTTTCAAGATATCAAAAATTCCATTCTACAAGTTAAAATTCCAATCAGTCCAAATTTTATTAAGGATGTCCTTTTATATTCTTTCAAATTTAGAGCACACCATAGTTTCAATACTTACACATAAGGGAGAAAACAATGAAAACCTAATTGTTTTGAGGATCACTAATTTGAAAGATGAAAAATTAAAATATTCGGTGATAAACAAGTAGATTTACTCATTGATTAAAGTTTTGATAGACATTATATTATACAGATTAAGATTAATTCTAGTATCATAGATCCAAATGTTATGTTAACTAAATGAGTAAGTGAATGTATAAATTACAATAATTTATTTTATAAATTTAACCAACTAAAATAATTAGAGTTTAGGTGATTGTACAACTTATGAAATATAGATTCATGCCTATCAATAGAAAATATATATGAATATGTGTATCAAAAGGTGAATGGTATGACTAGATCATTTATTATCTCCTTACAGGTACATGTTCTCTACAATTAAATAGATAACAAAAGTGATCACTTAGACTCAATCTACAAATTATATGATCAAGAAAGGACTCCTTTATAGAATAAATTATGAATATATTTACTTAAGGTGTGTTTATAATGAAGAAGATGCTAAAGTATTGCTAATTTGCATCGAAAAATAGGTAGTGGGCATACCTCAAGAAATTATTTATCCTATATAATTTTAAGAATGGGATACTACTAGATTATAGTTTTTAAATATGCTCACGGCCATGTAACAAAATGTCATGATTGCCAAGTCTTTGGAAAATGAAAAGTCCATACAACTATGCTTTTACAATCATTCATTAGGGATAAGCCTTTTTCACAATGAGGAATGGACTTTATGTGTGTAATCAATCCCAATTCCTTAGCTAAACACAAATTTATCTTAACAAAAAATGGTTATTGCACTTGATGGATATAATCTATGGCCACCAAGAATTTTAGAACTCAATATGTTATCAAATTTGTATCATATAAGGTATTGACTAGATTTAGGACTCCAATTTATATAGTATGTGATAATGGACCAACATTTCAATATGTTGAATTTACAAAATAGGCCCATGATAATTAGATCATCATCAAGTTTTCATCTAATTATTACCCACATGGAAATGGAGTGGTTAAATCCACTAATAAGAATTAAAATAAATATAAACCTATAGAATGACATTTACTATTTAACTATGCATTATGGGTAAACCAAACCAAACATAAAAAAGATCTCAAGATTTCACCTTTTCTGCTAGTATATGGACAAAATCCATTGTTCCATATTATTCTTAAATCACAAAAATATTAGTTCATATAGGAATATATAGGGGAAATGAGAATATCCAATCCATATTTCTAAATATAAATGAGATGGAAGATGCACACATTTAGGCAATACATAATTTTAGCAAACATCAATATATCATGAAGAGATGGTTTGACAAGAGATATAAGAATAAAGTCTTTAGAATTTTAGACCTTGTCTTCTTGTGGGATAAAAAACTTGAAAAGATGGGAAAACATGACAAGCTCACACCTATATGAATTAGACCATATCAAGTTTTTAACATTCTAGGTAACAATGCCTTTCATTTGAAGGACCTCCAAGTTAATAATATCAATATTCCAATCAATGGGCAATTTTGAAGCACTATTTCATGGTTTCTCCATCTGGAAATGCTTTAGAATGACTATAAGTTTTGATTATATTTAGACTTAGATTAAATTTTTGTTGTTTTTTTAGAGCAATTTATATATTTTATGTGTTTTATTTTATTGCTTTCTTAGAGTAGTTTCTTTCTTTCAACATCATTGGTTGGTTAACTAGTTTTATTGTTTTCTAGGTTAGTGATGGTTTTATTCAGAATACCCTAATAAGTTTACTATGATAGAATCATTTATAGTCATTATCCATACTTATAAGAGAAATATTCATAACATGATATTCACAAGGAATGATTTTTTTATACAATAAATCTTGAATTTAGGTATATATTATAATTTAGACTAGATTTTATCTAAATTAAATAAATTCACTAGGTTTATATAAGTTACTTTGAGGTTCTCATGTGAATTCAAAAAGACTTGTCATTTTTAAGATCAGATGCACTTATACATGTTACTACTTGGAATGAAAATAATAAATAGTGAGATAAATACATTCTGATAGGAACATATTGACACATAATAATGTTTTTTGATTTCTTAATAACCAGCCAATAATGGTTCTCAACACAAATCCTATTGGTGTTCTATGATGATAGGAATACATGAGTATAAAGATACAAAAAATTAGACAAAATAAAGTGAAAATAAATATCAATGGATAAAAATAATATGAACCCATGGATAAGGGTGATTCAAGTAATATCTACTAGGGATATGGATTCCTGGATAGTAATAAAGCAAAGATTTGAGTGGAATCAGAGGTATCTTTATCGGGGATATAGATGCTTAGATAGTAGTAGATTAATCCCCAGGCTTCCTAATTTATATTGAATTTAAAAGTGTTAAAAAAAACCTATAATTTGTGTTCATTTATGTAATAAAATTATCATTAAAAGGGGTAAATGAATTTACCACACTCACACATAGATCTTGTGGAATGAGAAGGGTTAGTATGTTACATGGAAAAGTAAGATTATATTTCATTTATCTAATTAATTCATTATTTTCATGTAAGATCTGAGGTTTAAATGAAGTAAATTACTTAAACTTCTAGGTTTTAAATACTTAGGAGTATTTCCCCATGAGTTTCTATTTTTTTTTACTCAATGTAATCACCTAAAAGTGGTATTTGAGTGCTAAAAGTTCTACTTGAGACAACCTATCCTTATCTAGGCCCTAGACCTATCTTAAATCCTTTTAGCACACTTTTTCTAGCCTTTGTGCAGACCACAAGCATCCCTAGTTAGCTAAAACTTAGTCTTAGACCCTCATTTCTTGATCTTGGCCCTTCGTGCCCAATAACCTTTGAGATAGACATTAGCACCACATTAAGGACACTAGATCAATGTGGCACTAGTGTCCCTAAAATCATGCTATTGTCTTTTACCCTATCTTTATCGAACACATATATTTTCAAAATTCAAAACCCCCTAAGGTTGGCCTATGCATCTTTTATTGTCTACAAAAGCTACAAACACTATAAATACATGAATTTTAGACCTCTACCCACTAGATGGAAATTAGATGCAAAATACCTATTCAGAAATAAAACAAGTTGAGAAAATTCAAGGTTATTATCCCTTATTCTACCTCTTGTGCATACTACCATATATAACTTCCCAAAGATTAAATTCTCCAGATTTCCAATCTCAAGCACACTCAAGGCATTCAAGAGTACTACTATTTTAGTATCATTTCCACTTTCACCAGAACTCAGGTGGGGATAAATACATTAGGCTTGATCCCTCCTCAAATTATTGGTATGTAGGAAATTCTTTTCACATTAGGGTGTTGAGGATGTCCATCCTATCTTACTAATGAATGTTAGGTTGTGGAGCTAAAAGCTTCACTATATGCAAACATGGAGGAGGTTGCTGAGTTCTAGGGATACCAGCATCGGCAATGCAACCGATGTTGGTAGTGTAACTAACATCGGTCAAGGGTGAACAGAAGGGCAACTGACATCAGTAGGAGTCAGCCGACATCGGTCACTTCCAAACAGACAGGAACCGACATTAGTCACTTGTGTGGTTCCAAAACTATTTGTTGCATGAATAGTTAGTTTGTTGAACCAATTATTTGCATGTAAAGGCTATTTTGAGTCTTGAGCTGTGTGTCTAGTTATTGTAAATTAGAAGTCTAGGTTATTATTTAGTATGGGATCTATTTATAGACTCATTGGCATGTATTGTAATTAAGGATTAAGGCAAAGAAGAGATCCTTCTAATTGTAAGAACAGGTTGATCTGTAGGTGGTAGCAAGATCAGGGAGAAGTTTTACATGGTAAGTAAGATCATTTGAGTTGTAAGTTGTTACAAGTTTATGGGAGATCTTCTTGAAGTACTTTTGAGTGCTTGGTACTGGCAGTGTTATTACTGATTGGTTGGAAGTGAACACCAACTCTATGTTTGAGTTGTGTGTTGGGACCATTTTTTGTAGGAGAGTGAACTCTTGAGGGAAAGAGATCTGTACATCTGAGAGGTGTGGAAGATTGTGGCATCTTCATTGTATTTCCTTCTGACATGAGTATTAATACAAGATTGTGTATTATCTCTCATATTCTGTGTCATTTGTGAATTCTAGTTACTTGTTAATTTTGGTTTAATTCCATGATTAGTTGCTTATACAAGGTAATCATATGTAATCTTATTGAGGAGTAGGATCTTGACAAGTGGTATCAGAGCTTTTGGTTGGGTTATTAATAGGTTGTAACAGATCTGGTTAGTGTTTGTTGATTACAGGTCACTCACAGGGGTTTCTATTTGAGTGGGAGTATAGCAATGGCAGAAGAAAGTAAGCTACGAATGGAGAAGTTTAATGGCAAGAACTATCAATTATGGAGGATGTAGATTAAAGATTATATGTATCAGAAATATTTGTACTTACCGTTGGGTGGGGTTGCATGCAAGCCCATGGATATGAAGGATGAAGAATGGGAGGTTCTTGATTAGAAGGCTCTGGGATCTATAAGGTTGAGCCTTGCATCGTCTATGATTTCCAACTTATTACATGCTAAGAAAATAGTAGAGTTGATGGAATCTTTGGCAAATTTATATGAAAAACCCTCAGCTTTGAATAAGGTATTTCTTATGAAGCAATTATTTAATTTGCAAATGTTGGAAGGTGGATCTGTTCATAGTCATCTTAGTGATTTCCATGGTTTGGTAAACCAGTTAAATTTAGTCAATATTGTTTTTCATGATGAAATTAAGGCTCTCTTAATCTTATGCTCATTACCTGAAAGTTGGGAGAGTTTGGTAATGGCAGTTAGTAATACTGTGTCTACTTCAAAAATCTTAGAAGTGGATGATGTTGTGAGTGTAATCTCAAATGAAGAAATTCATAGGAAAAGCAAAGGTGAATCATCAGGGAATGCTTTGAGTGTGGAAAGTAGGGGAAGGCAAAGAGAGAAGATCGAGCATGGGAGATCAAGGTCAAAGATACGTAGGAGATCTAAGTCCATGTATGGTAGAATAACCTGCTAGAATTGTGGAAAGGTAGGGCACAAAAAGAAAGATTGTTGGTTGGTTGAAGATCAGTAAGAAGGAATTGAAGAAGTAGCTGTTACAAGTATTGTTGCACAAGATGCTCTAGTATGTTCCTTGGATAAAGTAGCATCTTGGGTTTTAGATTTTGGTGCCTCTTTCCATGCATCCCCAAATAGGGAATTTTTTCATGAATATGTCCAGGGAGACTTTGGAGAAATTTATTTAGGGGATGGTAAGCCTTGTCAAATGGTTGGAAAAGGGAAAGTGAAGCTAAAATTGTAGATAGAAAACACATGGGTGTTGGAGGAGGTCATGCATATCCCAGTCCTAAAGTGGAATTTGATTTCTATTGGAAAGTTGGGTGATGAGGGTTGCATAGTAACTCTCATAGTGGACTCTTGGAAGGTTACCAAGAGTGCACTTGTAGCAAGAGGTAAGAAAGTAGGTACACTTTATCTATCTACTTGTATTACTGATTCTCCTTCTGGTTTATCTAAGTCAGTTGTCGATTTGAAGATGTGGCTTAATAGGCTTGGTCACATGAATAAGAAGGGGATGCATGTTCTTGAGTCAAAGGGTATGCTTTCAGATTTGAAAAGCATGAATCATGATTTCTATAAGCAAAAGAAGAAAGTGACGTTTCTTGAGAAATTCAATGTTTGTGACAAGAATAGGAAAGCCTTGGTTTTCAAGGAGAAGATGACAAATAGAGATCAGCGTAAGGGGCTAATGAATTTTGAGCAGAGCAAGGTTGATATGGACAAGGGTTTGATCCAAAAGAAGCTTGCGGGTAGAAGTCATCACTCATAAGTAAAACATAGAGACCAACATCAGTTAGAAAACTGGCATCAGCATCTAGATAGGGACCAATGTCAGTTATGTGCAGCCCGATGTCGGTGACTCTGGACAAATAAACATTGGTGTCAGTCAGGGGAAATTGATGTCAGTAATGAGGTAGTCACATGGAACTGACGTCGGTTGAGTGTAGACTAAGATGTGACTAGCATCGGTCACTGAGATGAATTTTGGGTGGATAACAAGCTGTCAAGGAGTCTCAAGTGTGCATATGGAGGACTTAAAGGGTAAGTAAGCCTCAAATTCATCATTTCCCTTCTTTACACTACTTGTTGCTCACTGATGGTCAAGAACCAGGAAGTTATTAAAAAAGTAGAGTAGGTAGATCCAAGAAATAGTGGGAGCTTGGCATGGATGAAGGATGTGATTTCTTGGAGAAGAACCAAACAGGAGTTTTTTGGTGGAGTTGCCAGCTGGAAGAAAGCACTAAGAGACGAATGGATGTTCAAGATAAAGAAGAGTGGGAATGGACACGTGAGATGAAAGGCCAGGGTATATGGCCTTGAGTAAGCTATAGGACAATGGAGGTTTGACCATTGTGTTTCTCTTTACCAGGTTGGATAATATTAGCTACATTATCTTGTTACTGTATTGTGTGCTTGTTGCAGGGTTACACATATAGGGAGTTGCTAAACTAAAGGTAAAGTTAGATCAAAGGTGTGTCATGAGGAATCTAGGAGTAGCAAGATTCTTTGGCATGAGTGTGTTTTAGAGACATGGAAGGTCACAGGTTGATTTTGTCTCTAGATGATTGTGTGAAACTGGTTAGCATGTCGATGGTTGGATAGTTTTTTGAATAGTGTACTGATTCACATAATGAGGTTAAGTGCATGGTATGTACTAGACCTGAGATTTCTCAAGCAGTGGGAGCTATCAATAGGTTTGGGGTCAATCTAGGAAATACGCACTGGAGGGTAGTTTATTGGATTCTCAAGTATTTGAGAGGGACCAGCAGCAGGTGCACTGCTATGCAGGGTTAAGTTCTTTTCTACATGGGTTTGTAGATGCGGATGTGGTAGGTGATTTGGATGACAGGAGGTGCACCACAAGATTTGTGGTGGTTGGTCTTTAAGAGTGATCTTGAAGAGGGATATAATGCTAGGAAACAAACTAGATGATGTATATGTATAGGTATAGGTGCAGCTATTTATCTCCAAGTGGGAGATTGTTAGGTTGTGGAGCTAAAAGCTTCACTATATGCAAACATGGAGGAGGTTGCTGAGTTCCAAGGATATTAGTGTCAGCAGTGCAACCGACATCGGTCAGGGGTGAATAGGAGGGAAACCAACATTGACAGGAGTCGATTGACGTCATTCACCTCTAAATAGATAGGGACCAACGTCAGTCACCTGCGTGGTTCCAGAACTGTTCATTGCACGAACAGTTAGTTTGTTGAACCAATTGTTTATATGTAATGGCTATTTTGAGTCTTAAGCTATGTGTCTAATTATTGTAAATTAAAAGTCTAGGTTATTGTTTAGTATGGGATCTATTTATAGACTCATTGGCATGTATTGTAATTAAGGATTAAGGTAAGGAAGAGATCCTTCCAATTGTAAGAACAGGTTGATCTACAGGTGGCAGCAAGATCAAGGAGAAGTTCTACATGGTAAGCAAGATCATTTGAGTTGCAGGTTGTTGCAAGTTCATGGGAGATCTACTTGAAGTACTTTTGACTGCGTGGTACTGGCAGTGTTATTACTGATTGGTTGGAGGTGAACACCAACTCTGTGTTTGAGTTGTGTGTTGGGACCATTTTTGGTAGGAGAGTGAACTCTTGAGGGAAAGAGATCTGTACATCTGAGAGGTGTGGAAGATTGTGGCATCTTCATTATATTTCCTTTTGGCATGAGTATTAATACAAGATTGTGTATTGTCTCTCATATTTTGTGTCATTTGTGAATTTTAGTTACTTGTTAATTATGGTTTAATTCCGTGATTAGTTGCTTATACAAGGTAATCCTATGTACTCTTATTGAGGAGAAGGATCCTAATAATGAACACACTTTTTAGCTCATGCATTAATTTCAAAGAGGATTAGGGTTTGCATCATAAATAAGCTATTACAAGAAAATATAGAGTTTCAGACTTCATGCATGTAGGAATAGAACTTATAAACATAGTTGTAAGTGCAACCAAAATTTTATATTAGTCCTACATAAAATACACTAGCATAATTTTCAAGACACTAGAGCCACATGGTGCTACTATGCAAGATGCATTCTAACATAAAAATCTGGTTGATGACAGTGAAACCTATTCATATCTTAGTTTTCATCAATTATATATTTTGTATCAAGTTTTTTTAGATAAGTCTTTACTTTCACATATTTATTACTAATTTTAGAAAGTCAAAGATAATCAAAATTTATAGAAAATAAATGGTTATTTATTGCATATTATTTCACTAATTTAGACTACTCAACCCTTTGATCAAACATAAGATTTACATAGCTAAAAACTAAAAGTTTAAAGCATTTGGTGAACCTGAATTACTTAGAGTATTGCTTAAAACCCTAGTTCTACATAGGGTTTACCTTCTCCAAGTTTTTGTTCACTAAATTAGGGTAACAAAATTTTATTTTTTCTAATTTTTTGACACAACCTAGCTCATTTCATCAATCTCACATTAGGGTTTAATTTAGGCAATGTAACCATAATTTAAAACCCTAACCCTATATGCTCTTAGGGTTTGTATCCTTTGTTTTCCTATTTTCATTAGCTTCTTTGAATTTTTTAGATTTCATATTTTTTTAGTAGCTATATTCAAATTTTATTATTATATGCCATCTCAAAAATATATCTCTCTTCCATTAAGAATAAGTGATATATTAGGTGGTAATCCTATAGAGCATATTTATATTCCTACTATCTGAGCCTATAATATGGATAAGGGGCCTATCATAACTAAAACTATTCATCCTTCAAAACCAAATTATGTGTATTTTAATGATAATGCATTAGAATATGAATAATACAATCAAGAAAAATATGATATACAAATTGAAAATTAGGACACTCTCCCTCCACTTAACAATGATGACATGATTATTAATAAAGAAGATATATTATATAGCTTCATAGATAGAATTCAATAATAATCCATTGATCATGCACAAATCCTACAAGCCATATTTGAAATATAGAATAAAATAAACAATGGTCAATCTTCAACTCCCCCAGCTATTAATGTTGTTACACTTACAGTGGGGTAAACTCAAATAGAACAAACTAACATTGTTATTTAATAACCTTCAGTGAAAACTAATCCTTTTGTGTCTAGTTCTTCCACTCCATATGTATAATCCCTTATGCAAAAGATTATTAATTAATAGGATAAGGTGTTACATCTTGAGAAAAGAGCCACTAGGCCATCACATGCCTTGAATTCTAATATTCTCTTACATATACCTTTAGCATGTCACATAACAACAACTCCCTTTCCATCTAGTTTCATGTTACTAAAGCTTACATTATATGATGGCAAGGGTGACCCAAAGCACCATCTCAGAGCTTTTCATGCAACATGTTTTGATTACATGTCCAAAGATTGGATTTTCACGAAGTTGTTTCCATATTGTTTTAAAGATTGTGCCCTAAAGTGGTTTTATAATATAAAAGCACACTTTTATATCAACATTAGTAACAAGATATCAAATGCCCAAGTGGCATAATTGAAAAAAAAGTCAAATGAACCCATCATAGACTATGTCTTATGATACAAGACTATATTAGCTAAAATGACTAGCCCCATGGTAGATAAAGAGCTTTAAGACATATTTAAATAGAGTATTTTACTAGCATTACATGAATCTATTTTTTTCAATAAGTTTCCTACATTTACATATTTATGTCACATAGTAAAATAAAGAGAGGTCAATCTTCTATTAATGGGAAAACTAAAATATTCCAATGGATCAAAATAAACTATTAAAGATTTAAAATAAGCCTCCATACAAGGTAAGGGCCACTGAGAATAAAATTTATTGAAAGGTGATAGTCAATTCACCTTTTGAGCCATCTCTTTAATTGGTTTTATCCATTCCTTAGTGCCAAATCTTCACCAACCTTCTAGAGTCACTAGCACAGGTTTTATAATAGATTTTGGAATGTAATGTCATATCTCTCTCTCCCATTAAAGAGGCTGATATGACATGACCTCTTCACAATAAATATGAATGTAACACATTTTATGAGTATCATAGGGCACCAATCCATACAAAAAATAAATTCATAAGCCTAAAATATAAGATACAATATTTGATTGAGGTGAATATTATTGATGTGGGTACACCTAAAACAAATAAAAGCTAAGGCTTTAAATATATTCTTAGATCCATTTCTAAAACACACAATGAATGAGGTAGGGAGAACAATAGGTTTTCACTACACATATCAAGCATATCCACCACTACATTCATATCATACTATTATAAATGAGGCATACCCATTACATAACATTATTGGCATGTTACATACTATAGTCCCACATAGACCACTCATCACATTCTTAGAGTAGGAGATTATCAATGATGATACATATTTTCATGCACTCTTTATACAAGGTTACATAGGTCATCATCCTATCAATAATGTTTGGGTTGATAATGGGTCAAGCATTACCATGTAAACTATGACACTTTTATAGCATTTGGGTTACTCAAATCAAGATATATTACCCATAGACATAGTCATTAGTGGTTTTAGTAGTCATGCTCAGAGCTCCATTAGGGAGATTGTGATTTCATTATAGGTTTTACTATCACATATAGCCACTTGGTCCTTGATAGTACCTAGTGTAGGAATTTTTGATAAGTTATTAGGTAGCCCATGGTTACAATTGATCTAATTCATCCCATCTATAGTGCATAGATGACTGAAATACATACACATAGATTAGGTGGTCAAAGTTGAGGGTCTCCCATATGAGTATCCTCTACCTATCCCATAGGTAATTATAATACAATCACTAGTTATAGTTTTAACACCATTACTAGATATAACATAGTTATCAGTTATGACTCATCATAGAGTTCATTAGAGATACTAGTGTAGGCAAGGTCTACTCTTACAATTCATACATGTACAAATACTCTCCCATGGAGACCATTATTAGAGAGACCCCTGTGTTAAAGATATGTTATAGATTATATAAGACCTTCCTCCACTTAGTTTATGTTGAGATATATAGTATTGGTTTATTAAGGTTTTCAACACATGACACCTATGTCACCTATAGCTTCCTCTACTATATGGGTTCCTAAGACCCCTATAGTTCATAGGTCACCACAACTAGTGTCACAAATTCCTAACACCACTATAGACATAGACATAGATTAATCACTATAGTAGATTATGGGATCAAAGTTGACCTTTCACATGGCACACATGATAATATTTCACTTATTTGACATAATTCAAAGTGATTATGAGTCTCCCATGAGACTCATTAGTTAGTATGGTTACTACCCTCTTGTACATACTTTATTTTATCTTGATCCTTTAACATAGTTTATTTTCATTTACATGTACATATATTATACCCAAAAAATACCAAAACAATATAACATGCAAAAATTAAAAAATCATTCAAATATTACTTAGAAAACACAAAATTTGCATATTGTATGCATTTCTATGTTTACATTTCTTATATTTGCTAGACACTACATATGATAGATATCTTACTATAGTTAGTTTTATCATACATACATGAATCACTTATTCTTATTGAGTGCATGAAGATTACTTACAAGACTCACATCCACTACACTAATCTAAAATTGATATTATATACCCATTAAGGGAATATACTCTAATTCATTGTTATTCATTTGATACATCTACCCACTTGAGGGTATATTATACATAGTTTCTATTACCAAGTTCTATCTTTACATTCTAGTTTCACATTGATATCTATTGATATTGATCATTGCTACTCATACTTAGATTTTTTTTTGACTATTGATAGTTTAGAATCATCATATGTATATCCTAGCTTTTACATAGACCTATACTACATTCATGTATTCTTTCATTTCTAGCTTTCCTAGTTTAGACATGATTATATTTTCTATGATTCTTATATTTGAGGGAATTTGAATATACCATTATTTTTTATCTCTATTCCACATCTATTCATTTATGCCTTAGACATGTTCCCATGTCCCTTGTGTGTTATTTATTAATTCTGTATGTATACATTTGAGCATGTCCTTCTATGTGTCTCTAATCCAACTTATTTTTTTCTTGTGTATGTGAACATTTGAACATGTCCTTGTATGTTTTCTTGTCTAGTTTTTAATGACATGTGTACATGTCCCTTGTATTATAGATCCTTTGCCTATTTTGTGTGCCCCATGTGTTTTTTATGTATGATTTATTATATGCATCATGGCCATGACACTTGTCTTTGCTTGTTACACACACCATTTTTCAATGCCATGAGGGACCTCATGCATCTACCCCTCCTAATTAGGTGATGTGATGGACATCATTCCCCATCCCCCTAGATATCTAATCATATTTTATGTTACACACATTAGTTACATATAGATTGACACCCTTATGTAATGTTAGACATGACATACATATTAAAATACATACTTATGCTCAAATTATCTTACATGTAGTGTTATGTTTGTACATTGTATTGGATTATCATGTAATTATCATATATGATATGACTAACACACATTTTATAGAGATATTTATTTTGAGGATAGTTCTTGCATAGGTTTAAAAACTACCCTCAAAAGAGGGGGCATTCATAGGGGTTTTTCACAAAGATTAGGCTCTAACATTCCATTCAAATAACATTTTTAACACATAGGATCAGTTTCAAAAAATCAAAAATAGGTAAAACATAGAAAAAAATAGGGAATCAAAAATTAATACATTGACTTAGATTTTAAACCAAACATACATTATCACCCAAATACAAACACTAAATCCACATGAAACTGCTATCTAATATGTGGTGATACTATTTAGTAGGCCAAATTTTAAGATAATTTAGATTAACTAGAATAATGCACCAAGTACAAGAAATATTCTCATAAGTACAACTATAGGTTTGATAGTTATGCTCAGATTTTGCTCAAATTCACATTAGCTCAACTCAGAGTATTATTAGTTACTCAGATTTGGGGAATCATACATATCATGATCATCCCCATATTTAGTTTAGATATTCAGATATAGTCATTATAACTCAATCCAAAATCAATATACTTAGATATCAAATTAAAGACATGTGCGCAACACATTGTTCCCATATGCTTAATTACACACAAGTTGATCATATTGAATGGAAAATTCCATGTCATTATCTATGTTATATACACTTGACATCATATTCTAGTTTATCACCAATTTCATGCCTTATTCCATTTGTAGTGGTTGGCATTATCGAGTGGTTTAGAGCTACTTAATGTACCTAAGTGGCCATGAAAATGACATATATAGTTAGATATTTATATAAATTTACATAATATAATTTTAGATTCATATATGACACATGGGTGGGAAATGATGGAGTCATTTCCTAATTGAGTTGTTGATCTACCCACATGAGAGGGTTGGATACACTTTCAATCCAATCCAAGCTATTCACAAGTCATGACACACTAAGTAGGGGTGGGCAATGATGGAGTCAAAACCAAATTGAGTTATTGAGCCACCCATATATGAGGATTGAGAAATATATTAGCTCAATAAAATATATTCAGTGATGTGATCACTATATACATGCACACACATAGGTTATCACTAGATTCATGCATTGGTTCACATACCCAATGAGGTGTATTTATTCCTTTTCTCATTCCCATATCTTTAGTTAGCTACTTCTTTATTTAGCATAATCTCTTGATTTTTATCTCTTAATGATTGATTTATGCACCTTTCATTTATAGGTCATGTTTTGGATCATGCTTCACATATGTAGACTCAAATTCACATACTTAAACTTAGCTTCATGAACTTCACTTCCTAAGTAAGTATAGGTAAACCTATTTTTCCTTTATAATAACCATGTTTCTCTAGTACATTTATACCATAAAGTGGTGGGGGGGGGATGTAATCAAATATAAGTGGTATTTGAGTGCTAAAAGTTATAATTGAGATAAAATTATCCTTAGCTTAGATATAAACCTATCCTCGAGCCTTTTATCACACATTTCTAGCCTTTATGCAGATCACAGACATCCCTAATTAGCTAAAACACAATCTCAAATCATCATTTCTTGATCTTGGACCTTCATGCCTAATAGCCTACTAGTTTGACATTAACACCAAATTAAGGACACTAAAGCCACATGCCACTAGTGTCCCTAAAATGGTGCTAATGTTCTTTTCCCTATATTTCTTAAATAGATATATTTTCAAAAGTAAAACCCTCCTAAGGTTGGCCTAAGAATATTTTATTATCTGTATAAGCTAAAAAACACTTTAAATACATGAATTTTAGACTTCTATACACTAGATGGAAATTATATACAAAATACCTATTCAAACATGAAATAAGTTGAGAAAAACCAATGTTATTAATCCCTATTCTACCTTACTTTTACATACTACCATATACACTAACCTAAGCTCAAATTTTGTAGATTTTCAATCTCAAGCACACTCAAGGCATTCAAGACCACTATCATTCTAGCATAACTTGCACTTGATCCAATACTTAGGTGGGAAAAACTACATGGGCTTAATCCCTCCTTGGAGTATTTGTATGTAGGAAACTCTCTTCATAGTTGGGTGTTGAGGATGTCTAGCCTATCCTATTAATGAACACATGTTTTAACTCATGCCTTAATTACAAAGAAGATTAGGGTTTGTATCATAAATTAACTATTACAAGCATAATATAGATTTTCAAACTTCATGCATGTAGGAATAGAACCTAAAAACATAGTCATAAGTGTAGCTAGAATTTTAGAGCAGTCCTATGTGTAGGACACTAGCACCATTTTTAGGACATTAGAGATACATGGCATGACTATCCAACTATGGTATTATTATTCAGGAGGGGATTTGACATAGGAATTTGGTTGATGACACTCAGACATATTTGTATCTCAATTTTTAGCACTCAGATCTTCCTTATCAAGTGTTTTCCAGATAAGTCTTTATTTTCACATATTTATTACTATTTTTAGAATTCAAATTTAGTAAAAGTATGTAATAAATCAGTGGTTATTTATTACATATTATTTCACTTATTTATACTACTCAATATTTTAATCAAACATAAAATATATATAGATAAACTCTAAAATTTTAAAACACTTAGCACACACCCATTTTTTAGATTTTCAAATAGGGACCCATGATTTATAGAAGTCTTTTGATTGGTCCTATAAACCTTGGAAGACCCTGATAATTTGATACTAAATTCTAAGGTTGGGTTATGTTTTAGTTTTATGGAATAATGTGTTTTAAATTGATGTATCAATTGACATGTTTACATGTCTAATGAAAATTTCCCCTTGTTAGATTGATATATATTTATGATAAGTTTTCTTAATGTATTATTCAAATACCTAATGATACAATTATATTTTTGGCCTCCATTGTGCTTTAGTTGAATCCATGAATTCCATACTTTTATAATAATAGATTAAATATTATGCACATGTATTGGCCTTTATGATCTAGATTCATGCTTCAGAAGATTTATATACCTAGTTTAGACTAACATATTAATTAGAATTCAAGTTTTATTTTTTTAGTGACTGCAAACTATAGAGAGGATTATAAAGCAAGTTAGTCAAGCATTAGTCCATAAACAATGAAACATGCATAAATAACTAACTAACTAGGCCTATCTATTCTTATAAGAATTAAAAATGATAGAAAGAAACAAATGAAAGAAAACAACACTATATTACCTTCCCAAATGGATTCACCATACCCATGTGGCTCAAAAATTTGTTCTCCCTTGATCAAGCATCCTTTTTTTTTGTCAAAATTTGTGGTAAGCTCCTCCAATGCCTCAAGAAGACTCCATAAAACCTAGGCTCTTGATTGTAAATCACTAAACTAGCCTATCAATGAAGATTTATGAAAATAAATTAACATTATAAGTTTGCAATATTCAAGATTTGAAGATATTTAAGCATAATAACATTGCACCAAAATAGCTTCAAAATGATGTTCATGGCTTCTCTATTTATATATTTTTGAGATTGGTCAGGATCAACCATGACCATCCATCTAAAGATTGAGATGTGTGGCCAGGATAATCCTAATATTTAGAATTAAATACATAATTATCTTCATCATGACCTTGGAATAAGGGGAATTTAAGAGGCATGAGAGGAATTAACTAGGCATGGGTGACCCTATAATCTTGATATTTTATGTACTTATGGCTTGATGGATGCTACCCCATAGATAATGTCACTAGGTGATGTAGACAATAAGAATCAATTTTCAAAAAGAAATACTCAACAAATCTCATGGAAAATACACTTAATCTCTTGATCTAGATTAATTATCCTTAAAAAAGTTAAATCAACATTTGTGTAATTATTTGAAAATTGATCCGTAATTAATCAAGATAGTCAGAAATTCATATTACTGGGTCATAATTTAACTTAGGAAGAATTAGAGGGTGACATTAGATGTGTTGGAGCCATATTCCTAGTTAGGATGTTCAAAAAAATAAATAACAAAGGCACATGATGTGTACCAATTAATTATAAGAAAAGAGTGATCTAGAGCACTAAATGATGAAATTATCATTTTGACTTGAAGTGATTTGATCAAAGTTATCTAGCCCATAAATTTGATTGTCCTATTTATAGATAATTTGACCTAAATTAGCACTTATTAATGACAAGTTTTAACCATTTAGGACGTTTTATAGATTTTGACCTAAAATGTGCATTTGAGTGCAATTCGAGTAAGATTGACAATTTCAACACAAATGCTGTTATGAATTAGATGTCTACATTTTGCCCTTATTTGAGAAGGCATAGTGAGACATTCAAGAAAAGTAATGTCTTTTCAAAGAAAAAAGTTATCAAGAAGAAATTGGAATAGACCCATGATGCCCCCTTGAGAGGACATACTAGGATGAAAGAGAAGGATGGACTCTCAAAAAGAGAGAGAAAGTGAGAGATTAACCCATGGAATAGATCACATCTAGATGAGATAATGATTGCATACGTGATTACCATAAATGATCAAAATATAATGAGAGGTATAATAGGCCCTAGAGATGGGGAGAATGGGAAATATACAATCCATAAATGTAAGGGACACACTATAAACATACCCAATTTGAGAGTACCAGCTACGTTCTTATGACATTACTCAATCTTGAGATAAGTTGCACAATAAAATATTGCCATCACGGGATATAATGTGGAGAGATTGGAATTAGAGAAAAAAGAGAGAACATTTTTCTACAGGAAGGGAAGTACCACTAGAATAGGGTCTCCAAAGAGAATAAGAAGTACTCTAGTAGAGTGGATTTTATCATGATAAAATAGTTGTGCCCTAGTAGGGCAAATATTTATCATTGATAAATAATAAAGAATGATTTTTCCCCTGTAGAGCTGATTTGATCAAACATAGTTCAGATGTTGGGCCCCAACATGGGAAACTGGTAAGTAAAATAACTCAAGGATATAACTAAAAAGATACGTTAAAGTGAATAGGTATAAACATATATGCGATGGTGTAATGGCTTAGAAAGCCATATAAAACCAAGCATATGAGAATGCACAAAGTGATGAGAGAGATGAAAATAAAAATGGGGATAACTGAGCTGAACTCAAAAGAAATTGAGTGCTACCTACATATTTACATAGACTCATGTTCCAACATGAACTTTAGGCCAATGTAGCTCACCCATGTTTAGGAGAGAATGGAAGGAGGAATAATGAAAAACTAGCAATAATTGATTAGACTTACAATGTATGCAAAGAGATGAACATTTAATAATAGATAAAGAAGCCCAAAATGCATGCTACCTAGAAGCCTAATTTCATTTCATGAGTCTAGGTTTCACAAAGTGTTCTTAAGAATTATTCATCAGAGCTGATGTTGATGTTAAGACTTTGAGACCTGAGAATAATGTGCTTACTATAGAAAAAGAAATTAGGCATCACAAGTATGAATAACTTAGAATGAAATAAGATTCCAATTGTGTTGAGCTAGTTAAAATGTGAATACCTATAACTAAGGATAATGGTAAAATAATGACCAAAACTAGAGTTATAGTGATTTACATTTAAACAAAAAAGCAAAAACAAATAAAAAGATAAACATAAATGAACCTAACTTGAAATCAAGATATGATATATCAGGATTAAAGAAGGAACAAAAAATGTTTAAAAGGCAAGAACATCTTAATGACATGAGACCAAGATATGAATAATCAAGATCCATGTGGAACATAAATGTATTCCTAAACACAAAGAGAAAATCAAAATTAAATAGAAAAACAAGACACCAACAATAATCAAATTAAAAAAATGGTCCAAGAATAATGTAATAACATAGGATCAAGATATAAAAAATTGATATCCATGTGAATCATCAAGATGTTCTGAAACATAAAAGAGAAAAGCAAAAATAAACAAGGAAATATAAGACCAAGAAGAGACAAGAAGGAATAAAAAGAGAAAAGGAGAGGAAATAAAAGGAGAGGTGTGAAAGCACAACAAAACACTAAGAAAATTCAAATAAACACACATAAATAAAAACCAAGTTAGTGTGGTTTAAAGATAAATGTTCATGCATGTGTTGTAGAGGTGCTAGTTTCCACCACATCGTAATAAAGAATAATGATAATTGTTTCATAATTAAAGAGGAACAATGACAGAAGAAATGGGGGAAAAGAATAAAAGGGGTTGGCCAAGTTGACTCTAGATGTATAAGACAAGTAGATGCTACCTACATATTTCTATGAATACATGTTCCAACATGAACTTTAGGCCAAATGTAGTTCTCCCAAGAAATGGGATAGAAGAAAAATGATGATCAGACGAACATGATTAATGCTATAGAAGAAATGGAAGATATGATAAACAAATGAGAATGGTCTGGTAATTAAGAATTTGATGAGGCAAGAAAGAATGATCTTTCAAAATGATAAGTTCATGGGACAAGATGAAATGAGCTAGTGTTTCTATGCCTATAAAATGATAAGTGCATTCAAACTTAACGGTTGCTTACAAAACAGTGAGAGCATGGGATGGTGGAATGGGATTATACAAATGTATAGAAGAATGAGACAATGTTTTTTTTATTTTGTGGATCATGTTATAATGTTTTTGGTATTTTCAAAGTATTTCTAATGTTTTTAGGATAAACTATGCATAAGGTGCGACCATCTAGTCGAGGAGATGCATGTCTTGAGAGTAGAGGTTCCAATAAGATAACTAAGATAACTACAATAACCCATGCTTGTAAATTAGTTAGAGTGAGGTTATTTGATCAAACAAGAAAGAGTAGTAGATAACTTGTACTGAGAAGATGTAACTATTCACCTATTAGAAGCTGCACAAGATTGTCTTGGTTGAACTATTTGTAGCAATGTTGTTGAAGATGTTTAGAATATTCATGAGACATAATTGAGATCATAATTGGTTAAGGGACAAAAAGTGTTCAATTTTATAACATGTCTTAGACATAATAAACAATATGCATATCAAAGAAATCAATCTAGAATGGGATGAAGAATGTTTTCAGAGTGTCAAGGGTTTGAAGCCTTTACTATCATGATTCATGAAAATTGGACTAGGGTAGTATAAAACGTTTTCAAAGTAAGATAAAAGAGTGGGATAAAATTATGATAGCACAAATTTCCCCCAAGTCATGGGTCTTATAGACAATGGTTCAAAGTTGTTCATGTATATAATTGATTAAGGTATATGATGTTTATGGGCCCTAAAATTTATTCACCACTAGGTTTAGCCAATCAATATGCTCCTGATCTATAGTTCACTGTAAAAATATATGGTCCTAACCAATTAGGTTGAAACTTGCCTTTCTTTTTAGGTTCAACATTCATGTTCTTCTAGTTCTCTTTCAAAACTAAGTCACCAATCTCAAATCCTTGAGGGATAATACATTTATTATAGCTTATCTGCAATCTATTATGATAGGCCTGTAAGTTTTCTAGGGTAGCCAAACACTTACCATCAAGAAGTTCTAGTTCTTGAAGCCATGATGCTCTATAATCTGCATCATCTTTAATGTGATCCAGTGATATTCTTAAATGATGGGATCTAAATCTCGATCATGATGATAGCCTCAGTTCCAAAAACAAGGGAGTATGGAGTAGCTCTAGTTGGGGTGTGATGATTGGTTCTATAAGCCTAGAGGGTAGGATAAAGTTGTAAATGCTAATTATGGCTAGCATCATTGATAATATTTCTTAAGATGGCTAGAATGGTTTTATTTGATGCCTTATCTTATTCATTGCCTTGTGGGTTATATGGAGTGGATTTATTGTGTTTGATCTTGAATTTTTCATAAAGAGATTTCACATCTTAGTTTATGAGGGATATACCATTATCAAATATAATATAGGCTAGGATGCCATATTGATAGATGATATGATAATGAATGAATTTGGTTATTTGTTTCCTAGTAACATAAGTGAGAGGAATGGCCTCGATCCACTTGGTAAAGTACTTAGTTGTAGTCAAAATGTGTTTATGGCCATTTGAAGATGTCAAGTTAATTTAACTAATGAGATCAAAACACCATGTTGAGAACGGCCATGGTGTTGTAATTGGATGCAATGATAAGGAAGGTGTATGTATCAAGTTACCATGATACTAAAAAGGAACACACTTATTTACATAATTACAAGCATATGTCTCTTTTTGGGATAATAATAGCCTATTATGAGAAGTTTCTTTGCTTTGATTACATCATTGGTATGGTTCCCACACATTCCTTCATGAACCTCCTTTAGTACCATCTTGGATTCTCCCAAAGATAAATAATGAAGAAGCATTCCATCATAGCCTTTTTGATAAAACATGTTTCTAAGGAGGATATAACGTGTTAACAAATGAAGGAAAAGTTTGTGTTGGTTTTTGGAAAGATTGGTAGGAAATACATGGCTATGGAAATAGTTATAAAAATATTGGTACCATAGTAGCTCAGGTGAGGGATTATGATCAATAATGGTGCATATCCTTTCTGAATCTAATAGAATATGTGCTAGCTCAAGAATATTTTCAATCAAGAACTGATACTCTTTAGCATTATCATACATTTGAATCATGAAACTAATTATTTCCATGGCATCAGTAGATTTGTTGTTGACTCATAAAACTTGCACAAACTGTAGAGATTTAAAATGTGTTTTAAGGTTATCAATAATTTGATTATAAGGGACAAGCTTATCATCTCTTATTTGATACTAGTCAGTTGTTTGATTTATGATTAATTGTGAATCTACATAGAACTTTAAGATTTGAATATCCTATTGTATGGCAAGATAGAGCCCTACAACCAATGTCTCATATTTGACCATATTATTTGCACACTAATATTGTATATGGAATGCTTTGGGGATCAAGTCCCCCTATGGCATGATCAATAATATACCATATCTAGACCCTCAAGATGTGAAGGATATATCAAAATAGAGAGCCCAATATTTAGGTTCTTGTGATTCTTTTTCTATCACCATAATAGAATCATCTAGAAGGTCAAAGTTGAGTGGTTGAGTGGCTGTAATAGGAGCTTCTACAAGTCGGTCCTCAAGAACTTGTCCTTTTATTACCTTTTAATTATAGTACTCAATATCAAACTCATTGAGAAGCATAATCCATTTAACCATGCATCCTTAAAGATATGATTTAGATAAAAGGAACTTTAGAGGATCTACCTTAGTGATAATAATAGTTTTTTTATTTTTAGCATATAATGTCACAATTTCTAAGTGGCAAAAACCATAACTAAACATGCCTTCTCAATAGGCATATAATTATGTTCATAGGCTACCAATGTGTGGCTTAAATAATAAACCATGTGTTCCTTACCATGATCATCATGTTGAGCCAAAAGTGCCCTTAATGCATGTTTTGTGGCTGATATATAAAGAAGTAGTGGCCTTCCTTGTGTTTTAGTTTATAATACTGATGGATTGGCCAACTATGTTTTAAGATTTTCAAATTCTATCTAAAAATCTTCACCCCACTAAAATGCCACCCATTTCTTTAAGATATGAGTAAATGGGTGGCACTTATCTACCAATTGAGAAATGAACCTACATATATACTGGACCTTTCCTTGTAGGCCACATAACTATTTAGGATTGTTTAGTGGAGGCATCTCCGTAATAGTGGTGACCTTTACAGGGTCTAACTCAATCCCTCATTGCGATATAAGGAAACCTATAAATTTTCCTAATGTGACTCCAAAGATACATTTCTTAAGATTCAAATAGACTTTATATGCACTAAGCCTGTCAAATATTTTTCATAGAATGTTAGGGTGTCTAGCTCTTGTTCTTGATTTTGCTAGTATATCATCAACATAGTCCTCAACAATGTCATGCATCATGTCATGGAAGATGATAGCCATTACACAATGATATGTGGTTCCACCATTATTCAAACCAAATGGCATGACTTGGTAGTGAAATTTCCCCCATGGAGTGGTGATTGTGGTCTTATGTTGATCCTCAAGGGCTATCCTAGTCTGATTATAACTAAAAAATCCATCCATTAAGGATAACATCTCGTACCTAGAAATTGAATTGATAATGATGTCAATGTTGGGCAGAGGAAAATCATCTTTGGGGCATGCTTTTTTGATATCATGAAAATTAGTAGAAACACATATGCTTGGGGTCTTTTTACTTACTGACACTATGTTAAAAATCCATTCAGATTAGTCTGGTGGTCTGATAAAATTGGCTCCTAACAACTTTTCAAACTCAACCTTAACCAAAAGGGTGATGCATGGATGAATATTTTTCAACTTTTTCTTGACTCATTTAGCATCAAGGGGAATAATAAGGTGATGCACAACTAAATATAGATCTAGGTCTAACATGTTAGAATATGCCCATGCAAAGATGTCTATATAATCTTTAAGAATTTATATAATATGTTAACACTCTACTTTAGTAAATTAAGAAACAAAATAAACATTTTTGGGATCCTCATGGGTTCCTAAATTTAATTTTGTTGTGCTCTCCATAAGGAGTGTGGATTCACCTTCTAGAATTGTAGGTAATGTATGGTCATGATCTTCTTTTTCTGCTATATCTTCTTGTTGTTCCTCCCAAAGATCTGGATAATATGAATAATCAAAATCCACCTTCTTAGGTAAAGGCCAATTGGTAAAGACCTATATAAAATCAAGAGTAAGATTCTCAAATATTTTATGTTGTTCTGAAGAGATGCTTGTACTATCTATGGAACTTGGGTTAGATGGACTTTCTATGTTTTGAGGGGATGAACAAACTTTCCTACTTGGGAACACCTAAAATAGGTTTTCACTTAAAGGCTTGTATTTTTCTTTACTTTTTCCTTGATCAATAAGTGCCTCAAAGAGGTTTTTACTTGAAGATCTTGATGTTTGTTCTTTATTATGAATAAGAAATTTTTCTTGATCTCTAAATTAGGCAAAAAAATTAAATGAAAAATTAAAACCCTACTTATGATCCCCGATGGGGAACGTATCTCATAGGCCTGTGTATTTTATAATTTATTCTTCATTATAAAACTCATCGAGGCATATGAATAATTTTTTTTATCCAAATCTATGATTTTAAGATGGAAAAGGCATAAGTTATAGTGAGGGTTTACTTTAGGATGGGAAGTACTAATGGTAAAGATATAATGTACTACTTTAGGAAGGGAATCACCACTAGGATGGGTTTTTATTTCAATAAAAGAAGCTCTAATAGGTGTTATGGTCAATATGGCATTTGAATCAAACAAATCTGAGTCAGAAAGATCATCAAAAATGTTATAATGGGACATTGTGTCACTACTAGGAGTCTTATTACTAGTCACTTCAGTAGAGTTACTACCAAATGTTATGAGGTCATCCTCTAGTGTTTTAAATCCAAGACGATGATTTTATTTGATAACTCTAGCTCATAAGGGTTATAAAATTCCTTGTGCCTATGGTCCAAGGCCTTTCTGTGCATAGTCAAGATGCTCCATTATCCTTTTAGGGATAGGATACTTGGGATTCTAAAAATAATCCACAAGGCCTTTAGAATATAACCAATCTCCCTCGGTAAAAGCCTTTCGATCTTTCTTTGGTGAAATTATAGGTATAAAAACCACATGAGGTTTTGGTTGTTTCTTATTTGGTTGCCAAATTTGATCAGGTCTATTAGGAGTCTATGAAATTTTAGGCTTACCAAATGTTTTAGGGGATTTTGGTAATTTTGCAATATAAAGGATGTCCTTTAAAAGATATGTGGAAATGCATGTATCTTTAATAATCACCTATTTAGCCAGAGCTATAGGAAATAGATTAGTTGAAATGGAAGCTAGATCACCAGGATTTATATAACTAGGTGGAGATGGATGGGAAATGATAGATTTGTTCTTCTTTGTAATGAATTCAAAACCTAGGCAATAGTTATAATTATGAAACTCTGCTTCAAGATGTTTACAATATTGGTATGGCTACTGATCAATGGGAATAGTAACCTTTCTCCCATCATGGGGAAACTTAAGGAATTAGTGAAGAGTAGATGGAGATTCTTATACTTCATGAATCCAAGGATGACCAAGAAGTATGTTATAAGGAAGCTCAATATCCATAATATGGAATAATGTGTGATGATAAATAGACCCAACCATGATTGGAAACCAAATTGTACTAGATGACCCCCTCTTGACATTATTGTAAGCCTTGATTGTAATAGTCTCTGGTTGAATGTCTTTATCCATGTAACCCAATCATCACACCAATTTAAGAGATATGATGTTCAGGATTGAACCATTATCTATAAGAACCTACTTGATCTTGTGATCCATAATGATTATCTCAATGTATGGTGGGTTATTGTGGTTTGGGAAAAGGGTGGACATGTCCTTTTTATCAAATATGATTTGCCAAAATGAAAACAAATGTCTAACTAGGTTATATAATTGATCAAGGTTTATATCATTAGGCACAATAGACTCTTTCAAAAGTTTGTTGAAGATGGTTCTATGGACATCAGATGTCTGTAAGAGTTTTAATATGGAAATATGTGTAGGAGTTTTATCTAATTGATTCATTACACTATAAGGCCTTTGAACTATGGATTAAAATAGTTTAGTCTTTTTTGGGACAATATTTGGCTTTGGAACAATTAGCACAATGTTATCATTAAGTCAATGAAATGAAGTGGGCAAAGGGCTCTAGATGGTAAGTTGTGGGTGTCTAGTTGTGACTGCAAAACCTAGAGGTGGTAAGGCATTATTATAATTAGAAGAGTGAGGAAAAGGGAATTGAATGGTGACCTATGAGTGATTAACAATATTGTGACAATTTTGTGTCAGCAAAGAGGCTTTACAATTAGAAGAATGATATTATTGTTCAGGATTAGTAACCCGTGTAAATGGAGTAACAACATGATGATAAATACTTGACATGGTATTACTAGGGGGAGATGGTGATGAGCCTATAATGATAGGTCTCATATTATGAGTAACATGAGATAGGCCATGTGGAGTTACAATAATAGTGGTAATGTGGGTTATAGAAATGCATCCCATAGTGTTATTATAGGCATAATGTACATTGTTATAAGCCACATTATTAGTTTCGACATTATGACCTTGATTATGCTCATTATGATTTTGACCTTGTTGTTGGTTTGGATTCTACCTCTATTCTTGATTATGACCATTTTTATTATTCCTTAGTGGTGATGGATCATGTCAAGGAAAAGGGTCTTTATAGATTCCTAAATCCTAATTTGTGTCCTAATTAGGGGCTAACTTAATTTTTAGCTCACCATTTTTAATAAAGTCCTCAATAATATGCCACAATTAAACACAATGATATGCACCATGAATATCAACATGATAGAAGTTACACCATTCATTCTCTTTGTACTAGTCTAGTTTTAGTTACACCATTCATTCTCTTTGTACTAGTCTGGTTTTAGTTAATCTTGAGGAAATGGCCTTGATACTAGCCATATAATTAAATTAGTTGTAATGAGATTTTGTAACACTGTTTCAATTGATTCTCTTAACTTGCTAAAGGCTCTAAATTTTTTATGAAATGTCCTTCATGGAGGTTGTTTCTACAAAGTAGGTAGTGGATTTGGGGGAGTTAATTGTATATTTGAAGGAGGCATAACATGTACCATTTGTATATGTCTTATTTTTATCACCCTATTTCCAACCATGTTATTATTTTTTCTAAAGCCCTTAAGCTTATCTTGCATAACTATTTGAGCCAGCGATTGAGTCTGATTAGATGATTGACCTTACACAAAAATGTTAACAAGGCCTATAGCAATAAGAGCCTTCTTAATCTTCACTCCTTTGTCAATAATTTCTTCAAATGAGTTAGCACAAGCTAATCATAGATTATGTGTAAATTTGGGATGTAAATTCTATGCAAAGATATCAACCAACTATTTATCAAGTAAATTATGTTGAAACTAACCTAGCAATGCTCTCCACCTTTGTAGATATACAACAAAACTTTCACCATCACATTTATTGGCTTTGCATAAGTCAACAATGGTTAATTAATATTCTATGTTATATGAGAAATGGTTAAATAAATTTTTTGATAAGTCATTCTAATCTGTAACTGATCCATTGGGTATTTTAAGTAGCTAATCAAGACCTTGTCCCACTAAAATTCATAGAAATAGTCACAGTAAGTACTTACTAATATAAGCAACTTTTTGACATAAGATGAAGAATGCTTGTATATGTTAACATAGATCTCCTTTCCCTTTGTATTTATCAAATTTGGGTGCCTCAAAATCAGGTGAAATGGGGTTTTGGAGAATAGATAAGTCAAATGGATATGGGAATATCTCATCAAATTTGTACTTTTTGATTCTATTATTCATCTCCAATCTTTGGATAATTTATTTCATTGAATTTCATTATTTCATGTTTGGTGAATTTATGGATTGGATAAGATGTTATTGGGGTGGAATGTGCCCCTTGTTTTATTTTTGTTGGGGTGGAATGAACCCTTAGTTTTGTTGCTATTGGGGTGGAATGTGACACTGATTTTGTTGCTATTGGGGTGGAATGTGCCCCTAATTTTGAGTGGATCTATAAGGAGCATATACTTTTTGATCCATGATTTGGTTCTAATTTTTTTCTTGACTTGAGAACATAGGTTGTTGATTCTTGGATTGTAAAACATTCACTAAATTTGGTTGTTTTGCACTTTGTTGATTTTGGAAATTTCTATGTTTATTTACTAATCTTTGAGTTGGTTGAAAAGAACTAGCCAAATTGTCTTGAGGGATTTCCTCAATTCAAACTAAATGTCTGCATTTCTGAGTTTGTAAAGTAAGAAGAGGTTCTTGATGATTGAAGAATGTATGTTCTATATCAAATGGAACACTTTGTAAAGTCTCTTATGACTTTAAATATTCATTTAGATTTCCTTGATCTACTATGGTAATGTTCTCATCCAATACTTGTTATGTACTTCCAATCATATCTTTGTGTTCTTTCAAAGAGTTATTATGAATTGAAGTGGCAACTAGGGAGTCTATTAAGTCTATGACAAGTTGATCTACATATCCTTGACTTATTATCTTGATCTTAGCTAGAAGATCCAAATTTGTGGGTTTTGACTTTGTTTGTAATTCCTTTCCTTTTTTAGAAGAAGAAGGTATGTCTATTTTTACAAAATATTACTCTAACCATCATTGTTCTCCTTCTCTAACTAAGGTATGCAATTTTTTTGTAAGAAAATCAAAAAGCAGTCTAGCACCTAATTCTATCAATCTAAGATGGGATTCATCTTGATTTTCTTGAGGTTGATATTCATTGTAATCATCTTTGAATCCTACTATTATATGGATATCATCAAAAATAATATGGTTATCTTGACCATCATAAAATTTCTCATATTTATAACTAAGGCCATAAGAGGCCCCATTTGAGTGAACCTCTAAGTCATTTATAGAAAGAGATATTTTGTGTGTTTAACTAACTTTAGACCAATGTCTGGAAACCAATAAAAGTATGCTTTTGATCTCTCTTAAATAAATAACTAAGGTACTAATGAGACTATAAAATGATGGTGGTTTAAAACCATGTACAATTTACAAGATTCAGTTCACGAGTTTACTCAACCTTTGGTAATGTTTAAATCATATAGAGTGAAAGAGAGTAAGGTAACTCAAAGACCAAAGGTGAAAACTAGTACACCAAAGCCTAGATCTTTGAGATACACCCACACTATAAAATCTAGCTCTAACTTTGACAAGTTGACCCTAGAAGTTTAGAGTAGATTATGAAGAAGACAAAATGAACTAAGCAACTCAAGAAGTAAAAACATAAATGAATCACTAAGTATAAATCTAAGACAAAATAGGTAGCACAAAATCATCACATGATTCTAGTAGGATAAAATATGTTTTAGGACTCAAAGCATGAGCGATACGCAAGATGACTTGAGTCCACCACGATGATAATGTGATTTTGAGTCTTAATAAATGACCTTCAATCCAAATAGAAAATTGAACCCAAGTTAAAATAATCTTAGTGCATAAATGGTGAACCTAGTTTGATGCACCAACCCTTATAACTTATAAAGGTTCAATTTTAAATGTGGATTATAAATGAAGGATTCAAACAAATTGGGTAAAATATCTAGACTCAATTAGGCAACATAGCTATGCCAAAGTGGATGATATGACACAAATAGTTTGATAAAAATTTGAACAAGGAAAAGATGAATTTTTTATTTGGACAACATAACAACTCCCTTGCTTAATAAAATTTAGGACAATGTGTTTTGGTTAAGTTCATTGAGTTAACAAGTAGTTTTAGACACAAATCAAGAACAAGTAAGCTAATTAAAAAAACAAACATCTTAAGTCTAAATTGACAAGGTATGGTAAAGTGGAGTCTACTAAACTAACAAGGTTTCTATCATTCTAGGAGAATCAATTTCACAATGACTTTCACATGAAATGATGCTAAAGATAAGCAAAAAAATTAGGTGACCATGGCATTGGCTAGTTGTAAAAAGGTCTAGTCCTTTTTACAACCACTACATCCTATTATTCACTTAGTGTAGTGTGATGTCCAAATGTAGATATGTCTCATGTGCAACTCAAAGATTCCCTAAAGAACTTTCAAGAGGTAATGAAATCCCCCTCACAAGCCAAGATGCATAAATAAATAAATCATTAAAGTAGAAAGACTTTAGGGTCATTTTCAAGATCACCCAAACTTTGATGAGTTTTTGGGGAGTGCTTTAGATGACATTCTTCCTAAGCCTTGGACTAGGCTATCTTACAATAGGAATGGCACTTTTTATTCCAAGGGTTCCCTATAGGGGATAAATGGAAGAGCATACACATAAAATTCCTCTTTTTTCCAAACAAAAATCTAATTGAACTACTATTGTAAGAAAGAAATGATAAGTGTGTTCAATTTTAAACCTAAATAAAATGTTTGGTGGTGTTCATTTCACCCCTTGGTCTTAGTTGAAAAACTTTGAAAACATTCACTAAAACATCTAAATTCCTTGTTAAACACCCAAAACAAAGTTCTTAATTCATTTTAAAGCATTCACAGGTGATTTAAACATGTTTTAATAAAATTTTAAAATAGGTCCTATAGAAAAGTTGCTAGCATATCCTTTCACTTTGAAAGCCTTTTGAGTTTGAAACAATAAACTTTGGAAAAAGAGGTCTCAAGTCTATGTTTTAAGAAAACACATGTGACCAACATTGGTTATTACCGTCAACATTAGTTATAACCAACCGAGATCTAACTAATGTTGGTTCTACTAATTGATGTTAGTTAAGTTAGGTAACTAATGTTGATATTTATGCCAATGTTAGTTACTATGTAAAAACTATGGAAACCAAAAATGGCAAAATAAAATTAGAAAATCAATTTGAAAGAGTTTAAACGGCTCAAATGAATATTTTAAAGTTATAAAAGGATCTGCTTCAGGTGTAGGATGCATCTAGTCCCATTGAACATGCCAAGATGTAGAGAGGATTAAAAATCAAATTATTCAAACATGAATCCATAAATAATGAAACATGCATAAAGAATTAACTAACCAAGCCTATCTATTCCTATGGGAATTACAAAGGACATCAAGAAACAAATGAAAGAAAGAAACACCATATTACCTTCCTAAATGGATTCACCATACCCATGTGGCTCAAAAACATGTTCTCCCTTGATCAATCATCGTTGTATTTGTCAAAAATGGTGCTAAGCTCCTCCAATGCCTCAAGAAGAGTCTATAAAACCTAAGCTCTTGATTTTAAATCACTAAACTAGCCTATTAATGAAGCATGGTGAAAACAAATTAGCATTCTAACTTTGAAATATTCAATTTTTGAAGATATTTTATCATAATAACCTTTCACCAAAATAGATTAGAAATGATGTTCATGGCCTCTCTATTTATATATTTTTGAGATTATTTACTATTAACCATGACCATCCACCTCAAGATTGAGATGTGTTGCCATGGATAATCCTAATATTTGGAATTAAATCCATAATTATCTTCATCATGACCTTGGAAGAAGGGGAATTTAAGAGGCATAGGAGGCATTAACTAGGCATGGGTGACCCATAATCCTGATATTTTATGTACTTATGGCTTGATGGATGCCACCCCATAGATGATGTCACTAGGTGATGCAGATAATAAGAATCATTTTTCAAAAATAAATATTTAACAAATATCATATAAAATACACTTAAGCTCTTGATATAGATTAATCAAACTTAAACAAGGTTAATTAACATTTGTGCAATTATTTGATAATTGGTCCTCAATTAGTTAAAATGGTCAGAAAGTCATATTATTGGGTCATAATTTAACTTGATAAGAATTAGAGGGTGATGTTAGATGTGTTGGAACCATATTATCATTTATGATGTTCCCAATAACAAATAACAAAATTACATGATGTATACCAATAAATTAGAAGAAAAGAGTGATCTAGAGCACTAAATGACAAAATTGTCAGTTTGACTCGAAATGATCTGATCAAAGTTAGCTAGCCTATAAATTACATTTCCTTATTTATGGATACTTTGACCTAAATTATCACTTGTAAATGACAAGTTTTAACCATTTAGGAAGTTTTATATATTTTGACCTAAAATGTGCATTTGAGTGCAATTCGAGTAAGATTGATAATTTCAACACAAATGGTGTTAGGAATTGGATGTCTACATAAATAACTTCTTAGACATCAATTTTATTGTATAGTAAAATATTATGAACCCCAAGATTAATTTTTGATCATTTAAATGGCTTAATTATGTTATCCACAATCACTTTAATTTCCTAAAAGTTTATAAGTCTAAAGGATTTTTTGTGTCCCATCGACCATCCACATGCATTAATATATGTGACTGAGAAATTCATAGTAACAACCATAATATATAAGGAAAAAAAAAAAAACCTAAAGGAAATAACAATGGTATTCAAAAGGAAATTTGGTAATGGTGGAAGATAAAGCCATGGACAAAGTTAATTAGGAAATTTAAGGGAATAATAAAGAAGTTTTGGAAAAATATACTAGGTAATTCAAATTTATATTTAGATCCAAGATATTTACAATAGTTACAACCATATAAATTAACATTGTCAATATAATATATCTTGTCTTGTATTACTAAAATATAACTAGTATATCTTGTAACCACTAATATATTATGGTTTCAACATTAAACTTGTAAAAGCTAAAGTCAAATAGATTGAACAAAATTGTATCCATGGTTTAAAATCAAGCTCAGATATTTCAAATTGAGTTAAATGTTAGGCATAGATTTTAACAGAATTATAACATGATTTAAAATTTGAAATCAACTTGGAAGATGAGGTGACCCCTTACCTAAGTCTATATAAGCATTCAATTTTCAATTGTAAGAAGAGGAGAATTTAACATTCAATACAATAAAGGAAAATTTTTGAGTGTTTAATAAGTTGGTGTTTGTATGAATTTTATTGTCCAACTTTGTGTTTAATAATTAATAACTTCAATATTGTTGATCCATTTAGTAATTCATTATGTGCAATAACTAGTTTTAATGATATATTTTCTTAGTTACTAGTTCTTGTTAATTGGGAATGAGCATAAGTTATTTTAGATTGATATACATCTATGATTAATGGTAATGTGTTTACTGAATAATTCATGAATGGTGTATAAGTGTCTTTGATATATATTTATATTATTTTTCAATAATAGATATAGATGCTCTCTATTTTCTTGGTTATAATTTCCCACTTTTAGATGTGCAACTACAATTCTAGTGGAAGAAACCTTTATCCAATAAATTTGAGTTTAATATATTATTTATCCTTAAATTAATTACTATGTCTACCTATATTATATGCTACAACAACTAGCATTATTAATTATTTGTGGTGCTTATCCCTTTCATGAACCTAACTTGGGAGTTTTCTTGGTTCTTGAAATATATCTTTCTTTCCTACCCTACTTTTTCATCCTTTTGTGGTTATTTTGGTCCTGACCCTTCTAGATTAGTGATCATCCAACCATTTAAAATAGACTTGTTATTTATTTTATTTACATTCATCCAATCACACCAATTAAACAACCTATGCTATGATGCTATTCCACCAAGTGGTTGTTTTTAAAATTGAATACCCTACAAATTGTGCTTCAGAGTGACTTTTGATTCATCAATACAAAAACATTATAGGTTACCTCACAAAGTCATTTGGTGTGATAATAACCCTCATAAAAAACATTAATTTTCTTATTTATGTTGTGTGATCAATAAACCCCTATAACAAACATTTGGAAAAGATACATATTCTAAAGAAGCATTTTTTGAGGACATGAGAAGATTTTGATGTAAATTCATAGTAGATGGTTGTCCAACTAGTTTCAATATTGTGAATCTTGGAGATTAATAATTATGAAACCTAATAAGGAAGATGATATCCCATAGAAACACAAAGAGGAAGGGAATAGTCACACATAGTTCAATTCATAGATATCCCTTCTTGAGGGTAAAGAGATAACTTATGAAATTATACCTAGTCTATGTAGTGTTTTAAAATATAAACATCAAAATAATATATATTTATCTTATAACCATGTTATCAATAAGGGGTAATGTTTGAAAAATATAGTACCTTTTGTGACTTGATAGAAAGAGAACTACTTATGCCAAATAAGAAAGAGTAAAGAGAACATAAGGATAAATAATTATCACTTGTCATTCCACTATGCACTATTTCACACACTTAAAAAATAATTTATGAAATAAAAAATATATTTTAAATATTTATTCAAAGGAAATTATATTATTAAAATGATAAGGGATTCTCCATACCTAGTGTGGATCTTACAAACTTACCACAAAGTGGATGCTCTTATAGAGAATGGTGAAGAGAGACAACGAGAGGTGGTAGAAGAAGATTGAAAAATTTACATGAGAGTTAAAATAAGAATATGATTTATGATATATTCCATCAAACCTAAAAGACCATATGCCTCTCTCCTGAATCAGATCCAAGTGGTGTATGGGTTACAAACTTACTTGACACCATGACTAGCTCCTTAGAAACCACCCTTATTTGCATGAAATGAGTGAAAAATGGACTTAAATATAATTAATTATAATTTAAATGATCTTATAACACTCATTTAACATCTAAAATTCCTTGGTAAACTCCTTTGACCTGCCATTTAATCATTCGTGTGCATAAGTGTCTTGTAACTCTTCATTTCTCACACCTAGTTTGGTACAAGTGGCCCAAAATCAAATACAAATTCTTAAAATCATAAAAAATAGATGAATGGTAATAAAATAATTTATTATACCTAAAAAAATATTTTTTTCTCTTGGATAAATTCCCAAAAACTCATTTTTCGCCTTAAGTCTTCACTAGGCCTAGTTTCCTTGTAGCCTTTTTTTCTTATAAATCTCCTTATGTGGGAGTTTTACAGATTATAAAAATAAAATAAAATAATATTATAGGAAAATATTTTTAATTATATATCCATGTCAAATTTCATATTCATAATTTGAGTGGAAACCCATTTTTATACCTTTCTCTCTCTTGAATTTGGCCTCAATTAGGCATCCTTGCTTAAGGCCCTGTTTCTTGTTCTAGACTTCTACACATATGTAAAATCACAAAAAATAATTTAATTAAATTTAAAATGGACATAAAAAACCTTCAAATAAATTTTAAGGTGTTGAAACCCTATGAAAGTATGAAAACCAAGAAATGGCCTTACCACCTAGTCTCATGTTGAGCCTGTTTGAGTCTGCCTTGAAAAATAGGTCTGGTTTGATCACCTATAGAATATCATTTACAAGTTTTTGAATTTTAATATATAGGAAAAGTACCAAATGAAATAATCACATGATTTTAAACCTATAACCTATTGTATACAACATCCCCCTTTTCTTCTTGAAGAAATGAAGACCCACTTTTTTCAAATTTTGGCCTTGTTGATTGAGTCTTTCTTTTACGTGTTTATGCAAAATATTGAATGGATTGATACTTAATATTTACACTTAACATAATAAAGAATGATATTATATGTTTTTTATGGAATAAAATTATTAATGCCTTTTGATATTTTTTTTGAGCTATGCAAGTTTTTTGGGAGTTAGTTTGTTCAGAGAAACTTATTCTGATCTTACTCATCAAGCATTTTGTATGAGACATTTTGTGTGATGGATTTTGGGTCTTTCAATTTTTTGTTTGGGTTTTGTGTGTAGAATAATAATTATAAATTTGTTCATTAGGTTTATTTGTGACTTATTTTATTCAAAGAAACTTATTCAGGTCTTATTCATCAGGCTTTTTATTTGAACATTTTGTATTGGACATTTTGTCTAACAAATTTTAGGTCTTTAGGTTTTTTTTTTGGAATTTGTGTGTGGAAGAATTATTTAAAATTTTTAATTAGTTTTTTTTTGTACATGGTTTTATTTGGAGGAATTATATTCAGGATTTGGGTTTTGGACATTTTTCTCAGGCTTTCTTCTCAAGACCTTTTGGTCTTCAAAACTTTGGTTCAGAGATTACGCAGTGGACATTTTGTCTGAACAATTCTTTCCAATAACTTATTTTTTATTAAAAAAAATTCATTGGAAATTTTTTTGGAACTTTTATTATAAATATATTTTGGTCTTTGGGTTTTGGGTATCGAACAAATTTTTTGAAACCATGATCATCAACTTTTATGAATTGGAGATTTTGCTCTTTAGAATTTTTATTCTAGCATATTGTATCAGATATTTTGTCTAATAGATTTTGGTATTTAGGGTTTTTTAAAGATTTGTGTTCAAAATATTTGTTTGGATATTTTTTAGGCTTGGTCCCAACACAAAACTTGACTCCCAATTCTTGACTACTGAAAACTTGTTATACTTAGCCGATAAAGTAAAATACTTCCTAATATTCACTACTGTTACCCACAAACTAAATTAATGAGAGACTTAAACTATGCAAAAAATAAAAAATAGGTGAATTTTAGGAATTTATAATGCATGAACTATAATTCAATGCTGAAGGATATATACATGATGTGAAACCATTGAAGTATTAATTGCTTGTAAATGAACTCAATTTTGATTGTTATCTTGTGTGAGAAAATCCCTAGCTACCTATGAGATTATTACAAGTAAAATAGTGACTAGAATAAAGGATAATTTTTCATAGATCACATAAAAATAATAAAAATTTATACACATAATATAAATGGCATCTTCATCTAAGGCATTCAAGGGAGCACTTCTACCATCACCATTTTCTATCAAAGACTCAAAAAAATTCATAGATATAGTTTATGATGCCACCATTTTAAATAAAAGGTATGTGAACTAATATGAATTATGGGATATTTTTGATTCTATTAACATATTTTCACTCGATGAAAATCTATCTCCCATAGAGTGACTATTCATCACAAACTTGTTATCACTTTAGAGATAAGGAGTGTATTTGACTGCAACCAAACCTAAGGTGATGCCCTGCATCAACCTCCTACAAGACTTATTCTTTACTGGGAAGGTTATGAAGGATGATTTTATACACCATATGGAGAACCAAAATATAATGGTATGCATCTTCAGAGTGAATTTTTAGAGGTATTTAGCACTACCATTTCTAGATGTATAGTTTAATAAACATAGGCTAGTTTGGTAGAATTAGGACAATTCAATGGAAAAGGTGTTAACTTCATGGCTTATTCCTAAGGAAACCATGGAATATAAAGGTAGTAATCCCACCCATATTAATAAATTTAGGATGGGATTGTGGATTAGGATGGCACTACTTAATAGGATTTATAACATGCCCAACATCCATTTCCTCAATTTGGAATGGGTACCATTATTACATATGATGATGAAAAATGACACAATGTTTGATTTGGGTGAAATTATAATCTAATAGCTAAGATAATAGGTCATAAATAAGAACAAGTGACCTAATCTAATATGCCATTTCTATATGATGCACTATCTTTTGGATGTTATAATCGACATAGTGTATATAGTCCTTGGTAAGCTTTGGATCTTGGCCATTGACTGTGTCAAGAATCACATCTATGATTACTTATAATTTTTTCACATTTATGAATATACCAAGAGAAAATGATTAGTATTTCTAAGGATGTTTATCCTCAAGTCTAGAAAGCAATCTATGGGTCTCCAATTCTCAAATTTGAATCAAGTATAGTGAAAACACTATCTAAAAGAGGTGATTATTTTTTGTAACATAATTCCATGATGATCATGATAATCAGACACAAGGTTGATCCCCTAAGTCTCCCAAAATATATACCTAATAAATTGGTAGAGCAATAAATTGGTTACCAACTCTGGTGAAGCATTGAGGAAGACTTGACCAAAAATAAAAACACATTATATGGGAACCATATGGTCATTGGCTAGATGTGATATACATAAATGAAACACTTTGGAGATGTGGGTGGTAAAATAAAGAGCTATCTATTTTCCATAGTGCCACATAGGGACTAGGATCCTCATGGAGATATACATAAACACATTTAGGGCCTTGGTATCCCCTACCAACATGTTCATTATGACTTTGACTTTTTATTCATGAATGCAGAGAATGATGGTAGTGTCTTAGAAAGGGAAAGAGTTATTGGCTAGAAAGAGGATCATTTAAGGGTGATTCAATAAGAACCTTCAATTACAATTAAGGAATTGAATAGTATATTACCACTTTTTGAAGGATGGATACCCATAAATTTTTGGAACAACCAACCCATAAAGTAATCCAAGGAACAAGCAGATCCTTCAAAGGAACTTCCTTTCAATTTAAGAGCTCTTAAGAAGGAACCATGAGTGAGTGAACCTAATCCTAGGGAAGGTCTAGGATATACCATTAATATATATTCCTTTGATGAGGAAGAATAAGGACAAGATCACATAGCTATAAGAGTAGTATAAATGCCTACAACTACCCCTCAAATTCAAGAATCTACATCATTAGGGGTAGCCACATATGAAACTACTACACTAGCTTAGCAAGGATCCTCATTATAGCCTAAGACCAATCTTTACTACAAGAGGAAGCCTAAGACCCCCCATAAGTAGTCCAATAATTGATCAATCTCAAATCTTGATTGCAATACCTAAAAAAGTAGAAGTGGAGGAAGAAAAATATATTGACGAAGAAGAAAAATTAGAGAGAGCTAAGGATTTTAGCCTCATAATCAATAATGGGAAAACACCAATCATGGAGGACACCACAGGTAAAAAAAAATTGCCTTTAGAAACCACTTACTTATTCTCTTCCTTTATTCTTATATTTGGTTCTGTACCTGTTGACATTTTCACCTCTTAGGAAAAATGTCAACCTATTATATTCAAAACTTTTGGTAATCATTATTTTAGCTTACTTTTGGTGTCTCCTAGCATGGTCATGTCTTCTTTGTCCTAATTAGAGTCTTTATAACCCATCAAGTACATCATGATGCATCATGGTTTTATTCTTCAATCCATTATATCATGAGTGTTTTGAAGTCTTTAGGTGATATAATGAGTGCCATAGTGTCTTGAGCTGAGTGATATCATTGCTAGAGGACATGAAGGCCAATGAGTGCTTAGGTATGTTTTGAGGAATATAATGGTATTTTGGTAATGTGAGGATGTTTATAATTGGTTTTAGGCTATAATATGGACATCAATATGCATTTAAATTCATTTTACATGACATACTCATCATAAATTCCACTTGACCCCTTATGACCCCTTAAACCACCTTATGATATTATATCACCTTTTATAAACCTTAGAAAAGGGCATAATTTTATTATTTGAGTTAAAAAAGGATCGTGACAACATCCCATACACACTTTGTGCCACATAAAATCATTTTATGAACCACTCATACCCTTGCAACTAGCTAAGTGGGACCCATGTGGCATTTTATAGATTTTACACTTCCCTACAGCTTTTACGCTACTTGGGAAAAGATTTTTAATGCATGGTTCCATTCTATTGACCTCCATATGGCATTGTAAATTTTGAATTTGGATAAAATGAGGGAGAAACACATTATTTTGATAGTTTTATTCATATTGAATAGACTGTATGAATTGTACCATATAGTAAGGGGTATGATGATGAAGGTGGGATTAGGTGTGATGTATCTATCAAGTCCAAAACCATTCTACACATCTTCATCCCTTCTTTTTAAGTTTAGACTCCTCCTCAAGTTCTTGCTTAAATTGTATAAGAGAGATAGAAGAGGTCCCATCTCTTGGCCACAAGAAATAGACTCAACAAGCTTCACATCATGAGCATTTATATAAATATTGTTCTCCCTAGATTTATGAATCTTCATAAATAATTTAAGGAATGTAATTGTACCTCTCATCTTCACATGCCATCTTTAGCTATATGGTTTTCATGTGTTTTTGTCTAGTTTTCTCAATCTAATAAATTATTTTGTTGTCTTAAGTCTTGAAAGAGCATCCCATGTAAATTTCCAAGTTTTTATCACATGTGTGAGCTTATAGAAGTGAAAAATCTCCATGACTAGCCTCTATGTGTAGCCTACAGGAAATGTTGATTATATTGTGCAATTTTTCATGTCTTAGTAATGAGTTACAAGTTGAGTAGAAGAGTTTTGGAGATGTATTAATGTTTATAATGGTTGGTTAAATGTAAAATTACCCTTATCATCCCATAATATGTCAAGAGAAGGGACTTATGCATATGTGAAGTTCACTGTGTAATAGAATGTGTGTAATCTAAGGCACCTACAAGTTTCATATATAGCTCAAGAGCATTAAAAGGATGTTAGTTTGGTAATAGAATTTATCAATTTCATGATAAATAATCTTCTCAACCATAATAAAAACCTCAACAATCCAAAATATCACCTTCTGCACTTGCAAACTCATCTTAGTCCCTTATTAGCACAATTTAAGGTTTCTTTGTAGAATTTAAGGTATTTTGAGTTGTTAAGGTTTCATTTTAAGGCCTTGTATGATGTGTTATTCCCTATAAATATTCATGTTGGATTAAAAGTAGGTCTAAATTTCTCTAAGATACATTTGAATTGGCCTTAAATTGAGTCTTCCTCTTCATTTCAAACCAAAATCTCTACCATTTGTCTTTTCACCTCATCATCACTATTTCCTACTATGTTTTCACCTAGTTTCATGTTCTCAACATCCCCTTATCACTCCATATCCACCTCTCTATACACATCCATCCTCCCTTATAGGTTTAGGTGATGATAGTGAACCCTTATACTCCCTTTAAACCCATAGAAGGAATGAAATCATAGTATTTTGAGCCATGTGGGCATGGACCTAATCAAAGTAAAAATTAAGGCCTATAACCATCCTTAATAAACCACTATAACAAGTTTTTAGAGGGCATCATGAGACCATTCAAGGGTATGAGAGTCTAGTGTGATCTCAATGAATAGATGAATGATGACACAAGTCCATGATGTATGAATTTTAAATGGTTTCAATTCATCTTGACCATCACCAACCTCTTAAGCACATACAACCAACCTTTGTTATGCTACAATAGAGCATCAAAAGGGGCATTCCATGAGTGAAAAAAGGACTCTTTCAAGGATAATCAGGTGTTATATAAGAGAATTGTGATAAATAATAGTTAATAACCTAATTCAACATGGACACCATGAGTAAAATTAAAGCATCCAACTCTAGTGGTACATTTGGACTGTCACAGTCTATACATAAGGCATACACTTACAACCACCATAATTGGCTTAATCTTGATAAATGAAGGAAAGTTTAATAGATGTCATGTTGATGATATGGTGAAGTCTCTAGCTATAATCCATGATATGAGTGGTTCTCAAGGGATTAGAGAATTTATGATAGAGACCTAGTACTCCTCAAAGGGGCCTAACACAATACCTATAGTCATGTCTTTCCTCATAGACTATGCTATAGGTTAAATGAATATAAGTGAGGTAGGTTAGAAATATTTCAAAATAATGAAGTTATTAAATGAGGTTTTTAATAGAAATATAGTGAATTTAAGGAAATATAATGGGAATCTACCATCCTAAACCCTCTCTTAGACAATACCTACAATAACAAAATACCCATTTATAATCAATTGGTGAGGGAAAGTCAAGTAGGTTTTTCCATTTGAAAAGTGAAGAGAAGAGCATGATCATGATATTTTTGGGTGTCTCTTAATGAGATTAAAGTTTTAATAGTGCCAAGAATCCCAATAGCTTTAAGTAGAGGGACCCTCACTCACTCAAAAAGGCCTAATACAATATGATGGAAACCTACAGTCGCATCACATATAGGTCTACAATCATCACTATCTTAGGGTAGTTATATGAATTATTAATATTGAAAATATATATTAAATACATTAATTCCATAAATATTTCTAAGACACTCATATAAAGGAGATAATCTCCTCACTCAACCAAGATGGCAAAAAGGACACCTATAGGCTGATCATTCTAGACTTGAAGAAGAGAAGTACATGACTATTTTTAGTGGCTCATTGATTAAGTAAAATGGATAAATTTGGTCTTCATGATACATTAATGAGTGAAGTATCATACCATATAAAAAGGTTAGGTTGGAAATAACCATGTCTTAGGAAAATCTAAGTCCACCATTTTAAACAAATCATGAGCAAGAAGGTAATATAGAGTTTCAATGTACAGGCTAATCCATTCAAGAAAAGCATAATGGAATCGATGAATAATTACTATTCCTTAGTGAAATTTGGTAATTATAAGAAGGAATGAGGTATGGGAATCACTTTAATCCCATAATTAGTCAAGATACCATGACAAAGAGTATATGTAGGGTTTCAAGTGAAACATAGTCTACTAGCCCTAAAAGAGCCTTCATATGCATTATGAGTGTTAAATGGATAGCTATAGTCAAAGATTGAAAATTTTAAGGCTTAAAAAATAATTATAAATGTGTCCAAAATATCCTTCAATAATATTTATGCTCAATAAACCCACAACGGGATTAAACACTCAAGTTTCCATGCTCAGTCATAGTTATAAGCAATATAGGACAAATTTAAACCAAAATAACCATTTGAGGCACTTAGAGGTAGATTTAAGTATCAAAAATTGAAATATAAGATCATAATTAGTAATGAAAGGTTCCTATCCTATTTTATTTGTTATAAAAATAGTGGGTATGCCCAGTATTTTATCTCAGACCAAGACATGTCTAGACAACTAATCTTGAAGCTTAAACATGCAAAATCAAGTTTGGAGTCTATATAAGGTTTTAAAGTAATGAAAAAAGGTATTAAAGATATGAAAATATATTATAAGTATTTATCATACTAACCCAAAATAAAATATCATTGACCACAAGTCACATAGGTAGGCTTAATTCCTAGTTATAGTTCTTAGAACCACATCAAAGATCTTTCAAAGCTCTAAAATAGGCTATTCATCCAAGGAGGGGATATGAGGATGATAGGAAACTAATAGAATATATTTTAGGATAAAATGAGTGAATAAAATTAAGGGTATCTTAATTTCCATCTTCAAGCAGTCACCCACTTCATCACATGAGTCCTTAGGAAAAAATATATTAGTATGTTTTATATACCCATATATAATAAGAATCCATGGTAGATTGGTTGGAATTGAGATGATAGTTTTTATGAAATAATGTTAAGGATTTAGGCACTCATAAATGGCCTCTAAACTACCCTAAGGTTACCTTTTAACACTCATATCTTTGTCCATACTTTAAATGGGAGTCCTATCCATTCATGGAAGTTAGGTAAGTTTATGCCCTAGATATTCATGGATTTTATTCTAGACTTGGACATTTTTAATGTATAAACCATACTTATGACACCTAAGCACTCCTAAACCACCCTAAAACCCTAAGTAGACATAGTATGAGAAAATTAGTCATTTTAGAAACATATCCTCATGAAATGACTTGGAAAGTTATGGAAGGTTAAGAGCACTTAGAGGGGATTCACTTGATGGTACTTTATCATGTGGACATTGTACAAAACCCTTAAAATAGGCTATTTTATATGGTTTTGAGAATAGTGAAGGGTGATTATTAGTCCTTAATGATTCCAATTCTTTGAATAGAAATTTTGAGACTTAATCCAACCTCCTAATGCATAACATGCCCAAGGATTTAGCCTTAGATGTATTTGTAAGGGGATTCAAAACTACTAGTTTATTAGTGCATAAAGGAAGTGAACTAGTTAGATTAGAGTAGTGGAATTTAAATATATTCATGCCTTTACAAGCCTATTTTAGGGTTAGATATATTGTTTCAGACATGAAACACATTCATACAAAGGTTTCTAAGTTTTTTACAGGTCTTTATGGCATACAAGTTTTAACGGTTAAACAATTAGGCCCATTAGGCCTAATTAGCCTAATTGGTCATGAAAGGAAGTCAAATTGGCATCAGAAAACTAGTGTAATGAGTCAATTAAAGGTTTATATACTTGGTAACTAACCCTTAAATAAAATTAAATGAACATTTCATAGTTGCAGTAGAGGAATAAGTCAATTTCCTTGACTTTATCAATTTGATATAAAGGGGTATGGGATGCTACATGATCATGGTAGCCTGATTGATGATTGTAACTACCATATAGAGTGTGATAGAATATTATAATAATGGTCAAGACTTTTACATAGTGTAACTAAATTTTAATTAGCCTTCAATACATGAATTTTATTTCCAACATCTCATTTATGGATCCACCAAGGAGGTTCAATGTAAAAGAGGATTGAAAGAGTGTAATATATTGTAACTATTATTTTGAGTTGAATGTGGTCATCATTGACCCCTCTCCACTCTTCTACACTATATTATCCTCCATTTATCCTCATTTATTCTTTAAATATAAGATTCTAAGCTGTTATTTCTATCCCTTAGGCTGGTATGAGGATACTCTACCAAAATTTGTACTTATACACCTCTTGAATGATGAATAGAGAATATTTTAGCTTATTCATGGTCTATAATTTATCTATTTATGCTTGTTTGATCTAAAAAAATGGCATTATATTCCCTTTTTTAGGTCCAAGTCACACCTAAGTCTTAAAAATCTTATTGGTAGGTTGTTTAGTGTATCATAAGGTGGATAGCTTAGGTTTGAAGTGACAATAAGATTATAAGTGCCTTAAATTAGACCTTTTGACCTTCTTATTTTATTCATTACAATAACCTCTAAATGAAATATTAATGCTCAAAATTCATGGAGATAGTCTCTTAGCTCTATGCATTTTTTGTTAGTGTGTTGAGAGTTCAAGCTTATGAGTGGATAGATAATATTGGGTGCATCACCACACTTTAGATTAGGTTTTCATTATGCATCTCTTTACCATTTATATCTAAATTATTTAGGTCCTATAAATAACACAAATTATCAAATCAAGGGAGCTATCCCCTTAAAATATAGAGGTATATCCCAACATTAGGTAACCCATAACCTATGGTCATTCCTATGTTATCATAGGTTTGGGGATCAGTACATGAACACTCTTATCCTTAGTAAGGGTGCAACCTAGAGTCCCTAACAATTATGGCACACCTAGTGGGATGAGATTCAATTTACTTGAATCATGATTTCAAAATGTGGAAGGGCAACTTGTAGCCATATTTGAGAGCTTCAAGAACTACATTAGCATTTATAGTTAGGAGTTTTAGCAAATCTTCACTTTAGAGGTAAGAAAGATCATCATTCATTGTTTCATTCAATCTCATGTACTTGATGGTGAAGGATGGATTGATATGAGGTAGAATCATGTTTATCACCCTCTTATGAGCTATCCTATGATCCTCTTCAATTATATCATGACACTTTACAACACTATCATACTCCATATCAACCAAATATTCCCCCTTATTAGTCATATGATGAGTTTATCTATGACCAAGGATTTCAACCCTACTATAAGTCTCATCTACCCCATTTATATCCTAATTTCCATGTTTATTAGTCATGGTAGTATCATGGCATTATCAAATATACTAATTACACCCCAAACCATTCCATATCTGGCCTTAAACAAGCTCTATTGGACCATGAGAAGAATATGATAAACATTAACACATTGAAGGGGTATGGGAAGGAGATTCCAAAACATGTCATTAGGGGTCTTAAAAATTCATTTTAGTAAGCAAAGGAGGAGTGGATGTATTTCATTATAGGAGGTTATTTTAGAAATAATAGTGGCATGTTAACATAGATGGATTGAATTTTAAGATTGAGGAGAAGTTGGTAGCACATAAGGGACAACAAACACACCCATTTTTACTTCCCTCCTTCATTACATGTCAACCTCATGATGAGCCTCACATCACCACTCATCATATTTCATCAGGTGAGTTTTAAAATCATAAAATTTTCTCTCAACTCCTCTCAACCTTCCCATAATGAAAATCTATCTAGAGAAAAATCCAAGAATATGGAAGAGAAAGTATTAAGGGAATCAATCATCATGATTGGTTAAGATTTTAATTTTAAGATTCCATTACAAATAAAATTAAAGCTAAATATAATAATTTATATCAAATATTATCATCTACAAAGATCACACAACCTCAGCTACACATTGCTCCATTCATGCCACAAGAAATAGTACACTCTATGTAAGAAGATTCAAATCCTAAGTTCCCATCTTTCAACCAAGTGCTGCAATAAAGAAAGAAATAGGAGATGCCAAATTTTTTTGAGGTCACTCAATCCCCAACCCTCCTTCCTTAAGTGTCTAGGTCCTTTCCCTCATGTTGATCCATTCAAATCAATATGCAGAAGGAGGAAGTGGTAATTATTGAAGACAAGCATCTAGATGAAAGGAATGTGGTATACATTTCATTTCTCTTGAGGTCACTAGAAGGATATTTTATGCCACTTATGGAGAGAGAATCTATCCTTTAAGAGGTAGGGAATGAAAATTATATTGAACATGTAGTTGATGATGATGACTTGTTAGAGTTAAAGGAGGATCTCATTATTAAAACACCACTTGGTAGGGAGGAACACCTTATATTTTTCAAAAGTGTAGAAGATGACATGTTATAGGAGCTTGATGAGTCATAAGAAGAAGATTCTCCTATTAGAAAAGATGAGGATGACCTATAGGATTTCTTTAATGACATGGTATTTACCTTTCATTATGGTAGTCCTAAAATACTTGTAGTATTATTAGAGTGAGAAAAAACTCTTTAAAAGGTCTTAGATGGACAATAAGAGCCTTTATTTGAATGGGTAGAGGATCCACCTCTCTCTATTTATGAAGAGAATGAAAAAACTTCAACAAACTAGGAACCTTATGATTCCCATATCAAAGTGAATAAGGTGAACAATCAACGTGATATATTGAAATTAGGTGGAATAAGTAAAAATGAACCTTATAATTTATAAGTGACCATGATGATATGTCCTTTTGGAAGGACATAGAAAACTTATGCCTAAGTCTAGATACCTCACCTCTACACCAACCAAAGCTTAAAGAGAAGGAACTTGCCAAGGATGATTGGGTAGATAATCATCTTGAATCTAAGAAAAAAATCAATTATAGCCTCTGATTAAAGAGGATATGAAGCTTATGATGCAACATAGAAAGATTTGGGAAGAATATGACTGGGTTCTTGACCCTCATACTCAATCCATGCACCTGTGAATGAAGCTAGATGGTCCTTTCACTCTTTTAAATGATCAAGAGAATGATAGATATAGATGGAGGTTGTCACACATGAATCAAAGTCTGATTATCCCCAATTGATCACATGACAACTTCACATCAAGGTGCCATAATGATCACATAACATTTCCATTTGATCCTGAGGGAATGAAGTTACATTTAGGTCAGTTTTGTAGTACTTAGACTTCTTGTCAAATAAATTCTTTCACAAGTTTGTATTTATGCCTTATTTCTTCATCTATTTCCTTTATTTGTTCTTATTTGTTAGGTTTTTTATTAGTTTTAGGTTGACTCTTCATTGTGCTTATGTGTGTCTTATTGCTACTACAAGTATATGAGGTGCCAAGATTATAATTCAATCCAAGGAGTCATGATATTATATTTATTCACTGAGTCACGTTGTCATGAAAGTGTCTATGTTTTCATGACCATCAGGCTGGTCACCCATCATATTTACCAATTTTTTTGACATTTTGGCCTCATAGGCTAAATGTCAACTCCCTATATTCAAAACTTTTGGTGATCAGTATTTTAATTTGCTTCTGGTGTAACCTGGCATGGTCATGTCTTCTTTGTCCTGATGAGAATCTTGGGATCCCATAAATTATTTCATGATGCAACACTGTTTTATGCTTGAATCCATTGTATCATGAGTGTTTTGAAGTCCTTATGTTATATAATGAGTGTCAAAGTGTCTTGAGTTGAGAGATATTATTGCTAGAGGACATGAAGGCCAATGAGTGCTTAGGTATGTTTTGACGAGTATAGTCATCTTTTAGTAATGTGAGTATGTTTATCATTGGTTTAAGGCTATAATATGGATATCAAGATGCATTAAAAGTCATTTTACATGAAATACTCATCCTAATGTCTATTTTACCCCTTATTAAACCTCAAACCATCTTATGAGCTTATATCACCTTTTGAAAACCTTGGAAAAGGGCATAATTTGATTATTTAAGTTGAAAAATGAACTTAACTACATCCCATCCATTTTATATACTACCCACACACACTTAATGCCACATAAAGTCATTTTATGAGCCACACATACCCTTCCCACTAGCCAAGTGGAGCCCACATGGCATTTTATTGCTTTTACACTTCCCTCTAATCTTTTTCCTACTTGGTAAAGGAATTTTAATGTATGGTTACATTCATTTGACCCCTATATGGCATTTCATAGTTTTAATTTAGAGAAAATGAGGGAGAAACACATTGTTTTGATAGTTTTCTACATATTTTATAGACTGTAACATACAACAAGGTTATGGTGATGAAGGTGGGATTAGGTGTGATGTCTCTATAAAGTTTCATGAGAAAAGGATTCCATTCAAGTCCAAAACCATTTTTCACATTTTCAACCCTTATTTTCAAGCTCAGACTCCTTAGGTTCTTAATTGTACTGAACAAAAGAGAGAGAAGAGCTCTTATCTCATGGCCATAAGAATTAGACTCAATTAAGTTTCAATCATGATTAATTATCTAAAGATTAATCTCCCCAACTTTATGAACCTTCTTAAGAAGTTAAGGAATGTGTTTTCACCTCTCATCTACATAGGCCATCTTCAACTATATAGTTTTCATGTGTTTTTGTCTATTTTTCTTAATCCAATGAATGATTTTATTAACTAATGTATTTCAAGAACCTCCCATGGGAATTCCCAAGTTTGTCTCACATGTGTGAACTTATATAAGTGAAAAATATCCAAGATTAGCCTCTGTGTGTAGCCTATAGGAAAAGTTGATTGTATTGGTCAAGGTTTCATGTCTTGGTAATGAGTTACAATCTAACTAGACTCGTTTAAGAGATGTTTTAATGTTTCTAATGCTTGGATGAATTTCCAATATCCCTTATCATCATATAATACTCAAGAGAAGGGACTTATGCATGGGTGGATTTCACTATGTAATGGATTGTGTGTAGTCTAAGGCACTTACAAGTTTCATATATAGCTTAAGATCATTCAAAGCATGTTATTTTGGTAATATAATTACTCCATGATATGATAAATGAGCTTCTCAACCATCATAACAACCTTAGTAGTCCAAAAAACCACCTTCTACACCTAGAAACTCATCTTAGTCCCTTATAAGCATAGTTTATGGTTTCTTCATAGAAGTTAAGGTATTATGAGTTTTTAAGGTTTCATTTTGAGGCTTTGTATGATGTTTTATGCCCTATAAATTTATCCAAGATACATTTTAATTGGCCTTAGATGGAGTCTTCCTCTTCATTTCAAACCACAATCTCTACCATTGTCTTTTCACCTAATCATCACTATTTCCTACAGTGGTTTCCCTTGTTTTCATACTCTCAACATCCCCTTATCACTCCAAATCCACATTTCTCTACCAATCCATCTTCCCTTATAGGTTTAGGTCATGCTAGTGAACCCTTATATTCCCTTTTAATCCATAAAAGGAATGAAATCATTGTATATTGAGCCATGTGGGAATGGACCTAATCAAAGAACAAATTAAGGCCTATAACCAACCTTTTAAGACAATTTTACAAAGTTTTATAGGACATCATGAGACCATTCAAGGGTATGAGAGTTTGGTGTGATGCCAATGAATAGATTAATGATGACAAAAGTCCATGATGTAGGAATTTGAAATGGTTTCAAGTTTTCTTGACCATCACCAACCTCTTAAGCACTTATAATGAACCTTTGGTATACCACAATAAAGCTTCAAAGGGGGATTTCCATGAGTGATAAAAGGGAAATTTCAAGGAAAAGTAGGTGTTAAATAGGATGCTTATGATAAATTCTAGTTAAGTAATTAATGCAAAATGGATACCATGAGTAACCTTGAAGCATACAACTCTAGTGATACATTTGGATTGTCACAGTCTGTATATAGGGCATACACATATAACCACCACCATTAAATTAATCTTGATGATTGAAGGAAGTTTTAACATAGGTCATGTTAATAAGATGGTGAAGTATTTGATTATAATACTTGATATGAGTGATTCTCAAGGGAGTAGAGAATTTATGAGAGGGATCTAGTACTCCTCAAAAGGGCCTAACACAGTACCTATAATCATGTCTTTCCTCATAAACTATGTTATAGGTTAAATGAATACAAATGAGGTAGGTTATCAATATTTCAAAGAATGAAGTTATGAAATGATGTTTTTCATAGAAATATATTGAAGTTAAGGGAATATAATGGTACCCTACCATCCTAAACCTTCTCCTAGATAACACTTATAATAGTACCATACCCATCTACAATCAGTTGGTGAGGATAAGTAAAGTAGGATTTTACATTTGTAGAGTGAAAATAAGAAAATGTTAATGATGTTTTGGGGTGTCTCTTAAGGATATTTAAGTGTTAATATTTCTAATAATACTAGCACCTATAAGTGGAGAAACCCTGACTCACTTAAAGAGGCCTACTACAACATGATGGAAACCTATAACAATATCACATACATGTGTATAATCATCATTGTCTTAGGGTAGTTAGATGAATGATTAAAATAATATATATACCTTTAATAAATTAATTCCATAAATATTTATAAGACAATCATATCAATAATATAAGCTCCTCACTTAGCCAAGATGGAAAAAAGGACACCTATAGGCTGGTCATTCTAGACTTGAAAAAGAGAAGCACATGACTATTTTTAGTGACTTAGTGATCAAGTTAAATGGAGAATTATTTTCTTCAAGTTAGATTAATGAGTTAATTATCATACCATATACAAAGGTAAGGGTGAAAACAACTATGTCTTAGGTAAATCTAAGACCACCATTTCAAGCAAATCATGAACAAGAAGGGAATACAAAGTTTCAACATGCAGGCTAATCCATTCAAGCAAAGCATAATGGCCTTGATGCATAAGTACTATTCCTTAGTGAATATTTATAATGATTAGGAGGAGTGATGTGTGGGAATAACTTGAAGACCATCATCAGTCAAGATACCCTGAGAAAGAGTATATGCAGGGTTCAAGTGAAATATAGCTAGCTAGACATAGAAGAACCTTCATATGCATTATGGGTGTCAAATGGATAGTTTTAGAAAAAAACTAAATATGGTAAGTATTATAAAATATTTATAATGGTTTACAAAATACCATTCAATGATAACTATTCTCAAGAATCCCATAGTGGGCTTAAACACTCAAGTTTCCATGCTCAATCATAGTTGTAGGTATTTTAGAATAAGTTTAGACCAAAATAGCCATTTGAGGCACTTAAATGCGGAGTTAAGTCTCCAAAATATAATTATAAGGTCATCATGAGTAATTAAATGTGCCTAACCTATATATTGGTCAAACAACTAGTGGGAATACCAACTATTTTGTCTCAGACTAAGTCATGTCTAAACAACCAATCAAGAAGCTTGAATATGCAAAATCAAGTTTGGAAGGTCTGTAAGATTATTTAACACACTAACCAAAAATCAATGAGATAAGGTATTGAAGAGCCTAAAGTATCTTCTAGGGATTTTAATATACTAAACCACAATTAAATAACATTGATCACAAGTTAGACAAGAAGGCTTAAGGCCTAGTTACAGATCTTAGAGCCACATCAAAGCTCTTTCAAAGCTATAAAATAGGTTGTACATCCGAGGAGTAGATATGAGGATTATATGAAACTAATAGAAAATATTTCAAGAGAAAAAGAGTTAATAAAAGTTAGGCTATCTTCAAGACATTAATTGAAACATCTGAACATACAAACAAGTAGTTTAATTGAGATCTTTAAGAAGTCACTCAATCCATCATATGAGTCCTTAAGACCAAAAATAATAGTATGTTTTAGATACCCATATGTAATAAGAATCCATTGGATATTGATTATAATTGAGAACCTAGTTTTTATGAATAAACATTAAGGTGTTAGGCACTTAGATATGGCTTGCAAATTACCCTAGGGTCACCTTTTAACACTCATATCTTTGTCCATCCTTTTCATGGGAGTATTAGCCACTTATGGAAGTTATGTAGGTCTATTCCCTATAAATTCATGGATTTTGTTTTAAACTTGGATGTCTTTACTATATAAACCATCTTTACGACTCTTAATCACTCTTAAACATCCCTAAAACCTTAGGCATATTGAGTCTGAGAAAAATTGGAATTTTATCAGCCTAGCCCCACGAAATGACTTTGGAAGATTATGTAAAGTCAAGATAACTCATATGGGATTGACTTTATGGTACTTGACTCTATGGACATTGTATAGAACCTTAAAAAAATAGGTTATTTTATAAGATTTTGAGTAGAAATGAAGGGTGTTTAATAGTCCTTGATTATTATAATTCTTGGAATAGAAAGTTTGAGTATTAATATAGCCTAAAAATACATAACATGCCTAAGGATTCATCCTTAGATATATTTATAAGGGGATTCAAAACTGTTAATCTGACAGTGCATAAAGGAAGTGAAAGAATCAGATTAGAGAAGTGGAATTTCAAGATACTAGTGCCTTTACAAGCCTATTTAATGGTTAGATGTATTTTTTAGACATGAAAAACATTAATACATAGGTTTATAGGACTTTTTTTAGGTCTATATGGCTAAAAAGTTTCAACACTTAAGCAATGATGCCTAATGGACCTAATTGGCGTAATTGGTCATTAAAGAATGTCAAATTAGCATTAAAGCACTAGTGTAATGAGTTAATTCAAGGATGATAAACTTGGTAAATTACATTTGAAGATAATTAAATATACATTTCATAGATGTAGTAGAGGAATAAGTTAGTTTCCTTGACATTATCAATTTGATATAAAGGGGTATGGGCTACTACATGTTCATAGTGGCCCAATTGATGATTGTAACTACCATATAGAGCATGATAGACTATAATAAGAATTTTAAATCATTTGACATAGCATAAATAGGTTGAATCAACCTCCCTTACTTAAATTTCAATGCCAATAACTTAATTAAAGAGCCACCAAGGAGTTTTGATGTATAAGAGGATTGAAGAAAGAGTGTATAACTATTGTAACTATTATTTTGAATTGAATGTGGTCATTATTGACCCCTCTCCACTCTTATATGATAGATTATCCTCCATATCTCATAATTTATTCTATATATGTAGGCTTTTAAGCCTTTATTTGTATCCTCCAAGTTGGTATGAGGATACTTTGTCTAAATTTGTAATTATGAACCTCTTAAATGATGAATAAGGCATATTGTAGCTTATTCATGGTTTATAATTTTTTTGGTTATGATTTTATAATATGAAATAGTGGCATAATATACCATTTTATAGGTTTGAGTCACACCTACATCTTAACAATCTTCTTGGTAGGTTGTCTAGTGTCATAAGGTGGATAACTTAGGTTTGAAGTGCCAATTAGATTATAAGTGCCTTGAACTAGACCTTATTATATTTACCTTATTATTTTAGTCAATCTACTAACATATAGATTATATATTGATGATCATAGTATCTTATCTATATGCATTGTTTATTAGTGTGTTAAGAGTTTAAGCTTCTGAGTAAATAGCTAATATCAGATATATCACCATACTTTAGTGTAAGTTTTCATTATGCATATATTTACCCTTTACATCCTAATTATTTAGGTCTTAGAAAGAACACTAAAAATATCAAATAAAGGGAGCTATCCCCTTAAAATCTAGAGCTTTATACCAACATGAGGTAGCCTATAGCCTAGGGTTATTCCCATGTTAGCCTAGGTTTGGGGATTAGGATATGAACACTCTTATCCTTAACAATGGTACAACCTAAAGTCCTTAAAAGTACCCATTTTATCTATGTTGAAAAATCCCAAGGTGAAAATTATCACTTCCACCCCTAATCATCCATTAAATTCTTCCTCTCTCTTACATATCCCTCTACCTACTCTAAAAGTTGAGAGGGAATCTTCCACTATCAATCCATCTTCCACCATTGTGACATCCACTTCCATCATGGCCACTACTAGTATTCCTTCTATCACTACCATAGTTAGATATTTGAAAAATAAAAGGTCATCCATAAATATCTAAAAAACCATGGAAACTCCCCAATTCCATATCTCATCCACCTAAATCACTCTACCCATGCCATCCACCACTTCTTCCTAGGAAACCATTGTCACAAGCTCAAGCAAGGGGAAGAAGTCAAAGTAGGTTATCATGGTCCATCCAATCCCCCAATATAGAGGCTTGGATTGGTTCAAAATAATTTAGCCTTCCTTTCCTAACATAATCCTTGAGGTAACAAAGAAACAACAACCAACTGAGGATCTTAAGGAAGAAGTTATGGTTAAAATCATAAAAGAGATAGACCCTAACTAGTTGATAATTCCTTTATGGGCCATTAAGTTAAAATCTAAAAATTTCAAATGCCTAGCTTCAAAATAATAGAGTTCCCATCCATTAAAACTTTGTTTGATAATCCATATGGGAGCATTTAGGGGGTAAGGAAGAGGAAATTGGAGGATGATTCTGGTAGAGAAATAATTCTAGAGGAGAGGAAAGAAGTCTTTTCCTTGACCAAAAGGAAAAATAGACAATTAGGGAAATCCCCCTATAATGAAGACTTAAAATCTCTGGCCAAAGCATATAAGGATGCCATGGTGGCAATTCATGAAATCACAGAGCTAGCTAGATAGGTACTAGAGGAAGAACTATAAAATAAAAGAGCAATAAAAGATAGTGTATATCCCAAAAAACATTAAAGCCAAGGTGCAAGAGGTAACATAAAAAGGCTACAATTATTTAAAGGTATTAGAGTTTATGTAGGTTTAATTATCCCCCCATATTTCCAACACCCACCAATTATTTAGTTCTTTGAAGTTAAATGAGAATAAGCTCAAATTTTTAGTTATTTACATAATCAATAAGGCTTATAACCATTTAGACTTAATGAGACCATTAGAGACAACCAATGCAATCAATTTGGTAGTCATCATTCTAGAAGAGTCCATAAAATGTGTAACAATTATTGGGACTTTAATCCCCAAATATTAGGAGTATGAGGCCCTCATCCTACAAATTTTGGATGACTTGAAATTATCAAAAGTGAAAGATGCTAAAGGAATTTTGATTAATAAGATGAAATTTGATCATCTTATTGAAGAGGTCTAAGATAATTTCAAGAAAAGTTCACAAGGGTTTACATTGGAGGACATTGAATTAGAGTTGAGCTTTGCTAGGAAAAAGGTGATAAAAGTTGAAATCTTTGAAATCAACTTTTAGATGATGAAAGCAAAGCATGCAAAACTACTAGGACAAGTCGACAAGGTGCATAGACCCCCTATTTTGGACTTGGACATAATTAGACAACATGATGTGTCACATAAATTATAGCTCAAAATATGGGCAAAGAAGTAGACTCAAGCTACCACTTCTAATTCTATGTTGATAACTATAGTTACTACTCCAACTAAAGTCCATTCAGCCATGTAGACCACAACACAGTCGTAAAGGGCCATTTTATTTTCATGTACATTCTATAGAATTGTAAATTTCATATTTATAGTTTTCTCATGGTTCAAATAATATTGTAAATTTTTTCTATTCATTTTGTAAACATGCACATGTTTCATGATTTTGTAAAGGCTAACTTGAACTATTAACAACTTTAAGATAACTTTATATGTTTTTTTGACCATAGTAAGAAATGAAGTTATAACTATACCATGTAATGTATTTTTCATGTACTTGGAGGATGAGGGGACCCCTTCCCCAAGTATATTAAACACATGTAACCCATAATTTTGAAGGGTTAGAAGATTTTCAATATACATAATAGAAGAAATTTTAATTATTGATTCATGTGTTTGTGTATTTTCTTTCCAATATTTGTGTAATTAGGCTTATTTATTTTGGTTGTATGGTTCAATAATTCTTAGTGTGAAAAAATTGTGAAGGAGTTATTTATTATCTTAGTTGATATGACAATCTTATATGTGAAACAACTATTGAAGGATTAGTAAATTACATTAATTATTGGTATTTAAGTTAATTGATTCATATTCTTAAGTGTGTAGAGGTGTTTTAATTTGATATAGTTTTTATTTATGGGAAATAGTTGTCTTAGATACCTCACTAAGTCCCAGTCATAATCTCTTCATTAAGAGTGTGCAACATTTGTTCTAAAAGGTACAACCTTTGATCGAGGCCTATGAGTTTCTTGTATCAAAGATTATCATAGTCTACTTGACCATGTTTAACTGTGTGTGTGCTATAACTAATAGTAATAGGCATAAATTTTGAAATCACTTGTCCACTTAGAAACCAACTAGAGAGGTGATTCCTAAAGTCACATAGCCTTTCTGTTCTTCTCTCCCCTTTCTTCCTTTTTTGATTTTATTTTAAAGACCTACCCAATCTAGATTAGCAACCATCAAACATCAACTCATCTAGATTTTAATTTATTTTTAGAGACCACCCCTCCATCCATAATCCTTGTTAACAACTTATATGACATTCTTTCTATTCCATCACTATTTGTTAAAGACCACATGCCTAAAACTCATGCCCTAGACTGGAGTTCACCTCCATTGAGATTCTCAAAAATTAGCGGCTACCTCATTATGAGATGAGTGTGTTTAAAACCCACATCAACATTCTCATTCTAGAACTAGAGGGAGGTAAATAGTACCTCCAATAAAATAGGTTACTTTCTACATAGATTTTCACTAGAGTCACCTAGGAGAGTGACCAAATTTAGTTCTTAGGTTGGTATTCTAGTCTCACCCTTTTCAAATCATAGGAGACATAAATTTATACCAATTATCACTAATAGATCTAGGACACATTTCCCAATAATTATTACTTCCCTTGTTAACCATCCCATGGCTCAACCACCTTGGCTGGTTGGATATGCTATTCCATCATATGGGATGTGCATGACCTACCTAGGAATCCTAAAAAGTATTTTCCATCTTTCTCTCCTTCAAGAGAAAGAACATAAAAAGAACACATCTAATCCTTTAAAGATATTATAAGATTAATGAATTTAATCAATGAGGATATTACATGTAGGCTATGCCATTTTACACTAATGGATGTTGCTTATGATTGGTATCTCGATCTAATAAAATATTCCATCACTTATTGGAATGAATGCCAAGCAACATTCATTACATAATTTGGATAGGTCACCAACCCTAATTTGATATATTATCACTTCACCATCATGAAGAGGGAGCTTAGAGATATAATCTATGATTTCAATGTAAGGTTTCAATATATGTATACATGGTTAGGCCCAAGGTATAAACTAGAAGGATTGGCATTTGAGATGTATAAGAATGCTTTGGATCCAATTACTACAATGTTCCTAAGAAGTGTAGCTACTACCACAAACTTGGCATTAGAATAATAAAATTCCATTAGCATTGATAGGTAGATCAATACCCAAGTGCTTGGCACACCTAAAATCAATAATGGCTTCTGAACATTAAATCTATTACCACATGTGAAGAAAAATATTCTTGCATTCAATTCAAAAAAATTATACATGCTACCTCCTCTGACATAGATGACACAACTAAATTATAGTTTCTTGAATAACCATACATAAGGCAATGGTTACCAATATAATTAACAATTGACCACATCTTCTACTACTATTCTCCTAGGCACATAATCTATAAAGGTGGAACTAGATTCTATTCAAAAGATGGTTCAAAAGCTAAGTAATGATTTCCTTGGCATGCAAAGAAAGATGGGAAATGTTAATGGCCTAAGTGGTAATCAAAATTGTGTATTTTATAGGTATAATAGATCATTCAATAGGCCTATAAATAACATAGATTAGCCTAGTAAGCTTCCAAAGATCAACATGGTAGAGATAGATATACCAAACTAGTACATAATACATAATAATTTTTAGCATGGTGAGATTAATTGTGTTGAATTTTTTGTATCATTTTAAATATTTCAAAGATAAGTAGTAAGATAGGACTAGATGTAATATTCACCAAAATCCCTTCAAGATCCTGGCCTTTCAAGCACTGCCATATTCTTTGAGACTCACAAGTTTTCCTTTCTAAGTGAGGATGAAAATGTACCAAAGGATAACACTGATGAGATTAACACTTTTTAGCAATTCCAGAAAGGTGGTTATAATCTAAATAACATGTATCCCTTCACAACTTCTATTCCTCCAAATAACATAACCATTCCATCCAATCCTAAAGTTGAAAACAATCCACCTCCCACAAAAGGGAATGATCAACCTCAAAACAAGGAGGAACAAGATAAAGGAGGATAGAACATCATTAAAGACATGAAGAAAATCAAAACAAACATCACTCTTCATTACTTAGCTTATATAAGTGAAAAATGAGCTATTATGGAAGTTTATCATAGGGAAGGCCCTTGTAGTAATGACTAAAGCATTTATAGATAAACAAAATTCCATTGACACCAATGTCATCTATATGAAACAAGACAAAAGTTCCACCCTTTTTGTTAACTATTAGGGCATTTGGTAAGAATATTTATAATTTTTTAGTTGATTATAGAGCCTCAATAACTATTATGTCTACTTCCATATGTCAAAATCTTGGTCTAAATATAAGCCGTTCAAAGATAACATTTTCATAATTAGATAAAATAGTGGTACTAGTAGTTGGACAATTGACTAATGTATGTATTCAATTAGCATCTAAACCATAATTATAGATGAATATTGATATATTTGTCATAGAAATACTTGAAGGATATGGACTAATGATAAGTAGGTACTGATGTAAAATGCTCAATGGATATCTTTCTATATACTTCTCTCACATATGGATACCATGTAAAGTTTTCAAGTCAAATCTAGATCGACATGGAACCAAGAATGAAAGATCCTATCATAGAGTACAATGTTAGGAATGAAGAGGTAAACTATGAATCTCATAACCTTAGTATATACACTTTTACTACACAAAATCAAATACAAGAGCTAGAATATAAAATATCTAATTAGCTATGGACTCTACACTTTAATGGTGCCAAATCCAAACAAGGATCAGGCATAGGAATCAAATTGATTAATCCACAGGGGAAGAATTTCTTGGCATCATATAGGTTATAGTTACCTTGAACTAATAATAGGGATAAATATTAATCTTTAACTTTGGGATTATAATTTGCACTCAATAATAATGTAAAGTAGCTACTAGTATTTGGTGACTCAGAGTTGGTAGTTAATTAGGTCAAAAACAAATACAAGTGAAAGCTATCATATTTAAAAATATATAAATATAAAACATGGGATATAATTTAGAGATTTGAATCTTTCAATATAGTAGCAATTTCTAGAGATGAAAATCAAGTTGTAGACTCACTAGATATTAATTTTTCTAATTTGGAGCCTCTCCAAAAATCCAAGGTAAAAATATTATCTATTGTAGTACCCTTTATTTTTGTTCCTGATAATATATAAAATTTCCATGCCTTTGATGATGATCAATAGATTCATTCATATTCTAACCAATTTAGGGAAATTTTAATCCCAAATCATTGATGATGAGGAAGTGAAACATCTTTATCAAGAAGAATTAGATAAGGAAGGTATTCTCTAGTTTAAAGATAATCATCTCCCAACTAGGTTGGTATCATTAGAAAGACCATTTGACATTGATCATCATGCTCAACAACTAAGGTAACCTAAAGTTAATGAGTCTAAATTTAAAAGGGAGAATTTAGGTGATGAACATAGCCCATGGTACATTAACATTGGCCTCAATTGTACTCCAAAATAAAGACAATAAGTTAAGGATTTAATCACTCAATACAAAGATGTGATTTCTTAGACATATAAAGGTTTCAAGGTTTATGACCCTAAGGTCATCATTCATACAATTCCTCTGAAACTAGACCACAAACCATTTATAAAGAAATAGAGACCAGTGAATCCTATCCTAGAGCCTCTTATTTAAAGAGAAGTGGAAAAGCTACTAAGTGCAAGAATAGTCTTCCTAATTAGACATTCTACCTGGGTAGCCAATTTAGTCCCAGTCAAAAAGAATAGTGGAGAAATCAAATTATGTGTTGATTTCATAAACTTGAACAAAGCTTTTGAAAAATAAAATTATCTACTGGCTTCCTTGGATGAGGTGATATAAATATTTATTAGCTCTAAAATGATTTCCTTTTTGGATGGATTTTTAGGATATAATCAAGTATTGGTACAATCAGAGGATTGGTACTTATGCATATAAAAGGATGCATTTTGGCCTAATAAAAAAAGAGCCACCTTTTAGTAAGCCATGAATCATGCATTTAAAGGATTAATAGGTAAGTTCATAATCATCTATATGGATGGTATTAATGTGTTCTCTAAGAATAGGAATGACCACATAGGCCATCTATAGTCAGGATTCAAAAGATACAGAAGGTTTGACATCTCACTAAACCCAAAGAAGAGCATATTTGGAGTAACTAAAGGCATGCTCTTAGGACACATCATTAACAAAGAAGGGATCATCATTGGATAGAATTCAAAGAATTTCAAAGATTGAACCAACAAATAGCAAGAAAGAGCTCAAGTCATTCTTTGAGAAGATCAATTTTTAAGGAAGTTTATCTCAAGATTTGCAAGGATTGCTAGACCCCTGAATGTAATGCTCAAGTAAGATGCTAAAATAGAATGGATAGTTGAGGCCCAAAAGTCTTGTTAAGACATTAAATATGCAATATCTCAACCCCTAATACTAATTAGTATATATTTTATGAAGGATTTCTACTTGTACTCATTTGATTTAGAACATACAATTGCTACTATCATAACATAAAAGAAAGATGAGATTGAACATCAAATTATGTTTATGAGCAAAAACCTGAAGGATGTAGAAATTAGGTAATCCATGATTGATAAATAGATTTATGCTCTTGTCAAAGTAGTGAATACATTTTGATACTACATCTTGAGGAATATGACTATTGCCATTGTAACTAATCCTATTGTTAAGATCACCTTATCACATAATGAATTAGGATAACATAGAGGAAAATGGATGCCAAAGATATATGAATTTGACATAGAAATCAAACCTACTAAGATTGATCAGGGTCAAGGTATTGTTCAACTCATGATTAAACCTGATCTATGTATTACTATTGAATAGGTATGTGAAGCCCAAGTATCTAAAAGATAATAGTATACTGGCATAATACAATATATTCTTATAGGTACTTGTTCCCCAAGATTCAATATAGAGTAAAGGAGAAATTTAAGGAGAAAAAATACTTATTACATGATAAAAAAGGAGTTATCTATAGAAGAAACTATTAAGGCATCTATCTTTGGTGTATATCTATATAAGAAGATCAAGAGATTTTAGAAAACTTACATCAGAAGATGAGTAGTGGTCATCTATCTGAGAATACCATAGCCCATAAGATATTAAGAATGGTCTACTACTGGCCAATAATTTTCGAGGATGCTCATGCTCATGTGAGAACATGCCATGAATTCCAAGATTTAGTTAAGAGATAAGTACATGTAGTAATTCCCTTGAAACCTATTATTGAAGGAAGGCCATTTGTCTAATGACGTTTAGACTTCATCAATGCCATTAACCCCAATTCCTCAATAGGCCATAAGTTTTTACTCACTAACATAGACTATTTTACTAAATGGATAGAGGCCATGGCCATAAAGAATTCTAGAGCACAAGATGTGATTTACTTCCTGGAGGAACACATCACAACTAGATTTGGAATTCTTATTTCTTTAGTTTGTGAGAATGGGCCAACATTCATATCAACTAAATTCATTGAATAGGATTATGAAAACTAGATCACTATTGTGTCATCTTCTAACAATTACCCCCAAGGAAATGGATTGGCTGAATCAATGAATAAGGACCTAATAGATGTAATTAAGAAATCAGTTGGGCATAAGCCTAGGGACTAACATAATTTATTGAAGTATGTAATTTGGTTAGACCAAACAAGATACAAGTAGGCCCTTAAAGATTCACCCTATCTATTAGTGTATGGATGTAGAATAGTATTCCCAATCATGTAGGATTACATAGAACCAAATGACAAAGCAAAATTTAGAGTAATTGACATAATAAAAATGAAATATTCAAGGATTGAAGACCTACAAGCTTTTAGAAAACACCAAGATGTAGTCAAAAGATGGTTTGATAAAAAATCAAAGATCAAAGCATTTAGGATCTCATATCTGGTACTTATTTGGGATAAACCACATGAAAATAAAGGATAGAATGACAAATTTTCCCCACTATGGATTGGACCATATCAGATTTTAGAGATCATGGGCAATAATGCATTCCATCTAAAGGACTTACAGGGTAATGAAATCACATATCCAATCAATGGATAGTTTTGGAAGCATTAATTCATGGATGTACCATCTAAAAGTACCCCTAATTAATGAAAAATCATGGTAGAGGTAGGATTAGGTTAGTTTCCTAATTTATTAGGCTAGTTTCTTACCTTCTTCGGTTAGTTTCCTTCTTTCTAGATTAGTTTCTTACTTTCTTAGTAGATTTTTAATGTTATCTAGATTAGGTACTTTTTCTTGTTTCCTATGATAATCTAATTTTATTTTGAACCAACCAAAGATAAAATTCAACCAGTTGAGCCCCTTATCTTATGATTAAATAGACTTATAATATAAATTGAAAATTGTAAAAATATTCACAACTTGGGACTTGTTCACAAATTGGGTATATTTGTATGTTTAAAAGTCTTTAATTTGTATGTATGTAAACACAAACCATTTTGGATTGTGTCACAATTAAATATTTCTACCAAGTATGTGTAAGTTAATTTCAAGTACTTCATATGAATTTAGAAAATTTTCTTATTTCATTGGATCAAGCACACTTATTACATTAACACTTTTAGAAATGGTAAATTATTGGTACAAATGTAGCTAGAAGGGAAATTCTGGTAATAATTTGTTTTATAACCATACAAAATCATAGGGGTTCCAACTCTCTTCTTTCCATTCAAATAAAAGAAAATGAAAATAAGAAAAAGAACCAATGAGTTAAAAATATCAATCAATAAAGCCAAGATATTATCTAAATAAAATTAAAAGGCTCACATTATGAAATAAGGTCAATGTACTGAGCATCATGATCAAGAAAATGAAGGAAAAAGAAGTGAGGGAGCCTAAGGTATCTCTATTGGGAATATGGATGCTTGGTTGGCAACAAAGCAGTGCTTGAGCTTCCTTTAATTTAATGAGATTTAAGAGAAACTAGAATGAAACCTACAACTTTATCAAACTTTTAAAAGCTCATCACAAGAAAGGTTAAATGAACTTCACTTTTATCACACATAGATCCATGGATAAGAAGAAAATTATGTTGTGTGAATCTACTAAAGAGTCTCTTTCATATTTTTTATTCTAATATTTTTTTATGGCATAGTTCATATTTGATTTGAGATTACTGACCAAAGTTATGGGTTCTCAAATAATCATAAGTGTTCCCCCTATAAGTCACCATTTGTTTTACCCAACATCCCAATTTTATTCTTGAAGAAATGAGAACCCACTTTTTTCATATTTTGGCCTTGTTTGTTGAGCCTTTATTCTATGTTTTTGTGCAAAATATTAAACAAATTGATCCCTAATCTTTACAGTTAGAAGAATCCAACATGGTATTATATGTTTTTATTGCCTAACCTTATTAATGCCTTTTGGGAAATGTTTTTTGAGATATGTAAGTTTTTCAGGACTTAGTTTATTTGAAAAAACTTAATCAAGTATTATTCATTGGGATTTTTGTTCGAGCATTTTGTATCAGACATTTTGCTCGATGTATTTTGGGTCTTTAGTTTTTTGTTAAAACTTTTTGTGTGGAAGATTTATTTATTTGTTCATCAAGTTTTTCCAGGACTTATTTTGTTTGAAGAAACTTATTCAAGTCTTATTCATTGGGCTTTTTGTTCAGGCATTTTGTATTGAAAATTTTGTCCAATAGATTTTGGGTCTTTGGGTTTTTTGTTTGGAATTTGTGTGTGGAAGACCTTTTTGGCATTTATTCATCAATTTTTTTGGGACTTGATTTATTCAAAGGAATTATATTTTAGATTTGGTATTTGGACATTTTTCTCAAGCCTTGTTCTTAGGACTTTTTGGTCTTCAAAACTTTAGTTTAACAGTTTATAGAGGACATTTTATCTGAATAATTCTTCCAAATAACTTGTTTTTTATTGAAAATTTGGTCTTCAAACATTTTATTTTGAATAGATTTTGGTCTTCAAGTTTTGGATATCAGACAAATTATTTGAAACAATCATCATAGGCTTTTAAAAATAAGAGAATTTTCTCTTCAAACCTTTTTTTTGATCATTTTGTATCAATTTTTTTGTTTAACACATTTTGGTCTTTGAGGTTTTTGTTTGGGCTTTGTGTTTAAAATATTTATTTAGATATTTTGTAAGCTTGATCCTACCATAAAACTTGACTCCTGATTCTTGACTATTGAAATCTTTTTATACTTAGCCAATAAAGCAAAATATTTCCTAATATTCATTAACATTACCCACCAACTAAATTAATGAGAGATTTAAACAATGCATAAAATACAAAATAGGTGAACATTGGTCATTTATAATTAATGAACTATAATTCAATGCTAAATGTTATATACACAATGTGAAATCATTAAAGTATTCATTTATTACAAATAAACTAGAGCTCAACTACTATCTTATGTGATAAAAGCCCTATCTACCTATGACATTGTTGCAAGTAAACCAATGACTAATGGAAATGAGAATTGTTCATAGAGCATGTAAAAATATTGCAAAGTAATACACATACTAGCAATGACATCTTCATCTAAGGCATTCAAGGGAACACTTCTACCATCACCATTTTCTCTCAAAGGATTAATATAATTCATGTATACAATTTATGATGCCATCATTTTTGAAAATAGGTATGCAAACTAATCTGAATTATGGGATGTTGTTGATTCTATTTATGTATTTTTAATAGATGGAAATCTATCTCCTACAAAGTGAGTATTCATCATAGACTTGTTATCACTTAAGAGATAAAGATTGTATTTGATTATGTCCAAACCTAAGGTGATGCCTTACATTAACCTCCTATAATACTTATTATTCACTAAGAAGGTTATAAACGATGCTTTTATCCACCATATAGATAGCCAAACTATCATGGCATGCATTTATAGAGTGGATTTTTAGATTTATTTATCACTACTAGTTCTAGATGCATATTTTAGCATATATAAGCTAATTTGATGAAATTAAAACAATTTAATGGAAAATGTGTTAAATTCATGGATTCTCCCTAAATAAACCATGACATATAAAGGTAAGAATACTACCCCTATAAATAAATTTAGGATGGGAGCATAGATTGGGATATCACTATTTCACAAGTTTTATGACATGCCTAACATCCATTACCTCAATTTGGATTAGGTACCATTGTTACATATGATGATAACTAGTGATAAAACATTTACTCTGGGTGGAACTATAAGCCACCAATTGAGAGAATATACATAAGAACAAGTGGCCTAGTTTGGAGGCCCACTTCTATATGATGTCCTATCTTTTGGATGCTATAATTGACATAATGTATAAAGTCCTTGATGAGATTTAGAGCTTGGCCATTGACTGTGTCGAGAATCACATCTTTGATTAATTTTAATTTTTTCACATTTATTATTATACCAAGAACATGATTAAGATTACTAAGGATGTTTATCATCAATTTTTTCAAGCATTATACGAGTCTCTAATGCCTAGCATCAAAGAAAGTATAGTGAAAGCACTATCTAGAAGAGGTGATTATTTTATGTATCTTGATTACATGATGATAATGATCACTAGACATAAGGTTCATCCCCTAAGCCTCCAAAATTATGTACTTGATAAATTTGCAGAGTAAGAAATTACTTACTAGCTCTGGTGGAGCATTAAGGAGGACTTGACCAAAAATAAGAAGAGCACATTTGATGGGCATGATATGGTCATTGGTTGGATGTGATATACAAAATTAAAACACTTTGGATATGTGGGTGGAAAAATAAAGAGTTATCACTTGCCCACAATGCCACACAAGGATTGGGATCCTCGTGGCCATATAGAAAAACACATTCAAGGCCTTGATATCCCCTACCAACATGTGTATTATGCATATGAATTTTTAATCATGAATTTAGAGAATGATGATAGTGTCTTGGAAATGTAAAGAGTTTTTGTATTAAAAGAGGATCATTTAAGGGTGATTCAAAAGGAAAATTCAATTATAGTGAAGGAATTGAATAGTAGATTACCACTCTTTATAGGATGGACACCCACGTATTTTTGGAATAGCCAACCCAAAAAGCAATCCATAGAACAAGAAGATCCTTCATAAGAACTTCATTTCAAGTTAATAGTTGTCAATAAGTAACTATGAGACAGTGAATCTAATCCTATGGAAGCTCCAAGAGATTTCATTAATCTAGATTCCTCTGATGAGGAAGAACAAGGATAAGATCACCTAAGTAAAATAGTAGTAGAAATGCCTACAATTACCCTTAAAATTCAAGAATTTACATAATCAAGGGTAGTCGCATAGGAATCCAATGTAACAGCTCAATAAGGCCCATCCTTATAACCTAAGACCACTATTTATAACCTAAGACCACTATTTATTATAATAGGAATCCTAAGACTCTCCCCACAAGTAATCTAACTATTGAGTGATCTCAAATCTTGCCTACAATACCTCAACAAGTAGAAGTGGAGGAAGAATAAGAATATTTGTTAAAGAATTAGAATTAGAGAGAACTAAGGATTCAAGCCTCACATTTGACAAAGTTAAATCACTAACTATAGAGGGAACCATAGGTAAAATGGATTTTCCTTTAGAGACCACTTCCCTACTCTCTTCCTCTATTTCTTATTTTTGGTTCTATACTCATTTCATCTATGTTGAAAAATCCCAAGGTGGAAGTTGTCACTTCCACCCCTAATGATCCATTAACCTCCTCTTCTCTATTATACATCCCTCTACTCACTACAAAAGTTGAGAAAGACTCTTCCATTATTGATCCATATTCTAACATCATGTCATCCATTTCCATCATGGCCACTACCAATATTCCTTATGAAACTACCACAACTAGTCATTTGAATAATAAAAGGGCATTTGAGAAGATTGAAAAAACCATGTCCACTCCCTAACTCCATGTCTCATAAATCTAAATCACTCTACCCATGTCATCTACCAGTTCATCCTAAGAAATCATTATCACAATCTCAGGTAATGGGAAGAAGGAAAAGTAGGTTATCATAGTCGATCCACTCCTCTAATATGGAGATTTGGATTGGTCAAAAATCATTTGGCCTTCCTTTCCTGACACAACCCTCAAGGTATCAAAGAATCAACAACCAATTGAGGATATTGAGGAATAAGTTGTGGTTAAAACCATAAATGAGATAGACCCTAACCAATTTATAATTCCTCAATGGGCCATTGATTTAAAATATAAAACTTTTCAAACACCTAACTTTAAAAATAAAAGAGCTCCCATCTATTACAACTTTGTTTGACAAGCCATCTAGGAGCATTCATAGGGCAAGGAAGAAGAAGCTGGAGGATGATGATGGTAGAGAAATAATTTTGTAGGAGAGGTAAGAAGTCTTTTCCTTGACCAAAAGGAAATATAGAAAATTGGGGTAGTCCCCCTATAATTAAAAATTAGAATCTTTAGCCAAAGCACATAAGGATGACATGGTGGTAATTCATGAAGGCACAAAGCTATCTAGATAGGAATTGCAGGTAGAATTAGAGAAAATAAAAGAATAATAAGAGATAGTGCATATACTAGTAGGAATTAAAACTAAGGTGTAGGAGGTAGCATCCAAATGCTAAATTTCTTTATAGGAATTAGAATTTATGTGGGTTGAATTATCCCCCCATATTTACAACACTGACTAATTATTTAATTCTTTGAAGTCAAAAGAGAATAAGCTCAAATTGTTAATTATTTACACAAACAATAATGATTATATTCATTTGGATTTAATAACACCATTATAAGCATCTAATTCCCTCAATATAGTGGTCATCTGGATAAAAGAGGCTAGGGAATGGGTAACAGTTGCTGGGTCATTAATCTCCAAATACCAAGAGCATGAGACCCTTATCCTACAAATTTTGGATGAATTGAAATTATCAAAAGTGAAAGTTACTATAGGAAAGTTGATCAATAAGATGAAATTTGATCATCTTATTCAATAGGCCTTAGATAATTTTAAGTAAAGATTACAAGGGTTGTCATTGTAGGACATTGAAGTGGAGTTGAGATCTTCAAAATGTACTTTCAAATGATGAAAGTAGAGTATGAAAAGATACTAGGATAGGTTGGTAGGGTGCATAAACCCCCTATTTTTGACTTGGACATAATTAGACAATAACATGATGTGTCACATAAATGTTGGCTTGAGATAGAGGCAAAAAAAAGTAGACTTAGTCTACCACTTCCATTTATACATCAATAGCTATAGTTTCTACTCTAACTAAAGTCCATGCATCCATGAATATGTCAACATATCCATAAAGGGACAAATTATTTTTCATGTACATTCTATAGTATTGTATATTTCATATTTATAGTTTTCTTATGGTTTGAACAATATTTTAAAAGTTTCCTATTAATTTTGTAAACATCCACATGTTGCATGATTTTATAAAGGCCAACTTTAACTATTAACAACTATAAGATAAATATATATATATATATATATATATATATATTTACCATAGTTAGAATTAAAGTTCTAACTATACCATGTAATATATTTTACATGCACTTGGAAGATGAGGCAACCCATTCCCCAAGTATATTTAGACACATGTAACTGATAGTTTTGAAGGGTCACAATATTTTCAATATATAAGAGCATAATCAATTTTAGTTGTTAACTCATGTGTTTGTGTATTTACTTTCCAATGCTTGTGTAATTAGGTTTATTTATTTAGGTTGTATAATTCAATAATTCTTAGTATGTAAAAGTTACAAAGGAGCTCTTTCTTATCTTGATTAATATGCTAGTATTATATGTTTATCAACTATTTAAGGATTAGTAATGTACATTGATTATTAGTAATTAAGTTTACTGATTCATATTATTAATTATGCATAGGTATTTTCATTTGATATATTTTTTTGTGTATGTATAATAGCTATCTTAGATACTTCACTAAGCCTAAGCCATAATATCCAAATTAAGAGTGTGAAATAGATACTCTAAAAAGAGAAACCTTTGACTGAGGCTTGTGAGTTTCCTATATCAAATATTATCCTAGGTTTTTTGACTACGTCTGACTATGTAAATAACTACTAGCATTAGGCATATGTTTTTAAAGTACTTGTCCACTTAGAAACTAGCCAAAGAGGTGATTCTTAAAGTCATAGAACCATTATTTTATGCTCTCCCATTTCCTCATTTTTTGAGTTCATTTTAAATACCTTCCCACTCTATATTAGAAACCATACATACACTAACTCATCTATAGTTTACTTCCTTTTTAGAGACCACCCCTTCATCTACAATCATTGTTAACAACCTGCATGCCCTACCTGTTATTTCATCCCCTAGTTGCTAAATACCATATACCTGTAGCTCATGCCATAGAGTGTATTTGACCTCCATTTAGATCCTATAAATTTATAGGCTACCTCATGATGATAATGTTGTTGTTAAAACTCACATCAACTTCCCCTTCTCATAACACCTATAAAATACTAAAAACATGCAAAAATAGGGTATTTGTACCAATCCAAACAAATGATGTCAACATAAAATTACATGTGAGAACATCATTGGATTCCTAAAAAACATTAAATATGTTTATGGATAAAAATATGTCATCATATATGATTTTATCTCATTTTCCCATGACTGGTCACTATCAAGGTTTAAAAGAGGTTTTAGACCTGTTTGGGGTCTTAAAAATTGTTCATAAATAAATGATCATTAAATTACCTCCTTAAACTTGGAAAAAATTCTTATTATATTATTAAATTATTAAAAAAGGATCAGACTCCCACAATATTTTTGGGTAATGGTATGAACATCTGAAGTTGCTCGTAGAGTGGCCTACTTAGCTTTTTTAAGCCTAGAGAGAGATCAAACATGAATTTTGGGTCTCAAAACTTCATATTACTATTTTGAGAGGTTTATAATACTTTAAAAAATATATATCCATGATTATACATTCATTTTAAGTCTTCATTACCCCTTTGTATGCTCGGGGTATGATGGTTAGGGTGTTGGGGTTTAAGAGCTACCTCCTTCTTACTAGCCCTCAAGGGCACTTGAGTTGGAACATGAGGATTGGTTCCTATTGAAATTTTATGGAAACCTTAGATAAATTTTTTCACTACCTCAATATCCCCCCATGAGGTCTAGAAACTTTCAATGTGTCCTTTTAGCTAAAGTGGATCTCTAGGTCTCATGGTTGCCATTGCCCAAGGAGTGGGTAGGGTTTGAGACAAAACAATGAGTACTTAAAATATCTATCTAAAATATAAATTTAAATTAACATATTTTTTAAGTAATTAGAATAATATTTACCAATTTTGAGCATGAATTTGCATATAGAGGTCTCAACATGCCAATTTCTCAAGACTAGCTATAGGCTATGTGTGACTGTGTGCAGGGGTTTAGAACCTAAATTGAGTTCTTACCATTTTCAAATTTGCATAAGTTTTTAGGTCTTAAAATATATTGATTAATTATGTAAAACATTCACCAAGTAAATATTATCCTTTTAGAACTTTTTGCAGTCTTCACTTCTCTGAAAATAAGTAAAACCTGACCTAAAAGAACAAGCAAGCCTATATATGTGTCTTGACTATGTGTAGGGATTAAACTAAGTTTTGTTCAATATTACACATATTTAATTTATTAAAAAGTGAATTTATGAATTTTTTAAATCTAACTGAAGTATACCTTAGTGTACGTCCATGCACTTATTCCTTCTTTTTAGGCTCAAGACCTGTTGTGTTCTATGAGTTTGCATCTTATAGATGATTTCTTAGGTATCTTGATTGTGTTCTTATGTTTTAGGAATTATAATAATATAATAATAACCTTATATATATTCCATGGGATTATATGAGTTTCAATTAGGATTCAAATATTTTTTAACACATCTCTACCCCTTTCTTCTCAATACTTAAGACCAATTGTTTATCTATCCTCCTGTATGTGTTCTTAAGGTATTTTAACTATGTTTTGTGCATTAGAACCTCAAAAATAACCTTAATAGGCATAAAATTTCATTAAAATAGTTTAATAGAGTTACATTAGGCTATACTCATTCTCAAATACTTTTGTTTTCACTTTATACTTGAGAATAGAATGGTCTATCCTATATAGCCTATAGATGCTCATTTGGTATTCTAAATTTATTCATCATTTTAGGCCTTATAAATATCATTACTAACCTCTCAAAGTTAATGATTTTTTTTATTTTAATATATCAATTAGGTTTAAAACATCTTCATACACCTTTGTTCTTTACATAGGACCAAAACTAGATGGTATTTAAATTAAGCCTGTATATGGACTTTAGGGTCATCTGACTATGTGTGTTGGATTTGAGACTGGATTTGGTACCTTACCCTTGTAATAATTAAATATCAATTTTTTTTGAATCTTCTTGAGGTCTCTATTTGAGTTTCATCATCTCCTAACACCCCCTTTTTTTCAAACCTATAGTCATTCTATAGTTGGAGTAACCTATAGGTGTATTCCTTAGGGTCATTAATTGTGTTCATTTGGATAGAAACTCACAATCTCATCAATATCCCTACCAATTATCTTAAAAACATTTTTTGTTTCAGATTAGTTTATTCTTTCCTTATACACTATTTCTCCCTTAATTGTATGAATTGAGACCATATTGCTCCAAGGTCACCTGTAGGAGTTATTTTAGGATTTGATTGTATATTGAGTGTGGGAGTTTGATACCCTACCATCTCACCATTGATATTATCCATGGGGTTGAGCCTTATTAAATATCTAAGTGGTTTCAAACCTCTAATCATACGTGCTTTTCCCCATCCTTCACAAGACTTGTCCTTGTCTCTTATGTATGAGGTATTATAGGTGGGTTTTTTGATTATTTACTTAGTCCCAAGATTGTCTTTGACATGAGAGTATCCTAATGGTGTCTTTGAGGTTTTTTAACACCATATACATATACATATGAGTTAGGGATTCATTCTCAATTTTTTTGTATGTAGATTGAATGTTGATATTGGTCCAAATGAAGACCTAGATGCCTAGGGCCTGTAGGTCACTATAGAATGTTTAAGGCTTCACCAAGACACCTCCTAAGTTTTTAGCCTTATAAAACCCTATAAACCTCTTCACACTACCATTTTCATCCCTCACTAGTATCCAAATATTAATACCAATCATCAAGCCACCTTCTATCAACTTCCAACTTTCTTAACACCATTGTACAAACTATGGGTATAATCAAGTAGTGTATACATGTTTTATGAGTGGAGAATTGGAGGTTATAGTTAGTTGGAATGAACTTGGTGGTGGAAATTAGGTTTTTATAGACAATTTAATTCATGAATATATGTTTCAAACCTTCTTCATGGCTCTAAGTATCTTCCAAACACTCTTATAGTCCCTAAAATCTTGCATATGAAAGAGACACTTGATTCTTCTTGAAAGGTGAATTTGGACTCATATTTTGAACTTATATTCACTTATAATGATGCAAAATCATCTCCAATATCTCACACTATGATGTAGTACTAGTATTTGAACCAAATTAAAACTTCAAACTTCCATTAGATTGTGCAAACATGGACCATATTCCCAAAATCAAGTACACTTGAAGATCATACAAAAAAGACACATATTAGACAAAAAAATGGGTTACATGAAAATTAAAGACCTTATTTGAATAATAAAGCACTGTAAACCTTTGAATATGACCATAATGAAGATAAAATAGAGACTTGCATTAGAATTCACTGAAATAGCCTTTACACCAAGGAATTCTTCCTCCAAGTGAAAAAAATTCATGGAGATGATTCATATGATAAAAAAATCAAAATTAGATAAAATAAATATAAAAACACCCTAAAAATCATTCCTTTATATAATTTTATGATATGGAGAAATAGGTGCAAGAATAGACCCCTCTCAGGTGAATAGGCCATAGTGACCTGCTATCATTGTTAGTGATTGTTTATAAATAATAGGTTATAATTATAAAAAAACTACAGTGATTTAAATGTTACTTGGACCCATAAAAATGGATAAAAGTTCATCTCCTAAGTCTCTCTTTTCTATTCGTACCATTAAATGTAAATTTGCCTTTTTAAGCTTGTGAAGGTAGTAATGAAAATAAAATGTGTTTGGAGTGTTAGTTAAAATTTAAACTTTGTCTAGAGATAGAAATGGTCCAATGGATCCTAATGGACACTTAAAAACCATTTTCAACTAAAAATGGATCTTCGAAGGCCATACAAGTGCTTGGAAAGTGTCTTTTTACCAAAATTAGGAATTGAAATATAGGTTTTATCAGATCTTGACTATTACTAATCCTTATCTAACTTTTTTATAACACTATGGGCGTTTTTAATCTTCTTAAAATGTTATCTCCTTGAGGTTTCATTTCTAATTCTTCTTCATGAGACAAAAGGTGGCTAAATTGTGATTTTTTGCATATAGAAGCCAAATAAAGGTTAGAGCATGATAATATGATATAAACGACATCCAATTAAACTTTTGAAATGAATTTAAACCTTAATAGAAATTTTACCATATTTGACCATATAATTGACCATAGGCCTAAATAAGTGAACCTAAGACCAAAACTTAGACATTGATAAACAAGGACACACATGACCATTGATAAACAAGGACACGCATGACCATATATGACTATTTAGGACCACTAGAAACCTTGACAAACATTAGATCCCTTTATGAAGTTTTAAACTATATGGGGTCACACAAATTTAACTTGGGGTTAAATTTGGTCAACATTCTTGGTGATATATAGGGATAAGATGCCTATAATGCTCATGGACCAGTAGCCATCTCCTTCCATTGGGATATGGAGTAACTCTTCACTACAATTTGACACTACTATGCCTTTCAAAGACATAAAACATCACATAAACACACGATAAGAAGGAAAAACACATCATAATGCAAATAATTTAGGTAAAAACACACAAAATACTAAAAAAAACACCTAACATAATATATATATAGACCTTAAAACATGTTTGAAGTGATAAAACCTTTTCTCTTGCTTCAACCAAGATCAAACAGAATGTTTTTTGAGTCATAGCTACTCAATGAGAGTAAGTCACAATATGATGGATGTTTTTCAAAATGCTTAACATGAAAATATTATAAAGAGACTTAATAATCATAGGATCTCTGATAGATGCAAGTAAACCACTTTAAACTCCATGGAATAGTCCTCCATGTTATCCATTATGATTGCTTAATAATGCAGCTTGTTTGATCTCATTGATGATCATTTAAGGCTCTTCATTCTACTCTTTGGAAACCATGAAAGTTATATCAACTTCACCTTCCTCTAAAACATGATGATATTCATGTTTATATCCATTAAACTTTTTTACTTATTGATTAGTCATGTTTTCAAGTGGCTCAACATTAGATTGCTACCTAGGCTGCTCTTTGACCACATACATTTCTACCTTGACTTCAATATACTCCATGACTAAAACCTTATTTATAGTGGTTTTACACTCATAATCATGCTGAATATGACACTATCCTTCATTTTCATAAGGTCCATTAATAACCTTACTATAAACTTCATGATGCTTAGGAAGGAGAGTTGGCTTACTCACTTGTTCAAACTCTTGAAATATGGTATGGAACTCTTGCCACATATAATATTCTTCTTCATGGCTATCAAATCTATGGAATCATTCATATTCAGAATGTAGAATGAAATTATCATATTTATTATCCTCATCTCCCATACTTTGAAAACCATTACCATCATGGATATGAATAAGATAGTTACCCTCAACATTTTGTTGAAAAATATCATCAAGGCTTACCTCAGAATGTTCATAACCTTCATCATGAATGATGTATGTACCAAGGTATATAAATTCAATGAAATTATAGGGATAATATTAATAATTTTCAAAACCATACTCATCTACAAAAAGATAAAATATACCTTCAATTTTGGAAGATGCTCTATCATCTACGACTTGCTCCTCTTGTTCATGGATAGTACAATTCCAATTAGAACTTGTTTCCACATATGGCTCAATGTTAAACTTTGCCAATGGATGTGTTATAATTATAAAATTTACTCCATACCTTAGTATAAAGTATAATGAGGACCAATAAATTGAGATATATCCTTCTATCTTGGTGATGAATTCTCTTGATAGACAAATATCAAAATGTGCAGGCATATCTACCACTATTATGTCTTATAGGATTGGAAAGATTGAATAGTCATGCAAGAATACCTTAAATTTTTTGATAAGCCCTACTAACGTAGATATTATCTCATAAATATGAAGCACTCCCTTGTTATATGGATCATATTTCAAGACCAACATGTCTACCTCAAGTTTAGGCATAACTGAAGTACTTGTTGTACTATCCACAATGCAATTATGAACAAGTTTATCTCCCATAATGAAGGTGAGATAGAAAAGTGGGGGATTTCAAATTTGGTGGAGGTTTGAGTAGGAGAATTAGTGATGGATACATCATAATGTCTTTATGGTTGAGGACTGATATGAATTTGGGATAATTGCTCTTGAAGTAGTTTTTTTTATCGGGCATGTGGAGTACTCCCCAAAGAGATATATTATCTTTAGCATTCTTTAAGGAATAAATGATATTAAAAGAATAAAAACTTACCTTTTCATTAATTTTTAAAGGAAAATAAGTGACTTGATCTTGATTCAATGGATTACTTTGAGACACCCTTTCCACATTCTAATTTTGAAGAGGTGTAAGACTTTTAGAGGCTACCACATTTGTATTCACACCTTGTGACCTTGGAGGAGGATTATCTGGACTTATGTATACATTATGAACATCTCCCAAGACTTTTCTCTTTGAATTTGTGCTGGTTTAAACTGAGTTACTTTGGTTTATGACAAGTCTATATTCGATTTGAAAGTTTTCCAAGTTCATTCCTTGGCTGCTATACTCTTTATTGACTTTTGCTTGCATAAAGCTTTCATCTTCTACTTCCAATTGAGGAGTAGATCCTCCTTGAGCTAGAAAATATTATCCTTCACATTTAATTAAATTAATTTATTTTCCTTGAGGTTTCACCAAGCTACTATAGACTAGAATCATAGCTCTTGTGTTGGGAGTAGAGTTTGGATTATAGGCATTGGGTGGCCTATTAAAGTTAGGTTGACCTTGTCCCCTCCTTTGACTATATTGTTGAGGTGGGAATCTATTTTCTTATGGAATTTAGGAGTGGGGGTTTTGGTGAACTCCATATCATTGATTTGAATACCGAAATTGATCTTTTAAGGACTTATACTTTGCTTCCTAGTATATGGTATCTTTTGATTTCCTTGGGTAGCTCTAGACTTTTTGTTTGAACTTAGACTTGGAGTAAGAATTGGAAGAGTAGGAAAATTTTTAGGAAAAATAGGAATAGATACTTTTGAATGAATATTATTGGATTGGATTAAACTATTATAAAATCTAGTGGCTATGCCATAGGATTTAGGCAAAGCGTACCCACCCATGGATTATAACATGATAGCTATATCAGTCATAATAGCTCTAAGGTATGTTTGGAAAACAAAACTTGCAGGGAGTCTCATGGGAGGTGGTATCCTATTCCATGTTATTTTAAGACTCTCATTCAAGTCATTCATATTCTCTTTAGGCCCTATTTTAATGACATTAAAATTATGTATGAGTGATGTGTGATCACTTTTATCTTCAAACCTTTAAGTCAACAACTGGCCAAACTTGTCCCAAGTGGTGATACATCCTCTTGACAATGTTGGGATTTTAAGCTAAGATACATGGTAATTAATCTAAAAAAAATGTTAACTTTAGTGACATTATGAAAATTATAGAAGTTAGAAATGTCCCTATTATGCTCACTTGGGGTGATAGGATCTTCCCCATTAAAGGTGAGAAAAATCTTGGTGGGATTGGGAGGGATATCATTATAGGCATTGAGGTTTATAGGATTTTTAGTATTGAAATATGGGAAAGCATGTTGCCTATCCATGTTATCCTCAAATTCCTCTTCACTATCTTTCTCATCTTGAATTGAAAAATCTTCTTGTTCTTCAAATGTCAAGATAGGTTTAGGGTATTGAACTTTAAAAGGAAGTTCAAGTCGAGGGAGTGGATTTATAGGATAGTCACCTCTACTATTAATTGACCTAGTAATGAAAATTTACAAAAAGGAAAAATAAAAATTTGTCTACAACCAAATATTACCCTCGATGGAGTCATCAAATGTTGAGTAGAATACACATATATAGCTATGATGTTGTCAAGACAAGCATTCACCTTGACAAGATGTGCTTAAGACAATAGTCCCATTGCAAATACCAAAAATATTTTCACTCAATTTTTCACCCTTAGAGAGGTTGTTCAATCCTCCTCCAAATTTATTGAAACATGGGATTACCTCTAGGCCTATGGGTTGCCTATAACGGAGGTAAACCTTTAGATTGAAGGGATATCTCACTAGATTTGTCTTTGATAACTTATCACTTATAACAATTGATTGATTGAATAAAAAGAGATATAATTAATGTGAATTTAAAATATTATAATGAGGAGATACACCAAATTTATTTCCACAAGACTAACATATACTTTCACTATTAAAAGATGACTTACAAGACTAGATTTAACATCCTAGATTGTTCTAACATAAATGTTTCAAACATGAAGGTGATATGCATTGCACTTCTCAGGGTAAATGAATAAGAGGAATGATTATAGACAATAATTATATTAATTAAACTTAAATACAAAAAAAGACACTAACTACACTTCATGTGACCTATTAGAGAGTAGACTACTTGTACCAAACATGAAAGAGTAAAGAGAACACAAGGATAAATGATTATCACTTATCATGCCACTATGTTCTAATTAACACACTTAGATAAGAAGTTATGAAATCAAAAATAGATTATAAATATTTATTCAAAGTCAAATATAATATTCAAATGAGTAGGGATTCATCATACCAGGTGTGGATCTTAAAACTTTAGCCAAAAGTGGATGATCTTATAGAGAATGGTGAAGAGAGAGATAAAGAGGTGGTAGAAGATTAAAAAATGTACATGAGAGTTAAAAAAAGAAGAGGAGTTATGAGATAGTCCATCAGACCTCTAAGGTCATGTGTCTTACTCATTAAGTAGATATAACCTTCCATGTGGTGTAGGGGTTATAAACATGCTTGACACCTTGGCTAGCTCCTTAGAAACTTCCCTTATTTACATGAAAGGAGTAAAAAATGGAATTAAATATCATGAATTAAATTTTAAATAATCTCAAACTAATAATTAAACATCTTTCATGCCTTAGGAAACTCCTTTGACATACCATTCCATTATTCATGTGTATAGGTGTCTTGTAACTCTTTATTTCCCACACCTAGTTTGGTACAAGTGGCCCAAAACTCAAGTTCACCTTTTTTATCTCATATAAAAAATATTAATGGTATAAAATTATTTTGTTATCCCTGAAACACACCATTTTGTTTCTTGGACCAACTCCCAAAACTCATTTTGCTCTTTAATCTTTGGCAAGGCCTAGTTTCCTTGTAGTTTTTCCCCTATAAATATAATTTTGTGGGAGTTGAAAGGATGATATTAAAAAAATAAGGGAATAATTTAGGACAATATATTTCCTTATATCTCCATTTCAAATTTAATCTTCAGACTCTGAGTGAAAACCTCATTTTTTTTACCTTTTTCTATCTTGAATTAGTCTTCCTTGATTTGGACCCTATTTTATTGATCCATACTTTTTCCACATAATTTAAATCACCTAAAAAAATGTTATTAAATTTAAATATTCCATCACCAACCTCCATGTCAATTTTGGGGTCCTGAGACTCTATGGAAGTATGCAAACCAAGAAATAACCTTACTACCTAGTCTCATTTCGATCCTGTTTGAGACTACCTAAAAAAATGGGCTTGGTTTGATCACCTCCATAATATATTTTAATTTTTTTTATATTTTAATATCTATTAAAAGTCCCTAATGACCTCATCCCATGATTTTTTATCTCTCCCCTTATGATAACACCTATAAAACACCAAAAACATGTAAAAATATGGTATTTATACCAATATTTACAAATGAAATCAACATAAAAGTATATTTGAGTAACCTAATTAGAGTCATAAAAAACATACAAGAGGCTTAAATAACAATCTATGTCATTAGGTGTGATTTTGAGCTATTTTTCCCATGATTAGTCACTATTAGTGTTTAAGAGAGGTTTTATATTTGTTTGGGTTCTTAATAATTGTTCATAAATAAAATATCATTAAATTACATACTTCAACTTGGAAAAAATTATTATTATACCCATTAAAATATTCAAAAATTCTTAGGATCCCATGCAAATTTTGGACAATGGTATAAGCATCTGAAGTTACTCTTCAGGTGGCCTACTTAGGTTTCTTGAGGCTAGAGAGAGGTCAAACATGAGTCTTGGGTCTCAAATATTCATTTGAATATTTTGAGATGTTAGAAAACATTTAAAACATTCCTATCCATTATTTTAAATTCATTTTAGTCTTCATTACCCCTATGTATGCTTAGGGTACATTAATCAGGTTATCAAGGTTTAAGAGCTACCTCCTTCTTGCTAGCCTTCAAGGGCACTTGAGTTGGACCCTAAGGTTTGGTTCCTCATAAAATTTTATGGATAAATATTATACATATTTTAACTACCTAAATATCCCCTCAATGAGGTTTCTAAACATGTTTTGTGTCATTTTATCTCAAGTGGACCTATAGGTCTCATGGTTTCACTTGCCCAAGGAGTGGGTAGGGTTTGAGACAAAACAATGAGTACTTACAGTATTTTTTTGAACTTAAGATTTCCATGAAATTATTTTTCAACCCATGAAAACCATATGTACCAAATTTTAGATCTTGATTTTGTCTTTGGATGTCTCAATATGCCAAGTCCTCATGACTAGCTACATGTTATGTGTGACTGTGTGCAGGGTTTTGAAACCTAAATTGAGTTATTAACATTTTAACCTTTGAATTAGGTTTTAGGTCTCAAAATATATTTATTCATCATGTAAAACATTCACTTAGTAACTCTTATTATTTTAGACCTTTCCACATTCTTCACTTCTCTCAAAATAAGCAAAACCTCACCTAAAAGAGCAAGTAAGCATGTATTTGTGTTTTGACTCTGTGTGTGGATTAAACATAGTTTTTTTTAAAATATTACACATGTTTCCTTTTGTTCCAAATTGAATTTATGACTTGTTTATATAACTAATTTATATGTTTGTGTACTTTCATGAACTTTTCCCTTCCTCTTAAGCTCAAGACCTGTTGTGTTCTTTGAGTTTACAATCTGTAGATGAATTCTTAGGTATCTTGACTATGTTCTTATGTTTTAGGCCTTCTCCTTATATCCTAATAACCTTATTGAAAGTACATGGGATTATATTATTTTACAATTAGGCTTTAGATACTTCTTAACTCCTCTATACCCTTTTCTTCTCAAGACTTAAGACCAATTATTTATCTAGCCTCCTATAGGTGTTCTTAGGGTATTTTGATTGTGCCTTGTGCATTAAAACCTCAAAAATAACCTTAATATACATACAATTTAGTGAAAATATTTAATTTTATATCCATTAGGATCTAATAATTATTAAATACTTATGTTTTCACTTTAGACTTAAGAATAGAATGGTCTGCCCTATTTATCATGTAGATGCTCATTTGGTATTGTGATTGTGTTCATGGTTTTATGACTTATCACTATAATTAATAACCCATCAAAGGTCATGCATTTTTTTAGTTTAATATCTTACGTAGGTTTAAAACATCTTGAGACATATTTGTTATTTACTAAGATCAAAACTAGCTAGTCTTTCAATTAGGCCTATAGGTGGCTTTTAGGGTCACCTGACTGTGTGTTGGATTTGAGACTAGATTTGAGACCTTACCCTTATCATCATTAACCCTAAAATTATTAATGATAACTCAACCCTAACTCACCTTGGGTGAGAGTTAAATACTTAGGCTATAAATACAAGGCCATGCCTCTTCATTTCTAAGATTGTATATTGTAGAGTTATTATGTAGGATTTGTTGCATGAGATTCATATCAATAGTGTTATAATGATAAAATAATAAGAAAAAAAACATTAATATACATAAAATCCAATGGTTCCAAGGATATAAGGATCCAAAAATCTTCATTTTCTAAATACTATTGATGCACAATCCGAGCAAGCCACTCAACAAAACATTTAAAAATCTTGAGGAAGGTAAAGGATGTTGTATCTTTTATGTTTTAATCATGCTTTATCTTTGTATTTTATTACTATTATATCCATAATTTATAGTATATGAGTGTAAGTATTAGTGTGTTTGTGAGTTTTTATTACCTAAACTAATACTATACTAACATCCCTTCTTGGATTCCTATGATCACAGTCTCTTATGTATAGGGTACTATAGGAGGGATTTTTGATGGTCTACTCAGTCCCAATTCTATCTATAACTTGAGAGTGGCATAATGGTTTATTTTAGGGTTTGTAACACCATATCAATATACTTAGGAGTTATGTATTCATGCTCATTTTTGTCTGTATCTATATTGAATGTTGATGTTGGTCCAAATGTGGACCTATATGCGTAGGGCATGTAGGACACTATAGACTATTTAGGGTTTCACCAAGACATCTCCTAAGTTTTTGGCCTTATATAACCTTGTAAAACACTAAAAACTCCCATTTTCATTCCTAATTTATCTCCAAATATTAATAACAAGAATCAATCCACCTTATATCAACTTTCAACTTTTTTGACACCATTGTATAGACTATAAGTATAGTCAAGTAGTGTATAAATGTTTAACGAGTGGATAATTAGAGGTTGTAATCAATTGGAATAAAATTGGTGGTGGAAATTAGGTATTTATAAAAAATTTAATTCATGAATATATGTGTTAAACCTTCTCCATGTCTCTAAGTATCTTCCAAACACTCTTGCAATCTGTACAAACCTACATGTGAAAGAGACACTTGATTATTATTAGAAGGTGAATTTATACTCCTGATTTGAAATTTTATTCACTTTAAATGATTTAATATAATCTATAATATCTCATACTATGATGTATTATTGGTATTTGAACCAAATTAGAACTTCAAACTTCCATCAGACTTTGTAAACATAGACAATATTCTTAGAAGCAAGTACACTTGAAGATCATAGACAAAAGACACATATAAGAGAAAATAACATGGTTTTCATGAAACTTAGATACATTATATGAAAAATTAATCAATAAAAATCTATGACTATGACCATCATAAAGATAAAATAGAGACTTTTGTAGAATTCACTAAAATAACTTGTACACAAAGGTATTATTCCTCTAAGTGAAATAAATTCATGGAGATGATTAAAATAATAAAAAAACCATGAAAATGAGATAAATACCTTTAAAACCATCCTAAAAATCATTCCTTTCCATAATTTTTTGATCTAGAGAATCATGTGTAAGAACATACCCCTCTCAGATGAATAGGCCATAGTGACCTACTATCACTGTTATTGTTTGTTCATAAATAAAAGGACATAATTATAAAAAAATTTGAATTTATTTAAATATTAATTATACCCCTAATAATTTACAAAATTTCATCTCCTAAATTTCTCTCTTGTATGTACCATTTAATGCAAATTTGCCTTCCTAAGTTTATGAAGGTAGCGATGGAGGAAAAAATGTGTTTGAAGTGTCAGTTCAAAATATTTTTTTAAAAGAGATATAAAATGGTATTAGGGATCCCAAAGGACAGTTATAAAATAGTTTAAATTTAAAATGGATCTTGGAAGGTCATACAAGTGCTTGAAAAGTGTCATTTTACCAAGATTATGAGTTGAACTGTAGGTTATGTCAAAACCTAACTATTACGAATCCTTATATTAATTTTTTTTAACATTATGGAAATTTATAATCTTCTATAAATGTTATATCCTTTAGGTGACACATATAACTCTTCATCATGGGCTAAAAAGTGGCCAAATTGTGATTTTTTGCATATAGAAGCCAAATAAAGGTTGGAGCATGTTAATATGATATAAATGACAATCAATTAACCTTTTGAAATTACTTGAGACCATAATAGACATTTGACCATGTTTTACCATGTAATTTACCATAGGAATAAATAAGTGAACCTAAGATTAGAATCTGGATAATGATAAACAAGGACACATATGACCATATAAGACTATTTAGGACCACTATATACCATTACAAGACCATGACAAACATTATATACCTCTATGAATTTTTAAACTATATGGGGTGACCCCAATTTGAATTTGGGTCAAATTTGGTCAACATGTACCTCAATAGATTCCATATTTGTCTGAATTGAATAGTCTTTAGACCTCACCAAATATGTATTCAAGGCAACTATTTAAACTAGGATATCCAAGAATAGGATGCTCATTCCAACATTCCTTTCACTACCTTTACCTCCTTATCCTACTTATTTACCTACCTCTACATGTATGCCACCTAATAAAAACCTTTTAAATTTCTCTAGCCTTATCCTTTTACTAAAAACCACTTCATCCATAACCACTTTGGCTTCTTCCCAAACTCTCCTAATGATTCTTGCCTAGACACAAAATATGTAATTAGAGTAGTTTACTATGTAGGATCTACTGACTACTAATAAACCAAGACTAACTAAAGAGATTGATCTAACATCAAATGAGATTTAAGGGGTGAGGAAAATAATTATGATCATTTAGGGAAGCTTAAATAATTTTTTAGGGAGGAAGAATTGTTTTCCCTAAAAAATAAGAGAAAAACAAAGCCTAGAGAGGAGGATGAAATTTGAGAAGACCACATTTCAATGTAAGATTCTACTTGGGTAATATTAATTAAAATGTTTCTTGGTCCTTAGAAAACTAGTAGAATATTGGAGACACAAGGCAAAATAGATCCTCCAAAATATATAGTAGATAATGTTCATAGTTTAACTAAAACCTTCTCATTGTGTGTTTGATCCAATGGTGTAGGGGTGAGTCACAACCACAATGGAACAATGTGGTGAATTATTATAATAAATAATTTGGATGCCAAGCTATATTTTATAGATAATTCAACTAGACATAAATAGTAATAGAACCTTAACTTGCTACACCTCCTAGATATTACTTTGGTTCAAAATTTTGTAATAGCTAGGGGAACTCTGCTTGTAGAATGGCATAAAAAAATGCAATAATTAATTGAGAAAATAAATATCCACTATAAAAATTTAGTCTGGATCCTTAGTGACATGTATATAGTTGTTATATATAATCCATTGTGGGATATGGTCACCAAGCCTTTCTTTGACATTTTTTTGAGAATTGCTTCCAATAGTTTCAAGATAGAGGTTGAGAGCAAAATTTTTGGTACCAATGATTAAGAAATATAACTAATTGCATTTTATAAAGATAAGGTATCATAATCTAAGGTATAAATAATTATTTCCTGGCTTAAATGAAGCTACATATAAATTTGATGGACAATATTCCCATATTATTTAAACTGTTTGTCATCAATTTTTAATCTATTGAGCTCAAATTTGTGATGTATGTAACTGAATAAAAATACTAAAACAAAAATTATAGTTAATCACTTAGGTAGGAGATTTATCTACACAAGCTCAAGTTTTGATGACTAAGACCTAATTTCCTAACCACACAAAAATTTACACTACCACTAGGCTAATAATGGTGACTATACCTCTTGTTATAAATCCATTGCATAAATAAATAGGAATAACTATAGTGAAAACTATAATGATGCCATTAGGGAATTCAATCATGACTATAATACAAGGATTGTCTACATCAATGTCCCTTATTTTTGGTATTTTGAGTCTATTAACATCAGTTACAAATAAGTCAAGTTAAAACACATTTTCAAATACTAGTGCCACTTAAATTCCATGACCGATAACTAGAGTTGATTTTTATAAAGCTATTTATGTATTTATGCATGAACACAAAATTAAGATAAGACTCTTTTATTAATTGTAAGAACATTGAGATTTTTCATGACTAAATAGTCTTATTTTAGAGTTTAGACAAGATTTTAGGATGATCTCATCCATGAAGTATATAAACATGTATTGTATCTATTATTTTAAAGAGAAATTTTGAAATTAAGGCGAATAATAAATTCTAAGTATTTTTCTACAATTTTATCTTGATGAGAGTTTCTATTCCAAATCTCCTGTCTCATTGAGGGAGTTCTAATATACTAGCATTCTATTTATTTGAGTTGTGTAGAAGTAATTTTAATATAGTTATTAAAATTGTGTTATAGATAATTTGAGTGCTCTCTATTTACTAATCATAATCTTAATTTGATATAAGATTTGTAATAACAATCCTACACTAGTATAAACCTTTGGTTATGAACGTTGAAGTTTACGGTATTTATTTCTTTTGATAGTTTTTTTTTGTGTGCTAAAAGAAACCTACAACGTGCATTATTTTTAATAATTTGTCTAAATAACAACATAAGGACCATTTTGGAAGGGTTTCATAATTATTTAAGTCATAAACCTTTATTCCTACTCTACCCTTCGCTCCTTTAATACTTTTTGATCCCATCTACCATAGGTTAGATCCAAGTAGACTTTTGGTCTATTTTAGATTCCATTACATCCAAACTATCATAGGTAAATAACCTATTACTCATCACCATTCCACAACATGGTTATTCAAAAAACCAAATAATTTGAAATTCATATGTTTGAGTGAGATTATTCATCGATTCTAAAAATTTAGAGGATTCCTCATAAAATTATTTGCTATGTATAAAACCCACATCAATAGGGATTTACCTAATGATAGAAGGAGGGGCTTTTAATTTCATAAAAGAACCAATTGAGTTGAAATGGATCCCTAAGTGAGATTAAAAAGGTCTAGTTTTGATTTTGGTATATGATTTTTATCACCCTTATAGTTCCATCAAATTCCATATTAGATAGAGGTGTCCCTAGGAGAGTTATTTCTCAGCCAAATTCACCAACCCAAAAGAATCAACCTTAATGCTTTAGTATGGCCTAGTTAGCTGGTTTACCTATTTCCATATCTTATGTCATCCATGATTTACATGGGAACCCAGACTAATATATCCATTTGTTCTCTCTCTTAGGGATAAACTAAAGAGGAACATATTAAGGCTTTCAATACTTTGGGATTACTAAATACAATGCATGATGACCTCACCTACATACTTTCCAATTTATACTATTGGATTATAATTATGTTTATTTTATCAAAATAATAGAGGATTAAATTAATTATTATAATCAATATATTATAAAATTTATTATGAAAATTGATTAGGTTTCAAATCCTAACATCATATACCAACACTTATCTAATATCAAGAGGAAGCGTAACAGACCCATCATCAAAGTCTTTAATGCTAGATTTAAAATTATGTATAACTAAGTAGACATTTAATTAAAAAAATGATGAATTATCCCTTTATATGTATAATTTTTTTTTTGGATTTTATGGTTATTCTATTTCTATACATAACACCTAACATGATTGATTTATCATGAGCCTATGTTGAAGCCATTGATATATAAATAGATAGTTAACCCCTAACTCATAAAAATATAGTTATGAAAGATGTCAAATAGGTTTTCCCATCCTTAAACCCAATTCCAAATGCGAATAAAAATTTATTTTCCCATTATCAAAATCAAGTTTTCCCTTAGTTTCCCTTAGCCCATGTCTTGCCTAACTAGAACTTGATTTTTTTGAACAATTATGTGACCACACCTAATGATAAAACCTAGAATCAATACATGTTCCTAGTTAATGAATCTACTACATAGGTATATTCTCTTATTACAATAAATTTTATCTATGTGCTATCTAAAACATGGTGTATAAATTTAGAAATGAGTTTATGGACATGCAAAAAGGCTTAAGAATATTGTAGGTGAGATAACCAATATGAATTTTACATTATAGAGGTATAATAATAAATTTAATAGACCATGTAATAACTCTAATCCATAACCCAAAAATATTATATAAATAAATATTTGTGAGACTACACTACCCAATTGGTGTAGAGCTCCTTGTATTACACAACATGGTGAATTAGACTGTATAAAATTATGCACAATTTTGAGATCTTCTAGAAAGATATGGAGAAATATGATGTTTTTATAAACTATATTGAGTATATTAAAACATTACCTATAATATATTTTTTTTTCATAGATTTTCACCCTTGGAGAGGGTTCTTGAGACTCTCTCTAATTAGGCCTCTTTTAGACTTGTGAGCTCCAAGACTAAATTTTGGCCTTTCTAAGCTCTTTCAGGTATGGAATATATATGAAAGTGTGTGATTAAATTTAAGGGGGATATAATGATACTCCATGTAAAATTTATATTCTTGGTTCATTTCACAAATGTGGAAACCAAGAAATGCCCTTCCTACATATGGAAAATGCATAGACCTGAGAGGGTGATGAAATAGAGCACCTATGATAATAGATTAAAAACTATTAGGGAGGGTGTGTGATGATTTATGGGAATTAAAATAATAATAAAATCCTCCCATATAATTTAAATGGAATCAAAATAGGTAGAAACCTCATTGAAGGCCCTCTTTCAGGCTTGTGCATCATAGTCTAAGGTCCTAAATTTATATTTAGGATAAATTTGACACTTGAAACTGATTATATATGCCTTGGGGAGTTAATTAGAGTCACCTTATGTTATTTGAAAAAATAACCAAACTTATGTACTGATAAAAACCCACAAAAAAACTATTCAATCATGCCTCCAAGAGGGCCAAAACTACATCCTTCTTCACTCAAACATCTCTCCTCCACTCCATATGAATTCTAATGTTCTTAAATATTTTTAAAGGGGTTAAGTTAACAAAAATGAGTAAAATTAACTCAAAACCAAATTTAATTCTTTAAAAATCCTCACATAACCTTTAAAATTTCTATTTGAAGGCTCGGTAAGTGACTTAATGCACTTTTGGTGTATTTTGGGTAATTTGGCTCCAAATGACCTCATTTTTGGCTTATTAAAGGATATAATTGGTTGATAATCCTATTATGTACCTTTTATAATAATTTATATCACTAGATAGGTAAATTTTTTTAATGTAGGCCAATTCTGGCCAACATTTTTGGTGACCTCTTGGGATTGCATGCCTACATATGCAAGAAACTAGTAGCCTTAGTATCCATTGGGTAAGGGAGTCTCCTCTCTCACTTAGAAGAATTATCTAAAATTGAAACTTTGATTATAAACTATAAATAACTTCTCTCCATAGAAATAACAAATAATAATTTTCTCAAAGCACTTAGGGAATGAAAAAAACAAAACAAAAGGAATGTGCATGAAATACTTAGAGGAAAGAAAAGTGCTATACAATGTGTTTAGATGAAAATCAAAATTAACTTCCTCCTAGATCAAATTGGAATATTTTATCATCATTATTTTTTAATGGATAAGGATGAAAAATACCTTGCTTATGAGACACCAAACCTGGTGAGCTAGGCTGCTTGATTGCTAATCTTTTTGGCATGCTCTTTAATGGATGAATTGGATAAACATGTATCAAATGTAAGAAAAATACATTATTAGTAAAAGACTTGATTGATGCTATCCTTTATATTTTTGAAATATCTCTAATATAAATTCATGATGGGTTATAGGAGCACTTGTAAAATTTTCATTTGATGAATCTTTCGAACATGAAGTTTGACTATCTAGGCTTAGGCAAAAGAGCTCTAGTTCATCCCAAAAGGCAACTTACTCCTAGTAACTTTTAAGATAGATAGTATCAACTTCACCAAAACTTAATCTATAGTAGATATATTGGTCTTCTTCCTCTGTATAGAAGGGAGGTTCATCATTACAAGCAATGTCTAACTCATAATTCTTTTAAGGCTCTTGATTTGACCAATATACTTCAAACCTAAAGATATCAACACTATATTCAAGTGACACCTAATTCAGAGATTGATCAAATAATTCAAACTCATTATAACCTTATTAATTTTCATTTATGTAGAATGGACATTTAATAGTCCATTCAATGTCTGTCCCATATTTAGCTTGAGGATTTTCATTTCTAGGCTCTAATTTTTTAATGTCAAAGCCATGCCAAGAAGGTTGGTCCAAACCTAATTTTCCTCCTTTGAATAAAGTGTGATACCTATTATGATATCTTAATTATATACACTTGTAATATCTTCTTGTGGCTCACCTATTACTACAAGCTCCTCCTATATCCTTGGTAAAATGGGTTCTTTTTATAAAAGGGGAATGGTGGGAGGGTGAAGAGGATCACCTTGCTTACAACTTAGGAGAGTACTAATCCAACTAAGGATATTGAGAGGTGTATTTGGTGGATCTTGAGGAGGGTAGAGTGGGTTGGAACTCTTGTAAAGTAATCTAATTAAGTTGAGCTATGCATAAAACACTTCCTTTTTTAATCAAAACTTCCTCCTTCTTCAAGATTGATTCTTGGGTCACCACAACCAATACCTCCTTCATTTCTATGCCTTCTTTGAATTATTTCCATGATATAAATGTATAGGGTGAATCCAACTTGTTGTCTTCTTGTTCTTGAATATACATAAGAGAGAGTGGTCTCACTAGTGAGGGCATGGTGTAACCAAGATCATTGTCATAGGGAGAGATCCATGGTGGGATGGATTCATGCTATTTAAGGAGAGTGTGTGTAGGGTTAGGAGAGGGTAAAATAATTTGTTTTAGTTTGATATTTTGTGTCTCCTAAAGCTATAAAAACTCTTAAATGGATAGTAGACACTCATTCATCTATAGATTCTTAATATGTGGATAGTCACATTCTTTAATGGATGCCCGCACACTCCAAAAATCATGTAAGAATCTCCTTATCCCTTCCATGAAATGAATGGAATTTTTTTGTCCAAATCATACCTCATTATTCATTTTAGTGATTGATATCCCTTGGTCTATTATTACTTATATAATTCTTGATAAGGATGGGCCTTGACAAGGTTGGCTAGGGTCTGATTTGAAGCTCTTGGAGGCTGAGCTTAAGGCTCATAAATGGGAGAGGACACATATGACTAATTTAAATGAGCCTGTTGATCTTCATAAGATATTAACACACTCTTCAAGATTTGGGCCATGATTCTTAACCACACTTTTTTCTCCCTATCACAAACTTCCCATTGTTCACCCTCACAAATTGACTGGCTATTTTTGACCAACTGAAGAGAATTCCTTGCCTCTTATAGAACATTGACAGGGATGATTGAAAATAATTATAAACCCCTATCAATCTCCCTTATAAAATTCATATAATCTAATAATGTTTGATTGCGTCATGACAAGGATGTAACATAATAAACATAGTCTTGACAAGGGGGATTATGGGACTAATTTAAATATAAAGGAGGCTGATCATGGTCATACAGAGGGCTAGGAAGGAGGTAAAGGACATGATAAGGCTGATAGGTTGCTTGAGGTCCACTTGGGGGAACACATAAATGTTATTAGACTAATATGAGTGATGTTAAGGTAGATAATAAACATGTTTATCAAAAGAGGTTTGAGTATACATACCAAGTTTTGATTTTGGGCACTTAGGCTACTTAAACAACTGATGTTCATAGTGAAGTCACCATTAATGTTTGAAAACATGCCTCTAAAATTTTATTGCATTCAAGAGAAACACCAATAACCCTTCCTTTAAGTGAATAATGTACTAGTCCCACTAGGTATGTTATAAACTATTGTGGCATGTATTTTCACCCTTGGATATGGTTCTTCAAGCTCTCTCCAATTAGGCCTCTTTTGGGTTTGTGAGCTACAAAATTGAATTTTGGATTTTTTTAGCTCTTTCATGCATGGAAAATATATAAAAGTGTGTGATTAACTTTTATAGGGATATCATGATACTCCATGTAAAATTTGGAAGCTTGGTACATTACACAAATGTGGAAATCAAGAAATACCCTTCCTAAGAATGGCAAATGCATAGGGCCTCAGAGGGTGATGTACTAGATCACCTCTACTAATAGATTATGAACTATTGGGGAGGGTGTGTGATGATGTATGGGACTTGATAAAACCATAAAAATCTATCATATATTTTCAAGGGAGTGTAATTAGGCATAAACCTCATTGAAGGTCCTCTTTCAAGCTTGTGCATCATAGGCTAAGGGTTTGAATTTGTATTTTAGATGACCTTGACAACTCAAAATAATTTTAGATGACTTGGGGAGGCCATTATAGACACCTTAGATTTTTTAAAAAGATAATCAAACTATTCTACTAAATAAAACCCATAAAAAACCTATTCAACCATGCCTCCAAGAAGGTCAAAATTGCATCCTTCTTCATCAAAACATCTATCCTCCACTCCAAATGAATTATAATGGTATAAAAAATGTTTTAAGGGGTTATATTCATGAAAATGAGGAAAATTAAGTCAAACATCCTCACTTAACCTCTAAATTTTCTATTTGAATGCTCATCAAGTGGATTAATGCACTTTTCATGTATTTTGGGAAATTTGGATCCAAATGACCTCATTTTTGGATCATTGAAGGATATAATTGTATTATCATCCTATTATGCACCTTATGGAAGAATTCCAAACACTAGATAGGTGAAATGTTTTAATGTAGGCCAATTTTGGCCAACACTTCCATCACTACAATGATGTTTGAAGTATATGATTTCCTATTTCCTATTGAGGATGATAATGAACCAAAATACAATAAATATAAGATTCATGATTTATAGAAATTAAATATTAATAACTATAATTTTAGAATAAAAACCCAATAACTTGTCACCACCTCTATATCTCTAAACAATAATTTAGGTACCTTCCATATCTAAAAACCAACAATAATCCACTACCTCCAACAAGAATTGATTAAAAATAAGTTACTTACACATAGAGAAAAGGTGGATACAATATTATCAAGTATATGGAGAAAATAAAGGAAAACATCACTCTCCAAAAATTAGTGCATAATATTGAATACAAATAATTATTGCTCAAGGCTCTGAGTAACACCATCTATTAATTAAATATAAAGTTGTGCATACCAACATGGTTGTTTATAAATAAAATACTAAGTTACTACCCTTTATATTGACTATCTCGAATATTTATAAATAAATTCACAAATTATTAGTGGATTTAAGTGCTTTAACCAATGTCATTCCCAAAACTATTTATAGGAAGTTAGGATTGACTCAAAAAAATTTCAAAATAGTGGTTTATAGATGGATAAGACTATAGTTATAATTTTTAGGTAATTATAAAATGTACACAAGCAATTTTTTTATAATCCACTTGTCCAAATATACATATATATCTTGGTGGTTGACATTCTTGAGGTTTATGGACTACTTTTGAGGCATGATTGGTGCAAAAAATTGAATGGTTATATGGCTATAGTTTTTTCACACATGGTTGCCTTAGAGAGGACTATTAAATCAGATCCAAATGGATAAGGAACCCAAAATGAAGTAACTTATCATATAGTAAAATTCCAATAATTAACATATTAAATTTGTCTCATGCAGGCATCTACACTTTTACTACAAAACCTGAATTCTATGAATGAGAATTCTAAGGTCTTTCACAATTATGGAATTTATATTTTGATGGTGTTAGATCCAATTAGGGATCATATTTATGCATCAATTTTATAGAATATAATGGGAAAGATTATGTTGTTTCATGCAGGTTATATTTCCCATGTACTAATAATTGTGTTGAATATGAAGTTTTGATTTTAGGCCTGTAGTTTATGTTGAAGTATAATGTGAAACAACTACTATTATTTTAAGACTTATAGTTAATGGTCAATTAGTTATAAACTAATAATAAGTGTAAATTAACACATTTAAAGAGATATAAACACAAGGATTATGGTCAATTTCTAATGATATAACCAAGTATTTATAAAGGAAAAAGATCATATGAAAACTACTATTACCACGAAGTAGAGAACCTTTGGATATAAAAATATGCCTTTTGGCCTAAGTATTGCAAGAGAAAATTTACTTTTTTCAATGGATTTCACTTTTAAGAACTCATTTTCAAATGTATTATCCTTTAAATGGATCATAACATTATTTTTTTGAATATCAAATTATACCATGTGTCTCATTTATAGAAAGTATTTGATAGGTGTAGAAGGTAAGGAGTGTCACTAAATTTAAAAAAAACATATTTAGTGTAGCATACGATAAATTTTTAGGCCACTCCATTACCGAGAATTATATTTAAATTTATCCTAAATGATCCCATGATATTTCAAAGGTAATGAATCTCAATAATAGAAATGATATGTAGCCTTTCTTTTGCAAAAACAAAATTTGTGCACAAGTTCATTTTAGGACTTGTAAAAAGTATTAAAACATTTAATGCTATGCTAAAGTATAATGCCAAAATAAAATGGATATTTTAAGCCAAGAATTAATTTTAGGAAATCAAAATCATCATTTCGAAAGCTCTATTTTTAGTAGCCTTGATTTCACCAAATATTTCTTCATGTATACTTTACATCAGAACATATTGTAGCATTAAAACTCACATAGAAAGTTGGTGACAATGAACACCCAATTAATTTTATGAGAATTGATTTTAAGAATGTAAATATAAATTATTGTATTATAAAAAATCATACCTATGCTTTGATGAAATTAGTAAATAAATTCACACACTATATTCTACATAATAAAACATATGCCATCATCCATGACCCAACTATCAAACTCATGCTTGGTTAGAATGAGTTAGGTGAATAGAAATCCAAATGGATGGTAAATATAAATGAATTTGATATATAAATCCATCCTAATAATATGCTAAGATGATAAGGTGTTGTACAACTTATGATGAAAATTGATCCATGCATTTCTGTTGACTAAATCAATGAAGCCCAAATAGATGGAGGTGAGTGGTATGCCCAGATAATTCATTACATATGGATGGGTGTATGGCCTCCTAAACTAAATAGAGAGTGGAGATGATAAATTAGGATTTAATTAGTGTACTACATGATAAATAAAATATTACTATATAAAAAACTATAAAAACATATATTTGAGATGTGTTTCCAAAGAAGAAGCTAGAAACATCTTGGATAATTTTCACCAAAAAATTTGTAGTGGACACCCCTCAAGTAACACTATTGATCACAAAATTATAGCTATGGGGTAATATTTTCCTACCATTTTCAAGGAGTATCACAAACACTTAATGACATGTCATCAATTCCACCTATATATAAAAAGAGAAGCACATGCAACTTTGCCTTTACAACATGTAATTAAAGGATGCCCTTTTATACAAAGGGGCTTAAACTTTATGGGACTAATCAATCACAACTATTTAGCATGGCACAATTTTTTTATGATATCTATATAATATTTAATATATATACTGAGGCTATATCCAAAAATAATTTTAGAGCATAGGATGTGATTAAATTTCTCATAAAAAATATAGTGACTAGATTCAAAACTCTAGTTTCTTTGGTGTGTGATAATGGTCTGAACTTATAATATAAAGAGTTTATGTGATGGGTATAAAACAATAAAATTATAATCAAGTTCTCATTGAACTATTATCCATATGGGAATTGAGTTTTAGAATATACAAACAAGAACTTGATGAATGCCATTAAGAAATCAATACAAGATAAACCAAGAGAATGGCATCTTTTACTAAAGTATGAACTATGGGTAGATTAGACAAGACACAAACATGTCGTAAAATCTTCCCCTTTTATATTGGTATATCGGTGGTAACATTTATTTCTTATTTATCTCAAGATACCAACATATAAATTCACTTAAGAGTATATGGGAGAAGTTGAAGGAATTCAATCTATATTTCTAGATATCACCCAAATGGAGGATGCAAGAATAGAAACATTGTAGATCTTCAATAAGCATCATGACATTGTCAAGAGATGGTTCAATAAAAGATATAAATTAAAGGTTTCATAATTTTAGACACAATACTTTTATAGGACAATGCACATGAAAATAAGGGATAACATGAAAATTTCATTCTTTTTGGGATTGGGCCATACCAAATTTTAGATATTTTGGGAAACAATGTTTTTCTCTTAAAGGAACTCTAAGGTAATGATATTTCACTTCTAGTGAATGAGTAGTCTTTTAAATATTATTTCATGGTTTTTCTAGCTAGAGATGCTTCTAAATAGTTGTATGTTTAACCACATAAGTGGAATTAGATTATATTTATTACTTTCTAGAGTAGAGTTCCTACTTTTTGTAATTTATTTTCTTAGTTTAGTTTTCCTACTTTCATAAATTAAATTCACAATTTTCCTAGAGTATATTTTCTTCTTTCCATGTGTGATTTCATAGTGTAGTTGTTATGATTTATATATTAGTTTTATTAAAGACTATATGAAAAATATAATATATTCCTAGTCCTGAAGCCATCGAAATTCTCATAGAAAAGGTGATTAAAATACACAAAATAGTATTCACTAAGGAATACTCTGGTGGAAGCTAAAATTCCTAAATCAAGGTATGTTTTATGACTATAATTAAGGTTTTGCCTAAACTAAATAAGTTAACTAGGTCTTTAAAAGCTGCTCTAACATTAATATGCAAATATTAGAAATAATTTTCACTTTCAAAATATCAATTTTAGTTATACATGCTTAAATCTTCTAGGAGAGATAATAGACAATGACATGGATATATTATTATAGGAATTATTTGATAAAAATATTTTTTTACATACACCTAGCTAATGATGATTTTTAAACCCTTCTTTCATCTATGCAATAATATATATATGGAAGAAAAGTGATTCAAATATCTATATCAAGGATATGGACACCTGGATGATAGTAGATCATGCTTATAATGAAATAAAATATATCTCTATTGGAGATATAAACACCTAGCTAGAAGTAGAACAATTCCTCACTTTCCTTTCATTTATTAAATAAAAATATAAAATGAACCTTTAGTTTTATCTAAATTATTTTTAAAATTCTTATTTCAAGGGTAAATGAACTTCAGGGAATCACACATAAACCTTATAAGTGAAAAGGATTAGTATGTTGCGTGGAAAAGTTTGAATCCATTTCAGTTATCTAGTTTATTTATTTATTTCTTATAAAATATAAATTCTTATCATAGTACATAAACTATAAATTCTAGGTTCTCAAATAATCTGGTATATTTCCCTCACAAAGTCACCATTTGTTTTTCCCCAACACCCCCCATTTTAAATTTTCAAATAGGGACCCATTTTACTCTAAAAATATTATATCTTAGTTTCAATTAAGTATGAATCAACCCAAATTAATTTCTATATTCAAGTCAAAAATATGTTTTTTCATCTCATCTTATGAATTTTGGATTGAGATCAAGACATTAATTTGAATTTTGAATTACTTTTTAAATTTATTTAACTAAACCAATTTAATCATTTATTTTTCAAGATTATTAGTTTTTTAGAACAACTCTTATAGACATTTATCTACCCAATATTTTTGAGATTTAAAAACTAGTGGGTTATGATCCTCCAAACTAAATGAGATCATGCCAAGTGTCTTCATCTCATTCAATCATGGGTTTATTTAGAAGGATAGTTTAAAATTTATATGACTAGGCAACCACACTAAATCATGCCAAGTGTATTCATATCATTCAATTGTGGGTTTATTTAGAAGGAAATTTGAAAAAAATTATGATTGGGAGACTGCACTAGATCATGTCAAGTGTCCTCATCTCATTCGATTTCAAGTTTATTTAGTATTGTAAAATTTAAGAGTCAAGTGATCAAGAAAATACATAATATTATGACACATGTCCTTATCTCATTGTATCACATCATTCATGACAAAATTATAAGTCTAAGATATATAATAACCTCCTAAGTAAATGATATCATGCCAAATGTCTTCATCTCATTCAATCATGGGTTTTTTGGAAGGCAAGTTTAAAAGTTTTGTGACTAGGCAACTACACAATATCATGCCTAGTATCCTTTTATCCTTCAATCATAGGGTTATTTAGTATCTTAAAGTTTTAAATTTAGGCCATCAATTAAATGCAAGAGATCATTCCACATGTCCTTATCTCATTATATTAGATCTTTTAGGATAAATGTGAAAGTCTAAGATATTGAATAACCTTATGATTAGATAATATTATGCCAAGTGTCATGATTTTGTTTGATCACTACATTTATAACAAGAGGGACCAACCCATAAACTAATTGACTGCATAAGATCACACTACATTTTAATATCTTAATGAATAGTAGTGAACATAACAAAGCTATGATGTAGTCATTCAATTCAATCATATATTTCCATATGGCCTCCTCCATATAGTTAGTTGCCATATGTCATAATTTTATTTATCCACATAGACATTTTAGTAGATCAGCTACCACATAGATATTGATCTACCCAAGAGACATGGAAATAAATAAGGATCAAGTAACCAAGTGGAAAGACTCCACATGTTCAAAAATACATATGTAATAAAGGGAATATATTAAGAATCATTAATAGAGTGACAAGTGTAAGAGATGTAATGAATACAAGATGAATAGTTAGTTAAGAAGGGTGAAAAAGTATAATGTGTGATGAGAACCCATGAAAATCGATGTCATCAAAATAAAATTCAAATTTTATGGATGGGTGACAACAATTAATAGTTTGTAATTAATTCTCATGAATGGATAATTTGAGCAATGAATTCACAAGGCAATCAAGTCGACTATATTCAATGCCTCAAAGTAAAATCAAATTACAATTTAATAATAATAGATATGAATTTTTACCTAAATATCAATATCAAACACAAAAAAACTAAATAATTGAAATTAATGTATATATATTGAATTGTTCAAACATAGAGGCATAAAACTAAGAACTAATGCCCTCAATGCTATTGTTTAGAACTAAACAAGAATTCAAAGATATATAGTTTGATAATAATGTACTACTTGGGGAATTAAAAAATTCCAAAATGTTTTACATGGAGGTATAATCAATCCACCTTTTCAAAGATGAATTTAACCTCTCCCTAGACTAGAGAGAATATATTGATGACCTATTGTCAACTAAGGCAACTGGACTCCACAATGCAATGGAAAAACTAGAGGTATTTCCCTTTTCTAATTTAATTTTCACTTTATTTTCCATGGGTACCTATACCAATGATATTTTACATAAGAAAAATATCACCTAAATTGTAGCCTATGTAGTAGGATTGGATTTTGAGAAGTTCTATAGGTTTTTGACACCAATATTGCCTTATAACCAAGTTGTAGTTAACAATTGGTTCCAAAAAAAATCCTATTATAAGTACCCTACTTGAATGGGCCTCAAACCCAAATATATTTGTCATGAAGAATAAAATCCCAATTGTTAATTCATGCTTTCTATTAGGATTTATATTGGGACCCATCAATAACTCATGTGGATGAGGTCTAGGTCATTTTGCTATCTATAATTATGGAAGGTAAACGTATTCCTCCATTGGGATAAATTATAATTTTTAATCTAAAGGAACATAGGCAACACATGCAAAACCATATAGAGGCCCAATTTTACATGATATCTTAATTATTAGATGCCACTTGTGGCACTATTTATCCAACCAATGTTTTACCATGTGAGCTTAAAAGGTCAAAAATAATTTATGATTATTTAAACCATATCCATATTCAAAATTACATGGATTACATGCAAACAATCCTAGATAAATTATACCCAATTTCATATAGAACCATCAATGGAATATTTATGGAAACATGGATCCTTTATTATTACCAAGGCTCATACAAGATAATTTAGCTAAAAAGATGGAGGCTATTACTTGTCTAGTAGTATGGATGACAACCTAAAGAAGAAAAAGTTGGACAAACACCATAAAATGCCTCTCAGTATTGGGATTCAAATTTTTTAGAAATGGGAATACTTAACTAAAAATTAAAATCATTGAGGATCATTCAATTTTGGATTGGATGACCTTAGATGGTGGGACCCTAAGAAATTCATAAGATAACAAATAAAAAATTTCTCCAAGTAATTTAGGTAGGAATATGATCACCATGAATATGAACATGACTCAATATTCCCTAATGTTGAGGATGATTCATAGGTTTGCACTAAAATGATAAAAGTTAATATGTCCATGGGAATTTCTTAGATGATATAATATGACCCAACCATATCAAGATATCATGTTATTATAATTGAGTAGGAAGGAAAATAATTTGAGTAGGCTAGGAAAATGCCTAGAAATACATGGGAATAGATTAATAATTAATCGAGGGAAATAATCCTTAAGAATGTTCTAAGACCATAGAAAGTAAGTAACCACTTTTTGAAATATGGATCCCTCCTATAGTTAGAGTTACTTTCACTCCTCATATTCTATTAGTTTATCCATTCCATATTCCAAACATAGGCTAGTTTCCTTCTCTTCTTTCTTTATAGATGATTGATTCTCATTTAGTTATAACACGTGAGAGAATGTCTCTCTCTTATTTCCTATAAGCTTCAATTGATACACCAACATATGAATCCAAGGAGTTTATAAATGATCAAAGTGAGTAAGAACAACAAATTTTGGAGATTTTCTATGGGGAGGATCCAAGGATAAGAACATAATTCAATGTTTTCTAAAAGGTACCCTTGCAGAGTGTTTCTATAGTTATAATTTATACTCCACCTAAAATTCAAAGCATTGATCATGAACATAACTAATAAGTAGAATAATAAATTAATATGACTAGAACTACAATGGGTTATTCAACTATTATAGTTTTCCCACCTATGGCCATTTTGATAGATCTTTCACAATGGTTATCTTAGGTTACCATTTCTCTTACCTCTACAATAATTCCACCAATTACCATAAGTACTTCTAGTTCATATAATTAATTTTGTAAAACAAGTATTATGAGTATTGATTATTTGACTACTAGTGTTATTTATACTAGTTCTATGTATGTTATGTATACTTATATTAAACATTATTTTAAGAGTATAATTTAGGCTATTGTTACATAACCTACTCTCCCTCTACCTGACTTAGGTACTATGGTGGATAGTCCATAGTTTGAATATCTAGTACATAGGCCATTATTTCCTTGGAGTCTAATATTATCACCCAATTGGGGGTTCTTATCACTCAGGGTACCTCAATATATTCCATAGTTATATCAATTAAACAGTCTCCATACTTCACCAAATATGACTTATAGACAAATTCTCAAATTAGGATCTCTATGTAGAGGATTCTCATTTTTGCTTGACTACCTTTACCTCCTCAGCCTACTTCTTCACCTCCATATAGACTCGTTACACATCCTTCAAAACCTTCATCTTCCTCTTCCCTCATATTTCTAACATAAAAGACTTCCTCTAAAATAACTCTAACCTCTTCCTAAATTCTCCTAGTGATTCTTGCCTAGATATAAAGATGTAATCAAAGTAGTTGGTTAGGTAAGATCTAGTGATTACTATTGAATGAAAACTAGATATAGAGTTTTATCCAACATCAAACAAAATTAAAAGGGTGAGGAAACAAGATATGATCATTAGAGAGAAGCCTACATAATTTATGAGGGAGGAAGAATTGTTCTCCCTAATAAAGAAGAGAAAAACAAATCTTGGAGAGGTGGATGAAATTTGATAATACCCCATTTCAATGGTAGACACTAGTGGGGGAATATTGAAGACATGTTTCTTGTTCTTTAGCAAACTAATAGAATATTGGAGGCACAAGGTAAAATAGAGCCTCCAAAAGACATAGTAGAAATTTTTTATAGTTCATCTAAAGCCCTCTATGCAATGGAAAAATGTGGTGAATTTTTATAATATAGTAGATAATTTAGATTCCAAGTTACATTTTATTTACAAAAAAATAATAAAAATACCTCAACTTGTAAAAACATTAGATATTACTTTGGCCCATAATTTTTAAATGTATAAGAGAGGCCAACTCATGGAATGACACAAATAAATGTAGGGATTAATTGAGAAAATTATATTATATGAGTAAAAGCTAGTCTATATCCTTGGTGACATGTGCATAATTGGTATATATACACCATAGGGGGATATGGTTACCAAGCCTTTATTTCACATATTGTTGAGAGCAAAAATTTTGGTAGAAATGATTAGATAATATAGCTAATTATCCTTTAAAAGATAAGGTAGCACAGTCTGAGGCATTAAGTAATTATTTCAAGGCTTTGATGAAGTTGCATATAAATTTGATGAACAATATTACCATATTATTTAAAAGTAATTTCATCAATTTTGAATCCATTGAGATTGAATTCAAAACATCTGTAACTAAATATGAAAGACTGAATCAATAAGTATAGTTATTTGCTTAGGTGGTTGATTCATCTACACAAACTCAAGTTTTGATGACTACATCCTCATTTCCTATGTACATAATAATTTACACTCTTAGTGGGTAATTAATGGTTATTTTACCTCTTGTTATAAATACTTTACATATACAAATAAGACCAAATATAGTGAAAACTATAGTGATGAATTAAGGGAATTCAATCATGACTTTGACGTAAGAATTATCTACATTAACATCCCTTATTTTTGGTAATTTGAGTCTATCAACATCAACTTCAACTCAGTCAAGTTCCATCATAATTTAGAGTACTAGTTCCACTTAGAATCTATGACCAATAACTAGAGTTATTTTTTGATAAATTTATTTATGTCTTTATGCATGCACAAGAAATTAATATAAAACTCTTTGATTTATTGTAAAAACATGCAAATTTTGCATGAATATACATTCTTATTTTAGAGTTTAGACAAGATCTGAAGATGATCTCATCCATGAATTATAAAAACATGTCTTGTATCTATATTTTTTAGAGGTTAATTTTAAAAATTAAAGTGAATAAGAAATTATGAGGATTGTTCTGTAAGTTTGTCTTAATGGGTGTTTCTCTTCCAAGTATTGTGTCTTATTGAGGGAGTTCTATCATACTGGTATTTTATTTTTTTGAGTTGTGTAAAAGTGATTTAAATGTAGTTATTTATATTATGTTATAGCTAATTTTAGTTCTCTCTATTTATTAATCATAATCTCCCTTTTATAGAGGATGTGAAATATCAATTCTATATTAAAAGCAACCTTTGGGTATGAACATTGAATTTTAATGTATTTGTTTCCTTTTAATACTAACAATGCTTGTGTGTTAATTGGGATAATCACAACCTACAACATGCATTAGTTTTAATCACTTGTCCAAATATTAGAGTAAGCTCTATCTTAGAAGTGTTTCATCTATATTTGAGTCATAAAGCTTCTTTATTTCTCTACCCTTCCCTAATTTTATAATTTTTAATCACATCCACCTTAGGATAGATCCACCCACCCATCTCAAGTAGAATTTTTAGTCTCTTTTATATTCCACTACATCCAAAGCATCCAAGGAAAATGGCCCATTGTTCATTGTTATTCCACCATGTGGTTATTTAAAAATTGAATACCCTTTAACTCATGCCTTGGAGTGTGATTATTCATAGATCATAAAATGTTAGAGGTTTCATAAAAAAATTCTATGGTCTAAATAAAACTCAGATCAACACATTTTTAATGAAATACATTTAGAATATGGGACTACATATGAATCTTTACTTGATATTCATTATGGAAATCATTGTCAGTATGTGATTGCATTTTAAAATTCAAATCTTGTATGAATTAATTGATATATCAACTGATAGATTTTGAAATATGATACACATTTAATAGAGCCATAATTTATCCTCTCAAAGTAGAGATAATTTATGATACATGATACATTTAAAGATATTTTTTATAAAAGTCTTAATTTAGAGTACAAATTATGACCTAAATATATTATTATAGATTCATATGAAAACATTATGCTACAAAAATAATAGCCATACAAGGATGTTAAGAAAACCATTCCACCTATAAGGCACAATTTCTAGTCAAACAATGTCAACTAAAGGTTATAAACAAAGGGAAAGAATAACTTTATAGAGTGGTGCCCAAAGTGAATAAGAAAGATTATTTATAATAGATTACAACCACTCACATTTGAAATTTTCATAAATTGACGACATAATATTTTAATAACATAATTACACAAGAAGACAATCACTTTACCTTCTAATTACTATCATCCTCCTTAGTGACTTAAGAGAATAAATGGAAAACCATTTTGTGTGTTTCATGATAGTAATGGACATCAAAAAACTGATTATGATGTATTATGACAAAATATTAAACAACTTATGGATAAATGGGTTATTAAATTTGAAAAAAATTACACTTAGTCAATAAGATCACATACTCCATCTACTTATACTACTCATCATTTAATACTAAGATAACTTAGAGCATTCCTAAAAAGGAATTAATAACTTCTCATAATTAGACAAATGATGTTTCTAGGAGAATATATTCTTATAATGCATAATCTCTAATGAATGATCTACCCTAGGACATTCCCATTATGAAATAATTAGTCCATCGGGCTCTACCTAGAATTAAAATTAGAGAAGGAAAAGTTATAAAACATAAAGTCTAATACAATATAGGTAAGTTACATTTCCATCTAAACAAATATGGGTACCAAAGGTAAATTAAGAGATTATAGATCAAAATAAAGTACATGCCAAAAATATATCATGATAAAAGTATAAAAAGAGAGTTATTTAGTTTTTCAAACAAAATTAATAAATAGTAAGTCTAAAAATAACATATATAATCATCCCATCAAATACATCTAATCTAATAACATAAATGCATATAAAATAAACATGTGATAATGTTTAACCCTAAATTAGATATGGATATTAATGGGATACATAAAGTTAATAATATAGAAATAAATAAACAAAATGGTGATAAATAGATCTATAGTAGGCTAATCAATTAAAAAAATAAGATAGGACATATACTAAATTTATTATACTGAGATATGCTAAAAATTAGAAACACAACTATGCTAACTATTGAAATGATAAAGAGAAAAGATACTTACCTAATTTATAATACAGATCTAGATCTAGATCTAGAACAGATAATAATTATACTAGAATGATATTTTGGAATGGTCACCAAATTATAAATTAAGTGTATTTGTCACTATAAATAGTTGTCATTCTAGAATAGTTGCATCGATGCTAGTATCTAGATTAGATATAGGTACCTAGTATAAAATAATTGTTGAATTTAGAACTAACCACCTAGATGTTTTGAGGTTTTTCATCACCTTTACTTTGGTTTATTTAGGTCTGGGTTGAGGATTATTTCACCTTGTCAAATGATATAACCTTAGTTCTTAATAGTCATATTGGCTGTGAGAAAAATGGGTTGGTGGGTACATGGTGTAGAGGTACCCAAAATAACCATTTGTTACTAAATGGAATATACATATATAATAATATGAATAGGGCCTTAGTCTTTTTTTACTTATCCCTTATGTGTTGTCTTGTGTGTGAATCATGTAATGTGTGATAAACAACTACAATAATGACCTAGATTATAATATATAAAAAATATATCTTAGCCTAATCCTTCAGTACTTTATACCTATAGATGTGTTTTACATATGAGTGATATGGAAATAATATAAAATATGGAAGATTTATTCACTTAAGTGTTTTATCAAGTGCTTTTGATAAGTTGTCTTGGTCTATTTAGGTCTTTTTTAGGTGAGGAATGTATGAGGAGTGATCGTGCATAAATACCACTCTTACCAAGAGAATATATCACATAATATCACTTAGGTTGATTATTAGGATACATTTCATTTATAAATTAGATTAGTTTAGGTCAATGGACACTTGTATCAAAATATGACACTTACATCGATGTAGGTGTCTGCTTGGGATGCAAATGCCTAGGGAGCAAGAAAATAAGTATAGGCTCATAAATTGTAGAGGCGTACAATAATTAGGTTTTGAGAATTCTAGGTAAGATATAAGTCTTGTGTCACATCCAAAAATTTCACTAAGTTATTTCACTTGATTATCCATAGATTATTATGGTTATTAAATTGATTAATTACTTTTTAACTAAACTATAAGTTATATGTTGTTATGGAATAGTTGTATGTTACATTGATTACATGATTACATTCCTATTGGTTAGTTGTATTGTATATTATTTACATTATGATCATGTTTGTTTATTCTTAAAACAATGTTTTATGATATATATTATGATGTTATAGGATAACTACCTTCTTGTCATGAGTTGGATGCAAGAGAGTTACATCCCTTAGAGAATTATGAAGGGAGATAATCATCAGAGGGGATGATGTAGATGGAGATATTGGGGGATGATAGAAGAATGGATAGAACCCATGAAAACACCATAGTAGATAGTAAACATTATATGAATTATTTGAATTATTAGCGTTAGTACATTTTTAATGTTATCTGCATTTAGATAATTGATTGTGTGTGTGTTAGTTTAGTTTTATACTTATGTGTGGAACTAATCTTGTGTGATTGAATTATGGTTATTATATGTAGATTTAATGTATAATGTTTTAGTATTATTATGTTCTATTATAGAATTCATGATTGATTAAATTCTTACTAGAATGTAAACTTACGTGAATAATATCTTGTTACTGATTATATATACTAACCACAATGTATTTGTAATGCTTATAAAAATATCTATTTATCTTTATGACATTTGAGAATATCAATTTATGACTTAATGACTTAATATATGAAGACAATAAAAGACATATATAGTCTATATAATATAGTAATATCACAATGATCATGTTGTTATAATACTATCATGATTGGTTTAATAGTCATCTTATTTACCATTTTGGATAAAATAATATATAATAGACTTTATATTAGTCTCATTGTTATAAAAAGTCATGATGTTGTTATCTTTACTAAGTTATTGAAAAATAATTCATTATATCCTAAAAACTATCCTATGATCTAAACATATTCTTTGTTACCATGCATAGACTACATTAATGTTTGAAGTGTTAATAATCATTGTTAATAATGGTAAAAGTGGACTTTAGTGTGGAGATTTAAGGTCATGTAATGTAAGTAGACCATGCATGAGTTAAATTAATAAAATAATGATAAATATATTTGGGGAAAGTTTGAGATAGAGATTAGGTATTTTCTTAGTTTAGTCAATGGAAGTTAACTGAGTTTAGACTCTATTTGAATGGATAATTCACATTAAGCATGGACTATGAGCTATGAGATAATAGTTTCATGTAAGCTCGAGTTGAGGAGGAGAGATGGAAAAATCATGATAAGAGGTGAGTTGAGGAAGAGAATAACATAGATAGAGAAGAGAATAAAAAGATCAGAGTGAAGGAGAGATATTTCTAGTTCATACAATTGTAAATTGGAAGCTTTTTAATGCTGATAATGTTATTTTTATTATTGCTTATCTGAGAAGAATTCTATATGTAAAATGGTATTTTAGGTATTTTTTAAATTATATGCATTCTATATGGATATGGGTTTAGCTTTGTGGATGGATCGGCCATCCATAACACTAAACCACTATCCCTTAAATCCCTATGAAATAGACTAGCACTGTGTATGGGAAAATAGTAGGGTTTAAAGGATTTATTATTTAAATGAGAAATACTCTAGCCTAAGAAATTTAGAACCAAGGCAAATGGTTGGATATATACAAGGACTAGATTTTATTTATATAAATCATATTACATATAATATACTTAGTCAGACGGTTGTTGAGATACTGATTATATTAATAAAATATACATATCTAGTGTATGTTTTTATATAAACAATGTTGGAGACAAATAGAAACTTGAGTGGGTTTACAAGGAAATTCTATATAATATCGATCTGGGTTACCATATATATAAAGGATGACTATTGAATTAGGGTTAGAATATATACATATTGACTACATGCCTTGGTAATTTGAAATAGAGTATATGTACGTGTGTGGATTGTATATTCATGTTATTTAAAATAGTGAATATATACATACGTATAGATACATACATACATAAATGTGTGTGTGTGTGTCTCTACACATACACACACATATACATACATACATATGTATGTATATATGTGTGTATGTATAGATAGATGTGTGTGTGTGTGTGTGTGTGTGTGTGTGTGTGTGTGTGTGTGTGTGTGTGTGTGTGTGTGTGTGTGTGTGTGTGTGCGCGCGCGCGTGCATGCTTGTGTGTGTGTGTTTTTGTCTATTGACTATGTATTTATATGATTAAAAATAGGGTATAATTAGAAATTTTTTGTGTATATAATTACATGATACTATGAGTATAAATATATATGAATGTACTAGAGTCATATAACTTAAACACTACATACATTTACATAAACGAACTATGCACTTTATTTTATAAACTATGAGAATTTATATAGCTAGAAAGAGTATGTATTCGTAACAAAAAAATAAATATGTATGAACTATGTGTTAATTGACAGTGAAATAGGGTGGATATATAAATTAGGTATATATTCTTATTTCAAAATAGTGAACATATGTATGAGTAATGTGTACACATTTAAGTTATAATATAGGTTCAAGTTATATTATGATACTTTTAACATATATGGAGTCTTTAAGCTTATACGTATTAATAAAAATAAGTTGACTATGTCAAGTTTAAAAGGATATATGTGAATTATTTGCATTTTTTGAACATGTATACAACTAAGGCAAGGTCTGTTAGTATATGGTTCTCAATGATTTTATATTAGATGTCTATTTGATTTTATTGATACATATAGAAACCTGGGAGAGTATAAACATCCAATAGATAAACAATGGAAAAGTATAGGTATATATGGTATATTGTTTATTATACTCTATTTTAAATAATTTAGGATAATGTATTTATAGTCTAAGGACTTAAATTAGGGAAAAACATGGTAATTGATTTGGAATGGATTTGATATTAATTGAATTTTATCTTCTATGTTTGAATAAGTGAATCTAAATAAGGGTTTTTGGAAATGTTGAGACCCTATATATATCTTTATGATTTTTCATGAAAAGATAAATAGTATAAGTTTCTTTAAGAAAAATGAAAAATACTATCAGTATGATAGAATAGTAATTGTGTATTAAAACATAAATATATTATGTGGTATATATAATGCAAGATGCATAAATATATGATATGATATATATATGTATATATATATATATATATATATATATATATATATATATATATATATGAGAACATATGTACTCATATACATATATAGCCTATATTTATACATTAGGATGCATGCCTATAATTATATTTTTAGACTATTAAATTAAGTCAGAAAATCCTGAGGGATTGGACACTATAATTAGATGCATAAAGCCTCATAGAAGTATAATAGGTTACATAAATGAGAAATAATGCTTTTGTTTATGAGTTTATTGATCTTTTACATAATTATGATTGTTTTTTTTAATTGAGTAACATATACAATATATGGTGATACTTTTAGTTGTACTACATTTGAATTTACTTATGAAAATTAGAAACATGTAGTCTAAGTATATATTTTACCCATTTGGTATAAATTGTAGTTATAATGCTTATTATTTATGTGGTAAATAATATAGTAGAGATTTATTCATACGTTTGATGGACTAAATGTATGCATTATGATTATTCTTGTATATATCATGATTTATACCTTCTAATAGGAAATAATGTATATGAATCTAATGTTTATATTTATATTAACCAAATCTCACATTTTTAGTACTAACTAAGCAATGAGATGGACTTCACTAGCTTACTTAGCATCACCAATGCAAGATGAAGATAATATGATCAAGTGTTGTGTATGAATTTCACTGATCATAGAGATAAATAAATATTAAAAAACTTTGGCTAAATTAATTTTTAGTTAGACATTATCATTTCATATGTATTATTTACATGTTTGTGATATATCATGTTAAAACATATTTTCTTTGTGATACACATCATGTATTAGAAATATTAAAACACATGAGTACTAGCTTGTCTCTATGGATTCTCACACCATCACTATCTACCCTTTCATGAATGGAGAGCCATTCCATGATTGGGGGATTGTGTATGGGATCGATGGTCCATGGTTGGTGTGAAAAAGTGCTTAGATGATGCTCTCCATCCCCACAACAATACTTATTAGAGTCTACACATGAGATTATCAGAGATACTAGAATTCATGAGACTCATGCTCCATTGAGCCTTATAGCTAATATTGTATTTATTGTTGAGACATAATAATAATTGGAAATATAATTAATTACTCATTGTACATTGATAGTAATGCCTGAATTATTTTACCAGACATGACTAGATTTTATATAATTACTTTGTATATGTAGTTATGTTTTGTTTCATGTGATTATAGTAATCAATAACTATTAGATGTAACATGTTTAATTTATGTTTAAAATACTTAGTATGTATAATAATATTTATAATTAAATTATCATGGTGTAATATAATGAAATAATATGTGGGATATAATCTAAATAATAAATATTATGTTATTTTTGTAAATCTTAGTGAGGATGTTACATTGTGTTATTAGAGCTATGGATTGAAATCTAGGACCTAATGAGTCCAAAAATACTTTTGCATATTTTTGTTAATAGAAAGGATAATGGTGCAAGTAAGATCATCTAGAGAGGGTTCTAGGAATATTAATGAAAATAACCCTCCATTTGATCCTAACCAATTTAACATTGAGCAAGCATCAAAGTTGGATTAGATTCTTGTATTCATGAATGAGATTAGGGACCGAATTCTAGCCCTAGAATAGGAAATTCATATACATGAGGAGGAATCCCATAAGATGTACTAAATAACATATTTATGAGTAGGAAATTCATCAAGATCAAAGACATGAAGAAGTACCTCAGGATCTCAGAGCACGTGTAATTGCAGAATTGGCTAGAGATATGAGAAATATAAATCCATTTAAGTTTGATGGAATCATTATGGGATATAGAGATGAAGCATAGTTTATTGAGATGGATAAGTATTTCAAGATTCAAAACTACTCTAAGGTCACCAAAGTATTTTGGGGAGCATACCATTTGGTTGGAGAAGTAACTACGTGGTCAAGCAATAAGAAGTTAGAAATGAATCTTAGATTGACCACCACTACATGAGAGTAATTTGTGACACCATTCAAATTATAATGGCTTCCATAGTTATATTTTAATCAAAATTTTAAAGATTTTTATAATCTAAAACAAGGAAACTTATTGGTGAATGAGTATTAGGAACAATTCACCAAGATTTTGAAATATGTACCTTGGTATTAGGTAGATGAGAGGTTTAAGATTAGGAAGTTAATCATGGGATTAAAACCCTAGATTGGTGGAGAAGTGGATGTTCATAGACCATATACCATGGACCAAGTTTTTAAGAAAGTAATTAAATTAGAAAAAAAGCTAAAATATCTTGCTCAAGTCAGAGACATGTTTAAAAAGAAGTTTAAAATTTCTAAGACAAATTTTAAAAAGAACTTGAAGTAGATGAGTGGAGACTCCAAGAGTCAGTTCAAGAGCTAGAATACCATATTTAATAGTGGTTTAGGTAACAAGCAATTAGGTAATGGTTTCAAAGGTCGTTTTAAGGGGAAAAAAAATAGTCTAATAGGAAGGGACCACTTAGAGGTTACTTCATCTATGCAGATAACCATTTTATGCATGAGTGTACCCAAGATAAGTTGAGGATCAAAGGATATACTCCACAACAAAGAAAATTTTGGCAACATATTCATGCGACAGTTAAAAATCAATAAGTTAAATTTTAAGCTTCACACATAGAACTATCAAGTATTTTATTTAAACATCTAATTTCTATTTTGATAGATACAAGGGTTAAAAACTATTTTATAGCTCCTAAAATTCTAAATAAGTTATCTATAAAATTTAGATTAATGGAAAATCCATGATCTATACAATACAAGAATGATTCAAAAGTCAAATTTGACAAATGTTTAGTTAAAGTAGAGATTAGGTTACCTAAATTTACAATAGTGGTGGATCTCTATGTAACACCACTAGGGTCATATGAAGTGATCCTAAGGGTTAATTGGCTTTTAAAGCATAAATCCAAGGTTGACTAATATATGAAGAAGTTTGAGTGTTTAGATGATTTTGGAAAGCAGATGCTAATTTAGGGTGAGAAAAGGGAGTTAAAGTTTAGGTAGATTTCTATAATACAACTTAAGAAGGCCTTAGGAAAATGATGCTAAACATTTATCATCAAGATAAATGAAATGGAGGAATATAAGGAACCATCAATTGAATATTACCATTTCCTTAGTAATTTTGATGATGTGTTTTTAGAGGAATTACCAAGATTACCTCTTAAACAAGAGTTTTATTTATTTATTAATATCATACCACGATTAGAACCTTAGTCTAAGGCACCATATAGAATGACAACCACCAAATTAGTTTAATTGAAGGCTCAACTCTAAGAGTTGTTTTCTAAAGGGTTGATCAGACCAAGTGTGTCACCATGGGGTACACCATTTGTCTTCATCAAAAATAAGGATGGTACTCTTTGACTTTACATTGATTATATAATGTTGAATAAAGAAACTATAAAAAATAGGTATCTACTGCATCAAATAGATGACATTTTTGATCAGATGTGAGGAGCAATGACATTTTTTAAGATTGACCTTAGAGTAGGATATCATCAATTAAGGATAAAATATGAGGATATTCTAAAGATGAAACTTATAGCTCTCTATGGGCACTATGAGTTTATAGTGTTACCATTTGGGTTGGTCATGCACCTTCAACATTTATGAATCTCATAAATAGTGTGTTAAGAGATCATCTAGATCATTTTATTTTGGTTTTTTAAGATTACATTCTTATGTATTCTAAGGATGAAGAAGAGCATATTCAACATCTAGAACTAGTTTTTCAATGTTTTCAAAAGCACAAGTTATAAGAAAAGTTATCCAAGTGTGTATTTTTGTAAAAGAAAGTGTAATATTTGGGATACATTATCTCAGTAGATGGTATTTTATTAGATATGGTTAAGACAAGAGCCATTATAGAGTGGCCAACACAAAATAATGCCCATGAGGTAAGGAGTTTCATGGGATTATTGAGATATTACAAGGAATGCATTGTAATTTTTTTTAAGATAGCTAATTTGATTACATCTATGTAACATAAGAATCAAATTTTTATCTAGTTAGATAAGTGTGAATTAGATTTTCAATAATTGAAAAGAAGGCTTACTTCAACACTAGTTCTAAGATTTTCTGATGCCAATGGTCAATTTTTAGTGATCACATATGCATAAGGAGATGGATTAGTAGGAGTCCTTATACAAGATGGTGAAGTGGTAACTTATGAATCAAGGAAGTTAAAGCCTTATGAGGTGAACTATTCCCCTTATGACATTGAACTTGTAGTAATTATCCATGCTTTATCAGTTTGGAGGTATTATTTATTGGGAAAAATATTTGAGCTCAAGATTGATAACTTGGGAATCAAGTACATCTTCACCCAACCAAATATGAATGCTAATTAGAGGTAATGGTTAGAGTTTTTATCTGACTATGACTTTAATATCAACTATATCAAAGGTAAGGAAAATAGACTAGCTGATTCCTTAAGTTGTATAAGGTATATAGTAGCCATGGATATTATCAAGAGTAATTTAAGGGATCAAGTGATAAAATTCTCACTAGGAGATGAATTCTACAATTAGGTCAAGAAATATTTATTTAAGAATGCTCAAAATACTAGGTATAAATTATAAATAATAGATAATGATGGTCTTTTATGATATAATGGAAGGATGTATGTACTATATCAAGAGAGTCTAAAAATCACTACACTAAAGGAACGACAAAATGTCCATATTTAAGAAATATAGGAGTAATAAAGATTATGGTAGATCTTATACCACTTTATTTCTGGAAGAGAATCAAGAAAGATACAACAAACTTTATGTCATGTTGTTTAGAATGTCATCATGTGAAAGTTGAACATGTACATCTGGTTGGATTATTTTATCCACATGACATATTGGAATAAAAGTGGTAGGTGATCAATATGGAATTTATTTTAGGTTTAATATTGTCATGGAACATGCACAACATGATCTTGGTTTTAGTTTACAAACTAACTAAGGTAACATAATATATATCAAAAAATTTGATAGATGGTGCACCTACTCTTATGAATAATTTTGTAAAGGAAGTGTATTATTTGCATGGATTTTAGAAGAAAATAATTTCATATTGTGATTTTAGGATGAATTCTAGGTTTTAGTTAACTTTGAATTTAGCTTTGGTATGTAACTAAACTTTAGTACTATATATCATCCATAGACTGATGGTCAAACTGAACAAGTCAATCAAGTGTTAGAAGATCTTATTCATATGTATTACATGGATAAAAAATATAATTGGGAGGAATACCTTATATTAGTTGATTTTAATTATAATAACTCATACTAATCTACTTTAAAGGTGACACTATCTAAAGCATTGTATGGAATAAGGTGCAAGACACTAATCAATTAGGATAGGTTGGAAGAAAGGGTAGTCTTTGGACCTGAGATGATTTTAGAAATGGAAGATTTATTTAGATTAATAAATTAGAAATTGGAAGATGCCAATGATAGGTAAATGAGTTATGATGATTTGAAAAGAACATCTATGTAGTTTTCAGTAGGTGATAAAGTATTCTTATTGGTTATGCCATAGAAAAGCTAAATTAAATATAGGAAGTTAGTGAAACTTTTCATCAAGACATGTGGGACATTTCAAGGTTTTCAAGTGGTAAATATTGTAGCATATAGGCTTGTATTGCCACCATCCATAGCTCTATTACATAATGTATTCCATGTATTTTATCTTAAAAAGTATATAGTTGATCCTTCACATTTGCTGGATTGGAATGTTTTGTAGGTTTTAGATCTTGGGGTGGTCATGGTAGAACCAATCAGAGTAATTGACACTTAAAAACTTTGTTTAAGTAATAGAGAAGTGTCATAGTTAAAACTCTTTTGGGACTAATACTCTAAAAATAATGCAACTTGGGAGGACTTTGATGAGTTCTACATGTTATTTCCACATTTGTTTATTTGATTTGATGCTTCATACTATGTTTTATTTTCTATTAAATAATATTTTTATTTAGAACTATTATTTGAATAAGTTTTGTTGGGATGATGACAAAATTTAGGGAGGAAGGATGTCACATCCCAATTTATCACTAAGCTAATTTACCTAATAATCTATGGATTATTATGGTTGTTAAATTGATTAATTACTTTTTAACTAAGCTATAAGTCATATGTTATTATAAGACAATTGTATGTTATTTTGATTACATGATTACATTACTATTATTTATTTATATTATATATTATTTACATTATAATCTTATTCATTTGTTGTTATGATAGTCTTTTATGATATATATTGTGATGTTACAAGCTAACTACCTTCTTGTTGTGAGTTGGATGTAGGAGAGTTACATCCTTCAAAACATGAAATAGATGGAGGTATTAGGGGATGACATAGGAATGTATAGAACCTATGTATACACCATAGTATATAGTACACAATATATACATTACTTAAATTGTTAGCATTAGTATGTTTCTAATGCTATCTGCATTTAGATATTTAATTATATGTGTGTTAGTTTAGCTTAATACATATGTGTGGAACTAATTTTATATGATTGGATTATGGATATTATACATATATTTAATGTGTAATGTTTTAGTATGATTATGTTATGTTATTTATTATTGTGTGATGTTGAAGTAGAAGGAGAAGAAATATCAAAAGACCTTCAACATTTTGAATTTCGATTTGAGAAGGAAAAATAGAAAACCAATATAGACATGGATAGGAGAAGAAGGAGCAAAAGGAGGATTATTATAATAGGATTTGGGTGGGAAGGAAATAAAGGGGAAGGAGGAGATTAACATGAGCCAAATCTAGGCATACTAGGGGTTATCAATGCCTTCAATGACATCCCTTGTAAGTTTGAATGGCATGTTGGGTGGGAGAGATTCAAAGTGAAAGATTAGTAGGTGATAAAAAATGGAGAATAATATTTTAGATGGATCCCTATGGAAAAACTCTGAGTGGAATACTCATTGAGGCCAAGCGGTAGATCTAAAAAATAGACTGGTCAAAGATCCACATCAGAAATGTGGTTCTATTCTAGTGATGAGAGGAGGTTATTTCAAATAGAATGTGGGTGGGATATTTTTCAGGTGAAAAGAGGAAAAGAAGATGAACCAAATTTAAGAGGATTGGAGTTTTTTTGCCTCATAAATATCATCCCCCAAAATACTAAATGTCCTGATGGGTGGAAAAAAATTAGATCTAAATATTGGTAGAAGGAAGTTTCTAGGTGCAATCTAGAAAATAAAACTAGAGGAAAAGTTGATCACAACCTTGGTTGGTTTTTTCAAGAGAACCCATTGCTCATGTAAGGAGTGAATATACTTAGGGTTTTATTAAGGATATACCTACCTTGGAAAAGTTTTGGGACTAGAAGGAGTAGAAGAACTTCAACATTTTGAATTTTAATTTGAACAGGGAAACCAAAACACCAATGGGTTTTTCTGACAAAGTCATGAAGGCTAAAAGGCCCATCACTACAATAGATATAAGTGGATTGAAATATTGGTGGGTATAAAAGGTATAGATATGGATATTACCCAAATAGGTGTGAATAATGGAGGATTTACACCTATTTTAGCTTTACATTCTAGTAAATACAATTTATTAGTATGGTATAGGGATCTAGGTTTCCATAGAAAATATGTTGATGCCTTTGTTTGGCCAGTTCTAGGTTTAAAGGATAATGAGGAAGATAGAGTACTCCTCATAAAGATTTATAGAGTCTAATCTAAGTGTGTTGAGCCTTGTTCATGGATAGTGGTATTTTTGAGTGATTATATATGGTCACTTGCTACACATAGTGTCTATGAAGGATTGGTGAAAATATTTTAGAAGACTAGATCTGTGGGGATTTTTTTAGTCTTACTTAGTTTTGATCATGGTGGATATAGGAAAACAAATCAAAACCTACCTTACTAGAGTAGATGATAGAGGATTCTTCCCTTGCCTATTCTAGGTTATGGGGGTTACCCAAGATTTTAAGGTTATTATTCATACTTGGATTGAAAACCCTATGGTGTTTCAAACTATGGCTAGATTTTTGAGGATGATATGGTTAGGTCCTTATTTAGAATTATCCATTAATGGATTTAGTGGGAGGAAAATCCTAATTAATGTGTATCATATATGTAAAGGTTTTTTGGAATTTTGTGATGGAAAAAAATCTTCTGCCCATGGTAGACTTTTGTTTTTGTAGTATAAGTCTTAGGAAAGTCCTACTAATGGGATTCAAATTTTTGAATCGCATTGATTTTCAATATCCTTATTTTTACTAAGGCTGTGGGAACCTTAAAAACCCTCATATTATGCTTACATGATCCTTAAAACCCTTTTGTTATATATTTCATTCAAGTTATGGGATTATCCAAACCCTCTTATTGTGTTTTTTATGGTTGTGGGAGCCTTAAAACCCTCTAGTTGTGCCTTATGTAGATGATGTGAAAAAACTATGTTGAAGATCAAATCTATGGAGGACAATACTCAATTTTAGATGGTTTTGATTATAGTGGATATAAGAAACCTAACCAAAACTTGTTCTATTAGAGTAGATGATAGAGGATTCTACCTTGTTGGTTTGAATGGGAGGAAAATCCCACTTGCTATGTTTGAGTTGTTTGGATTTTGTTCAAAATTCCTAGGGGGTAGAATACCTTCTACTCATAGTATATTTTGGTTATGTGGGGTAAGTCTAAGGGAAGTCCTATTAAAGGGTGTCATCTCTTCAAGTTTCATTGATCTGTAACATTCTTGATTATGCTAAGGTTGTGGTAACCTAAAACCCACGTTTTATGGTTTTGGGAACCTTAAAATCCTCTTGTTACATGTTTTACCAAGGTTGTGGGAGCATCCAAACCTTCTTATTTCACTAGTTATGTTTGTGGGAACCTTAAAACCATCTAGTTGTGCTTTATAAGGTTGGGGGAGCCTACAAACCCTCTTTATTGTACTTCATATGGTTGTGGGATCCTTAAAACCCTCTTGGTGTGCCTTTTAAAGTATGTTGGTGGGACCATCATGGAATCCCCACTCCGTGGTTGTGGACCCATTTATCAAAACCCTCACTTGTCTAGTTCATATATCTAGCTTCAAAAGTGTTTATCTCATCAAATAAAAATGTTATGTTATATAATTCATGATTGATTAAATGATTATTGGAACATAAACCAATGTGAATAATATTTTGTTACTATAGTATATAGACTAACCATAATTTATTTGTAATGTTTAGAACATTATCTAGTTATATTTATGATATTCAAGAATATCAATAGATGGATTAACACTAAAATATTGGAAGATAACAAAAGATATAGATAGTCTATATAATGTAGTAATAACACAATGATTATGTTGTTATAATAATATCATGATTAGTTTAATAATCATATGATTTACCATTTTGGATAAAAGAATATATAATAGACTTTATATTAGTCTCATTATTATAAAGTGTCATGATGTTGTTATTTTTACTAATTTATTGAAAAATATTGTATTATATCATAAAAACTATCTTATGATCTAAATTTAGTCTTTGTTAGCATACATAAACTACGTTAATTTTTTAAAAGTGTTAATTATCATTGTTAATAATGTTAAAGGTGGGTTTTAGTGTGGATATTTATGGGCATGTAACATAGGTAAAGAATGCAAAAGATAAAAGAATAAAATAATGATAAATATATTTGGGGAAAGATTGAGATAGAGATTAGGTATTTTCTTAGTTTAGTCAATAGAAGTTTACTGAGACTTGCAAAAGTAAGAAAAGTCTATAATTTATAAGAACAACCAAGGTATGATTTTTCTAAGTCTAAAATACTAAGGTGACATATAATTCTTAAATATATTATAAATTTCCTACCATTTAAAATATTAATGAAATTTCTAGTTTAAAGGAAAATGAATGCGTACCTGGGTGTGTATGACACACCTTATCTGGACTTGAGTCTAACATGATTTTTTTGATAGTGACTAAAATACAAATAAGAGCATGCTATATTATATAATCTATGCATATAACTTTAAATTAAATGTATTAAAATGATTAAAATTGAAAGAGAACAAGGTTTAGGAGTACACATGTGTATCAATGCAACTGTCTTTCCTTTTGATAGTTTCATTGGAAAGATGTATCATTATGAATCACTGGAAGTAAGATTAGGACAAATATAAATTAGGAAAGTGCATATATATAAGGAGGGAGGGAGAGAGAGAGAGACTGGAAGTAAGATTAGGACAAATATAAATTAGGAAAGTGCATATATATAAGGAGAGAGAGAGAGAGAGAGAGAGAGAGAGAGAGAGAGAGAGAGAGAGAGAGAGAGAGAGAGAGAGAGAGGAATTCCCATGCCCTCAATCTTAGATAAAAGGTGGATTTACACTTGGTAGTTTATATTAACTTAATTATGTAACCCAATCAGACTTATAAATTGGTGATTTTGAGTTAACTAGGTCAAATCACACTATAAAACTACTGAGACTTGATGATATAATCAAGTCCAAACTATAAAATTGAAAATATTGAGTTATTTGATCACCTCAGCCATAACAAAAAATGAACCAAATAATATAAAGAATTGGCTCAATATAGTCCATAAAAGTCCAACTTGGTGTGTGGTGACAGTCCTTGAAAGTGTTTAAAATATAAAACTAATTTATATTTTCCAATATTAGGCACACATTTCATATAATATTCACCTTATATATGTCTCATGTAAAAACTAGGTATAATAATGATACCAATGTATAAAAATCTACCCCAAATGTGTATATAAATCATATAACTATAAATCTAGCCAATCTGATAACTATGTAAGTGTAGAGAAAATGTTTCAAAAATATGGCCCCCATTATATATGGATAAATATGAAAATATATATAAGTTCTAATGTGGAGGACTATTTCCAAAACATGCCCCCACTAAATGTGAAAATTGTGAATTTGTGGAATCCATGTCTCTATGAAATGTCCCAACTAATATTCCCCACCCCTATTTGATGTGAGGTAATAATAAAACTATTAGTTACCTCACATTAAAAGGATAATATAACCATATAATTGTGAATTTAATATGCAATATAAAAGAGAACATGTCTAGGTAATTGTATCATTAAAGCACACAAAATGTGATCACATCAAGGCCTAAGATGCATGGTAAATATCATGGCAGCATATAGATAGTAAAAAAACAATATCAATAAGAAAATAAATCACACACACAAGAACAATCAAAATCATGCAAAAAATAAATGGTCCAAGGACATAAAAAATAGGGGGCATGTTCAAATGCCACACAATTGAATAGAAATGACTTACTCAAATGTCTAGAAAAGGAAGAATGACATTTTAAAATGTCAAAGAATCAAAAAAAGGCACATGAAATGTAAACAATATATATTATTCAAATGATAAAATAAGAAACACAATATAAAGGCAAGACACTCAAATAAGTTCATAAATGAAATCATAAGCAACCAATATAAACATAACATACTAGCCCATGTATCAAATGTGTTAGCAAAAAATGTAAAGTATATAGCATATCAAGTACACTATATAAGATATAAGTATGTGTGAAGGCATGTGTAAGTAAATATTATCTCAAACATGATAATGTAAAGTGACCATAGAATTATATAACGTGGAAGTTTCATGATCAAATAAGGTGGATGCCTCTGACTTTTAGGTGGTATGAGATGAGGGAAAGGCTAACATCCAAAATTACAAATATCATGTATCTATGTATGCCTAAATCACACTCAAAATATGTGTGAAACACATGTTTATATAGAAACTATTTAGGTTCCATGGATATCTAATAATGGTGTGTAATATAAAATATTTCAATTTAATGAAATTTTAAATTTATTGGTAATGAAGTAATCACCATATGTAATGAAACCCAAATGGAAATAAGAAAACTCAACTATAATGATCAAGTGGTAATGTAAATAATTGTTTTAATTATGTCACTAATTCTAAATGATCTTTAAATGAGTAAGGAACCATGCCAAAATATGGTTGTGAAATTTTTGGTATGTCATTATTTGTATCCATGTGCACCTCATATGTTAATACCTTATGGACATCTTGAGCTATATGGTTTACCTTACCTTTATTTATATTTATTTATATAATTTTTGGATATGGATTAAAATGATGTGTACCATTTACTATAGGTATAAATATATCATGTGGTAAGGTATCAAGTGGATCAAGATGAAGTGTGCTCTACTGTTCATTTACCATTTTTTCACTTTTGTTGTTTGATATTGATCAACAAAGGGATCTCACATGATTTAGTTTCTAGTGGTTTGAATATTATTTGATCATTTTTTAATGTTTTTTCTCTATTTATTTTTTCCTTTGACCCTTCTCTTGATTTGAATTATCTTTTGGTAACCATATTTATTTTTTGAAAGTTATGATTTAGGAAAAGTACTCATAATGTGAGTGGTTTTATTGGTTGGTGTTGTTGGAAGCACAACCACTAAGAGGGGGGAGTGAATACATGCCCTTAAAATAATCATTCAATTTTACTTATCATTCATTAACCTTTAAAACCAATATAGTGATCAAGCAATACATAGAGAAGAAATCACATAAACATGAAGAAAGACATCAACACATGAACACAAGAGATATGTGTGAAAAACTCATGGGGGATAAAAACAACCAATAATTTCAAATGGAATATATTACTATAATTACAAGATTCAAATTTAGTGAATCACCAACTTCACATGGAGCACTAACCCCTACCTAGTTAAGCACCCACTCAACTAGTCTTTAGAAAGCACCAACTTGTAAGGAGGTACCAACCCCCTAAGTGACTCAACACCAAATAAACCACTTCAATAATGTTTTTTAAAACACTAAATTTAAAGGTAGTTATCACTCCTTCTTGACAAATCACCAACTTAACCAAGACTAACTTGATCACCTCAAAACACCTTGTTGCTCAACCAATAGATGGTAACCTATTTTTCATATTTATAACTTCCCTATATGAATCATGCTCACTATCATAAATTAGGAAAACATCTTTGATTTATTTTTTATAGTATCTCAAAATACAATCAACTCATTCAGCTCTTCTCAACCTTATATCTCACTCAAAACAACCTCGTAGGCTTCCTCACTCAGTATGCCTCTTACTAGGCATATTAGGTCAATTGACCTTGACATCCACATGTATAAACTTGTTTACATATTCATAATAATATATATATATATATATATATATATATATATATATATATATATATATATAACATATTATTATGGTATTAAATACCTCTTTATCCTTCATAATCTGCCCTCTTTTATGATCATTGGTGTCTTTTGTGCTACACACATAATTAGGCCAATTAGGCCTTGTACTTATACTAATCACTAGATCACTAATAATCTTGGTTGGATAAGGGATTAAAAAATAAATTTTAGACCCAAAAAATTTCTTATAACATGTTACACATAATAATAAATCAAATTATGATTACCATTAGGATGACGAAACTCTTTTAGACCTCAATCTTCTTTTAGGCCTACTAGAGACCTAATGTATTAGGTCTATCTCAAGCAACATGTTACACTTAGCCTCATTCAAACTTATTGAGAATCCACACATAGATGAAAAAAATCATAAAAACCTCAAATAGACCCATGAAAACATATATATAGGTCAATACCACCTTTTAGTCCAATTCACTACTTGGACCACATCATTAGTTCTACTCACAACTAGGTTTTCACACACCTATAAAGTATATCTCACATAATTGAAGCATAAAACCAAATTTTACCCATAACCATATTATAAAATAATATTAATATAACCTAAATTATCTCATTTTATTAACCATGTTCTTGAAACATTACAACATAAGGCTCAAAGCCTCTAAATCACTCTTGTAACATGACCACTCAAGATTTCTAACTAACTTCAAAACCCAGTCATGATCATTTAGCCACTAACATTTATATAGGAACTTTAAAAAAATAAATATGATTGTATAATATCCTATGGAATACTTAAGACATCATAATATATATTAAATAATTCAAAAATAGGCATATTGACTTTGGAATATCAATATTGCTAATACATAAAAAACTGCCAAGAACCCTAGAAACATAATCCTAATAAATGTTTATTTTAAAATCCTATAAGGATACTTAAAAGACTTATAATTAAAATTAAAATTTAATATTTTATCTATATAACATAATATATATATATATATATATATATATATCTCAAATTTTAGTGTCAATTATTGGTCTTGTAGACTAATTTGATAAGCTTCTCTTTCACAATTCTTACATAGACAGACAAGCCATTTTGTTTTCCATATTTTAGTTTCTTATAATTACTCTAAACCTTATATAAATAATTTATAGGTAATATAAAAAAATAAATAAATAAATCACTATATACATTAAATTATATCATAGAGTCTCAAACTCTTCACTCCATCTTGCATACCCAAAACTACCATTTTGTCTTGAGAACCAATCATGATGAATTTGCATTCCAACACCTATTTAGACACTTATATGAAGTAATTATTCATTTAAAATTATCCTTATTGATCCTTATAGCATATATAAACATAAATATATAGAGGTTTGATTGTAAATATTGGATAAATTGACCAATCTCTAAAACTTACACCTTCACTATCTTATCTTGATTAGACAGGTCATCTTGTGAACAACATTTTCAATGACCTCCAAAACATATAAAAAATATTTAAATTTTTTATATTATTTAAAAACAACCCCATGTAATTGGATACATTCCTAAACCATGACAACTCATCCCTAATCTCATTCTCACACCTACCTGGTCTTCTCACTGTCTTCCTCACTAGACCTTTTTAGTAATAGTTAAATCTCCATGACAGATTTAGAATATTTTAGATATGGAAATTTTTCATAAATCACCATGAAAATTAATTAAAATTCACAAAATTCAACCTCCATCCATTCTACAATGTTGAATCAATCAACCCTACCTACTATATCAATTTTTTGAGAAATAAGCATTTTCCTGTAGCTTCCACTCACTCTTATGATAGACCAATGCCACTTGAAGGAAAATTAGAGAGTATTATAAATAATAAAAACTTATAACTATGTCATCCAATCCATTATGAGCCATTTCCAACAAGATCTTCCATAATAGGTCACTATGAGGGTTTTAGACTAGTTTCCATTCTCAACATTCGTTCATAAAGCTATAAACTTAAGACCAACTTGTAATGCTTGGAAATAATTTTTAGGACCCTTTTAAATCTCTAATTAAGAGCTCAAATTCCCATGAAATATTCACACGTGCCAACAAGCATTAAATAATCCTTCTCAGGTCTACAACTCCTCATTCTAGCACTCAAGAGACCTTAAATTCACTTTTTATGCTTGTTCATTTAATACAAGACCTAAAACTTCATGATTACTCTTGAAAAAACCTATGAAAACTTAAACCATACTAATATTATCTCAAAAGCCTCCAAAACTGATCATGATGCCTCATCATGCTACTTAGGGTCTTAAGACAAGGTCTATTAGAAGACCACTAAAGAATAATTATCCCCTTTAGCTCACTCTAAGAGTCATGTGATTGAATCAAGACCTTTATAACATTATATAAAACTACATTTTATAAATTCAATCTTAAAAACATCCATATCACCACCATCATGCCACTACAAGCTATATCCAAGCTTAAGAACTAGTCTAACATATAGACCTACTGGGTACTTTACCACTTTGAGATATTTAAGACACCTTATAAAACTTAATACTCACCTTCAAACATCTGAGATAAGATCAAAAACATCTCCCATATTTATCTTTTCACCAAGTCTCTTTAAACCATATAGGTCACTACCCAATATTGAACTAGCCTTCTTGAACACATATGATATGAATCCAATCTCTCTCTCTAAAATCATAAACATCTAAAGATATCCAATTAAGATATGAAGCTTACACTACCTCAAAAATATCCTTATGCATGTATTCACTCATTTCACCATACCTTACTATGATTCACAAGACACTCCATTAAATCACTCAAAGGCCATACTAGTAGGCTTAAATAATCAACCTCATATCAATGACCGTAGCCACCATATTGTGAACCGACACTTGAACTCAAACATCCTTTGACATAAATGAACTCAAGCATATGAAATCAAATACAAATCTCACCTTATTGATCCTTCTTGACATCAATGACAACTTTTAACAATCTACCGTTATGTCATTGATGACAAACCACATTGATGGTAAACCATAAATGAACTAACAATTCTCAAAATACACTACTCTCAATAAGTTGCTTCTCTCTCAAACTAACATTTTCATCAAAAACTTTATCCCATAGGAACTTAGCCCATCAATAAATTTATCCCCTTTCGACATTAATGACAAAGGTTCATATACACTTTCACAAGGTCATCCACACATATTCCACTGATCCTTAAACTTGACCACTCAAAGAAACAATAATCTCTCCCTTTATTCATAGATACTTCTTTTCAATATTATCATTCCATCATGTATTAGATCACTTCATGGCACCTGCATGGAAACACATAGTCAAATAGGTCTATGAGAACAAGTTAGTATCTATCAAGCTTCTGATATACTTTATTTCCTTGAATAAACTCAACAAGTAAACCCATGAAACATGACCCTAAGGTCATATTCAAACTCCTAGACCGTTTAAATCTTTAATAAAATATTCATATTGACTCAATATATCAACTCACTATACACAATCAAGACCCTATTTATGAAAAATCATAACATTTATCATTCTTATATCACTAAATTTATTCAAGGCACTTACAATATGTCAACTTGCTCCTTAGATCATCTCTAGTCCTTGAATCTTGTGAAAAATACCTCTACTAAAAATGGCATTGGTCGTGTAGACCAATCAATAACTCTCATGAGCCTCTGTTTTGATCTTTGATTTTTGAAAATTAACTAGAGTTCAAATATACATTGTAAGTATGATAATTTTTGAAGAAAATTTATCACTCAAACCTTATAATACTTACTAAATTGTATAGATCATATAAGAGACATTGAAATCATAACTACCTTGAACCATCAAACCTCAAATCATAACCACATAATCAACAAAGAAATACTCCTTGAATCTTTTCTCATAAGATTCATACCCATATATCACATTACACTAAATATACATTATTTATCCCCCCCTAAATCCATGCTTCACCTCTATTATATGCCTTTTTTATGAATACACTATCATACATATGAGCAACATTCTACCTTGGCTGATTTTATATCTCCAAAACAGATCTTTGCACCAATCCTCAAAATAATCATGCTTACACACACATGTATAATCATGCATATGCTCCCATAACACAAATTTTTAATATGAATAAAATAATTTTGAAGAAAGACCATATCAATATCACAAACAAGATTTACATACCTCTCAATTTTACTCAATTAGCCATCTCACAATTCTATATATTGATGCCACATGGATGATACCTCCTTCTTAGATACTTTTTCTCTAGACCAAGACCTAAAATTTGATAAAAAAATTTAGAATAGATTGTCTAAGCTCACTAGAATAATACACAATATTTTGTCCTTCCACAATTACCCATCATGCTTTTAATAGACCTAGCAGGATCTAGGACTAAGTCTAGGTGCAAACCTAAACCAAGCAACACCTTCCTTCTACCATACTACATAACCATATATACCACCTTGGAATGCCTTTTATGACTTAAATACTACTTTCAAACATATTAAATAGTTCAACTTATCTTCCCATTATCTCATCATGCTATCTTCTATCCAAACCTCAACCATGACTTAAATCATGAAAAGGACTAGACTTCTTAGTTATCTTCAAATTATCTATTTGTGTAATAATATTGATGAAAAAACATTATTGTAATGAAATTATTTCCAATACTCAACAATCATCCACCAATATTTCTTCTTCCACAAGCTAATAAGCATACTGATCTTGTAACTAACCATCACAAGCTTAGCCATCTTGTGCTTCTAAGATCACCCTCAAGATATCAAGCCTTATCCAAAGGACCTATTATGAGACAAATTATTGGAATAATATATATTGAGAGTTGGGGGTATTGAATTATTTACCTTAAAACAATCATTAAATTTCAATTATCATTAATTAACCTTTTAAACCAATATAGTGATCAAGCCATGCACAGAGAAACAATCACATAAACATGAAACAATATATCAACACATAAACACAAGAGATATGTGGGAAGCCCTCATGGGGGATAAAAAAAATTAAACCTACAAATTAAATACAATTTTATAATTAAAATATACAAATTTTAGTGAAGCACTAACTTCACAACGAGCACCAACCCCTACCTAGTCAAACACCCACTCAATTAGTCTTTAACAAGCACCAAATTACAAGGAGGAACCAAACCCCTAAGTGACTTATAACCAAATCATCCACTTCAATAAAAAAATTTCAAATAATAACTTGAAATTCAGATCTCATTCCTTCTTGACAAATCACCAACTCAGCCAAGACCAACTTGATCACCTCAAAACACCTTATTTCTCAACTAACAGATGGTGACCTATTCTTTAGCTCTCTAAAATGTCTATCTAAATTCCAATAACTATCATACATTAATAACACACACACACACACACACACACACACACACACACACACACACACACACACACACACACACAATTCTCTCAAATAAAATCAACTCATTCATCTCTTCTCAACTTTCTATCTCACTCAAAATAGCCTCTTAGGCTTCCTCGCTCAATATGCCTCTTACTAGGCTTATTAGGTCAACTAACCTTGACATCTACAAGTATAAAATTCATTAAACATTCATCATATTATCTCTCCCATATTTTTATTCTCTTAAATACCTCATATTAATTCAAAATATTCCCTCTTATACACTCATTGGTGTCTTTTATACTACACACAGAATTAGGCCAATTAGGCCTTGTACTGATACCAAACACTAGATCACTCATACTATTGTTCATCCAAGGAAATAAAACATAAAGATTAGAACCAAATAATGTATTATAATATGTTACATATAATAATAAATCAAATTATAATCACCATTAGGTTAGCCAAACTCATTTAGACCTCAATCTTCCTCTAGGCCTACTAGATACCTAATGCATTAGGTCTATCTCAAGTAACACATTACACTTAGCCTTATTGAATATTATTGAGAATATAAAAAGTAATTAAAAAATTAATAAAAAACTATAATATACCAATTATAACATCCATATATTTCCATACCACCTTTTATTCCAATTCACTAGTTGGACCACATCATTAGTACTACTCACAATTAGGTCTTCACACAACCAAAAATCCTGTCTCACCTAACTGAAGCACAAAACCAATTTCTAGAAAAAAACATAACATAAAATTACATTTATATAACCTAAATTACCTAAATTTAATCACCATGTGATTTAAACATTGCAACATAGGGCTTAAAGCCTCTAAATCACTCTTGCAACATGACCACTCAGAATTGCCAACTAACTTCAAAACCCAGTCATGATCATTTGACCACCAATATTTGTACAAGAACTTTAAAACACTCCATATACATGAATAAGATCCTATTTAATATTTATTACATCATAATATTCATTAAATACTTATGAAATAGGCATAATGACTCTAGAATATCAATCTTGCTAATATATAGAAAACTGTTAAGAACCCTAAAAAGATAATCCTAATGAATGTTGTTTTGAAATCCTATAAGGACACTTATAATACTTATAATTATCATTAATAGTTCATATATTACCTTTAAAACATACTATATATATACATATATATTGTATATGTATATGTATATATATGTATATATATATATATATATACATATACATATACATATACATATGCATATACATATATATATATATATATGTATATGTATATATCTATATATATGTATATATATGTATATATCTATATCTATATATGTATGTGTATATATATATATACATATATACATATATATATATATATATGCATATATCTATCTATAGATATATACATATGTACATATATACATATATATATATATATGTATGTATATATATATATATATGTATGTATGTATATGTATGTATCTATATATATATATATATGTATATGTATGTATATGTATATGTATATATCTATATATATATGTATATATATATATATATATATATATATATATATACATATATATATGTATGTATGTATATATGTACATATATATATGTATATATATACATACATATATATATATATGTATATATACATATACATATATATATATATACACACACACACACATATATCACAATTTATAGTGTCAACTATTGGTCTTGAAGACCAATTTGTTAATCTTCTCTTTCTTAGTTCTTACATAGCCAAACAAGTCATTTTGGCTTCCATATTTCATTTTATTAAACTGAGTATCAACATTATATAAATCATATATATATATATATATATATATATCACAATTTATAGTGTCAACTATTGGTCTTGAAGACCAATTTGTTAAGCTTCTCTTTCTTAGTTCTTAGATAGCCAAACAAGTCATTTTGGCTTCCATATTTCATTTTATTAAACTAAGTATCAACATTACATAAATCATATATAGGTCATATAAATACCAAAAAACATAAACACGTGCACTATATAAATTAAATCATATGAAAGAGTCTCAAACTCTTCACTCCATCTTACATACCTAGATTTGTCATTCTACCTTGAGAACTAGTCATGATTAATTTACATTTCAAAACCATTTTAGACACTTATACGAATAAATTATTCATGAATATGATCCTTATATATATTTATAACATCCCTAAACACAAAGATACATAGGTTTATTGGTAAATATGGGATATATAGATCAATCTCTGAAATGTATACCTTCACTGTCTTATCTTCACTAGACAAGTCATCTTGTGAAAAACATTTTAAATGACCTAAAAAACATATAAAAAATATTTAAATGTGTTATAGGTATTTAAAAACAACCCCATGAAACTAGATCCATTCATAATCCATGACAACTCATGCCTAATCTCATTCTCACTCGGTTTTCTCACTATGTTCCTCACTAAACCTTTTTAATGATAGGTAAAATTCCATGAGTAGTTTATCTTATTTTAGATCTATAAATTTATCATAAACCACAATTAACATGGATTAAAATTCACAATATTTAACTTTCATCCATTGTGCATCTTTGACTTAGTCAACCTTACTTATTTTATCATTTTTTTGAGAAACAAGGGTTTTCCTATAGCTTCTGATCTTTCTTATAAAATACCAATTATAATTAGAAGTATGTGTCAAAACATCAAAATATTTCATCCAATCCATTCTAACACATTTCCAATAAGATCTTCCATATTGGGTCACTATGAGGGTTTTAGTAGGGTTTTGGATTAGTTTCGATTAATAACATTTATTCATAAAGCTCTACCCATAAAAAAAATTGTAATGCTTGGAAAAAAAATTTAAGACCCTTTTACATCTCTCCTTAAGATATCATATGCCCATGCAATAGACACACATGCCAACAAGCATCATAAAATCATTCATAGGTCTTCAATTCCTCATTCTAGCACTTGAGAGACATTAAATTCACTTTTTATCATTTTTAATTGAATAAAAGACCTAAAAATTCATGATTACTCTTGAAACAACATCTTAGACCTTAAAAAATTCTCATGTGATCTCAAAATCCTCCAAACTTGATCCTGATCCCTCATCATGCCACTTAGGGTCTTAAGACAAGGTCTATAAGAAGACCACTAAAGAAGAACTTACCACTTTGGCTCACTCTAAGAGTCATGTGACTAAATAAAAAACTTTATCACATGATCTAACACTACATTGTATAACTTAAATCTCAAACACATCCATATCACTACCATAATGCCTCTTCAAGCTATATCTAAGATTAAGAACTAGTCTAATAAAAAAACCTACTAGGTACTATACCAATTTGAGATCTTCAAGATACATTATAAAGATTAATAATAACCTCCAAACATTTGAGATAGGATCCAAAACATTTACCATCATTATTCTTTTACCAAGTCTATTTTAACTATATAGGTCATTAACCAAGACTGAACTAGCCTTCTTGAACACACAAGACATGAATCTAGTCTCTCTCTAAACTCATGAAGATCTAAAGATATTAACCAAAGAAATATAAATTAAATTACCTTAAACATATCCATATACTTTTTTTCACTCATTTCACCATACCTTACTATGATTCATAATATACTCCATTGGATCACTCAAAGGCTACACTAATAAGCTTAAAAATTCAACCTCATATCAATGACCATAGCCACCTTCTTGTCAACCAACCCTTTAACTCAAAATTCCTTTGAAATCAATGACATCAATCATATTCCATTAAATAAAACTCTCTCCTTGCTAATCCTTCTTGACATTAATGACAGTGCACAAACATATGACATCAATGATAAATTTCAATATGTGTATCAATTATATGATCACCACTACCTTTTTGACTTTGTATTTTTCTCTTCATTATGAAAAAATAATATGTATGATGACCATGAATCATATGGTATATAAAATAATATTTGAATCCCCTAATAAGTGTGGATAAGGTAATTTCATCACTTTATCTTGAATCATTTCTATTAGGATTTCACTTGGTCTCTGATTTAACTATTGAAGGGCTATGGAATGTAAACACTAGTTTGTTAAATGGTTTGTGTATAGTAAATCAGGGGAGAGATATGAAATAAATATATCCATTAGTTTGTATAAAAATTGACATAATCTAAAATTTATAAAAATAACAATGAATGACATAAATAAGTACTTAGCTAGAAATTGACTGAGACAAATGATTTAGAGGTTGAAAACTAGCATCAAAGTTTATTAGGATGTCATGAACAAAACCTAGGTGTTATAAATCCTCCTAGATAGTAGAATGTTTCCTTGGGTAGTAGGTGAACCATGTTAGTATCCTAATTTTAGTGCTAGTGTCTTTATATGACTGATGTAAGCTTATAGGAATAGTTGTGTTTGAGTCAAAAAGGCCTATTCTTGTGGATACAAAACTTGATTCACTATTTATGGCCTATTTTTTAACTAATTTTTATGAAAACTCTAGATCTCCATGTTTTTAGGGTATTTGAGAACCACAATTAGAAAAAAGTGATGGCAAATATTTAGGATGGATGTCCCTAACACCTCTCTATGTTGAGATTTGCCTACATATGAATACCTTAAGAAGGGATCAATCCTAATATACTTATCCCAATCTAAGTGCTCATGCAAGTGTAAGTGAATGCTAGTATGAGTGTTAACTTGAGGGATTTGAATGAGGCTCAAGATTAAAAAATTGTGTATTCTATGATTAGCATGGCTATAGATGTCTATATATAAAAGTAGGGTTTTATATAGATAAATAAGCTTGATTGTGTACTAATTGTTCTAATCTCATTTGTGTATTTTGAATATGATTTCCATATAGTGGCTAAAGGGCTAAAATTCATGTGTTCATATTGATTTGGTGCTTGTGTAGAGTGTGAAATAGGTCTAGGACAACCCCAAGTGTTATAAGAATTTAAAATATATCCATTGGGGTTGAAATTAGGCAAGGGACATTACCATTGTACCTTGGTTACTAGCACAATGCACTAGTGTCCAAATAACCGTGATAGTTCCCATTTGGTATAACCTAAGTCACTAAGGGCCTAGATCCCTATGTGAAGGTTTAGGACTGATTTTGGGATGTCTATGAATGTGTAAATCCCACACAAAATCTAAATAAGTGTCATAATAAGCCCTAAAATAGGTCTATGTCTAATCTAGGTATGGGTTTTCTCAAGTGACACTCATGACACTCAAATGACATTTTATATGAACACATTCCCCCCCATTTATTCTATAAATTCATCAAAGTGAAATGACTAGGATAAAGGAAAAAAATGTGTAGTGAGAGTTAACTATGAGGCAAAGCCCATGAATCTAGGTCTTAGTGTGTGAGGCATGATCCATTATGTATCCTAAAAATTAAATATATATGAATCAATCCTTAATGAATATTAAAATAAAAGACAAAATTGAGTAAATGGATAAGAGAGAGATGAAATGGATTAATACACCTCACTTGGTACATGAACCAATTCAAAACCCTTGGGACATCCTATGTGTTTGTGTAGATAATGATTAAATAGTGAATAACTTAGACTAAGGTGATGGATTGCTCAATCCCCATGCATAGGTGTCTCAAGAACTCAATCTATTTTTTAATCCATCATTGACCACCCCTACTTATTAGAGTGTATACTATGCATAACTTAGATTGGACTAATGTATTATCCAACCTTCCTATGTAGCTGCATCAAGAACTCAAGTAGGCTATGACTCCATCATTGGCTACCCATATGTATTATATGCATCTTTGACTAACACTATATGATGTAGTTAAAAATGTGTAGGATATCTCTAGGGCCATTCAAATACTCTAAAATGTAAAATAGCTAAGGGGCCTCTTAGGTACTTTAGAATATAATTTAAAGACTATGAAAAAATGCCAACCATTGTAGATGGACTAAGGCATCAATTTGGTATGAAACCTAGTGTAAAGGGTGTCTTAAGTATACAACTTAGAGAATGATATGGAATTTTCCATTCCATCTATGATGTGTTGGTACAAAATTCATCATATGAAAACAATGTTCCACACACATGCCCCTAATTTTGATATCTATGCATATGGATTCTAGACCTAGTTGTAACTATATATATAGGGTGTCTTAAGTATACAACTTAGAGAATGATATGGAATTTTCCATTCCATCTATGATGTGTTGGTACAAAATTGATCATATGAAAACAATGTTCCACACAAATGCCCCTAATTTTGATATCTATGCATATGGATTCTAGACCTAGTTGTAACAATATATATATATATATATATATATATATATATATATATATATATATATATATATATATATATATATATATATATATATATATATATATATATATATATATAAACTGATCAAACCTAATAACTTGTGGCTAAAACTATACAAGTATGGATTCTAATATTATGTTCTTATATAAAATATAGATTTCATTATTTATAGGGATAATGGATAGTCAAATGGTTATTTGTACAATATCACACCATGCTAGTGTCCTTTGCATTACACTAATGTCATATGTGTTGTTTATTTTCCAAACTAACTCTTATCTCTATCTAACTATTTTCCACTATGTTTTCCTAATTCTAAGCTCTATAATTATATGTTTACATGTTAAAAAACTATGCTCCGAGTATACTCAAATGTCCTAATATATGTTTTAAACCCATGTGAATGCCCTTCTTTTGAGTGGAGTTGTTTTACCTATGTAATAACTATCCTCAAAATAAAATCTCTGCATGATGTGTGTTAGGCTAAAAAACATATATGATAAATGCATAATAAACCAATTTTTATATATATATATATATATATATATATATATATATATATATATATATATATATATATGACACCATAATGTAAGATAATTTGAGCATAAGATGGTAATGTATGATGTATGTTATATCTAGTATTTACAATGTTTTCTATATATATATATATATATAGGTAGTTACTTAAATTATTCTTAGATTATGTAGTTCAAACACATGATTAAATTTTGTGTGTGTGTGTGTGTGTGTGTGTGTGTGTGTGTGTGTGTGTGTGTGTGTGTGTGTGTGTGTGTGTGTGTGTGTGTGTGTGTGTGTGTTCGTGTGTGTGTGTGCGTGTGTGTGTGTAATGTAATCATGTGTTTGAAATACATAATATAAGAATAATTTGAGTAACTACCTAAGGGGATGGGACATGATGTCCATTAACAAACCCAAGGAGTAAGGGGAGATAAATGAGAGAACTCATGAAATTATAAATTTAGTGTAAGTATAACAAGAAAGATAAAAGTGTCATTTCCATGATGCATACATGAAAGCAATCATATAACACACATGAGGCATGGAAAATAGGCTAAGGGGCTAAAATAAAAGGTACATTGGCACATGTCATTAAATATGAGAAAATAATACATACAAAGAGATGTTAAAATTTCCACATATTCAAACAAAAATTAAGGTTGGCTTGGATCCACATGGAAGGACATGCTCAAATATCTATATACATAATCAATAAATTAGACACAAGGGCATGGACACATGTCCAAATCATACATTTAATGAAAGGAATTGACATACATCTATATAACAATGGCATATTCAAATGTACTCAAATTGATGTATAAGTAAAGAGACATAATCAAATCTAAACTATGAAAGATAGAAATGAAAATATGCATGAACATGTAATACAAATCCATATAAGAATAAAGATTTACATAACCTAAGTCTATAGTAATAGTTAGAAGCAAATATAATTAGTATGGGATGATAAATATAAAGATATAATCAATGTTAAAATTTGTGATATAGAGTATAGAAATATGTAACTTGACAAACTAGAATTTGTGTATAATATGCCCTTAATAGGTGAATGTATCAGTGATGAATCTATGTAGCTGTCTATGTGCCCCCTGTGGGTAGATATTAACAACTCTAGATTGGTGTGTTGGACTTGAGTCCTATAATAATTTACAAACACTCAACAAAAACAAGTGAATCATGTTTTTATGATAAAATTGACTATACTAAGATAGATAGCATATGTAATACCTAACAAGTATATAAAGAATGTAAACATGGATAGATAAACAATCTATTTTTTTAATTTTGTAATAAATATTTGAATTTTTTGAGTATATAATATATGTAAAATAAATCATGAAAATGAAACTATATACAAGGATCAAGGTAAGAGAATCTGTGCATAAGCAAAGATTAACATACTACCTAATGAGTCTCTTAAGAGACTCACAATCAATGTGTCATGTATCAAATAGGGGAAGAGAAATCATGCATGTTGTGTGATGAGGTATTTAAGATATGAGAATAAGATGTATTGAGTAATCTATAACTAACATTACTTTTATATTAGGGATATGAATATGTGAAGCTAACAAAAATGGCTTATAAATAATGCTATATTTGGGAACCCATTTGGTAGAAGATGCAACTAGTGTGGATGCTCTTTGCTATAACATTGATCTATTTGGTGGTGGAGAAAAAGGCCTTGTAGAACCACAACATGTATTTTATGTAGGGGTATCTCTATTAAAGTGTCCAAGGGAGAGTATGCATATGTGATACGACTATATGAGTATACCTCACTTGCATAGGTAGATCAACTCAAATTTTAAGTATGCTAAAAAAATATGTGCCTATAACTATAATTAGTGACTATTGTATAAGTGGCAATGGAACAGGTAAAAGATACTCATATAGAAAGACCCCAACTATAACCACTTGATTAATATGTATATACTTTAGACATATGTGTATAGTGGATGGAGCAGATTGAAGTATTTATATCCAAGGCCTACCAAATAATAATTAAATTTTCCTACAATAGGTATTACTATGAATTTGGTGGCCACATGTGTGGTACTAACCTATAATGGATGTAAAATATCCCCAATGGAGATATCGACGTGGACACTAAAGCCATGAATAATTATATCTATTTGAGAAATACCATAATCTAAATAACCCCAGTGATGTGAAAGTGTGATATTACACATGTTGAAACTTGACCAATTGTCAACCATGACACTCTGAATAGGATGATGATCAATATATGATCGTACAAAGAGTGCATAAAAATATGTATCATTGTAAACTCTCTTTTACTTTAAAAAAGTGATAAGAGGTCTAGTTGGCACTATAATATGATACACACCAATGATATTATGTAGAGGATGTGGATCCACTATATGATTCTGATAAAATACTAGTGGTGGTCATGCCTAATATGTATAATAAACACCTAAAGTGCTTATTGTCTCATTATTTGTATGTTTTATAAATGGATTTGAAAATATTTTCAATGATTTTTATTCCATTTTTTGTGGTCTAGGAGCCTCTGTAAGAGTGTCAAGATCAATGATATTAGATTATATCAAATATTGTATCTTATGTCACAAGCTAATCCATCTATTTTTTATTATGGTTTGGTGCCTTATGATAGTCATGGAATACATTAAAATCATAGTTCCTTGGAAGAGGCATAGTTGTATAAACCTCTTTGATGGGAGGGAGAGATATGACATTGCATTCCAAGAGCTACTATATAACTCATGATGGATACTTAGGAAGAGTCATAAAATGTTTCCTTGGAGGAGCTGATAAAAACATGTGAGGAGGTGTCTCTAAAGTTGCATTATTTGTTGTTTTTGAATCATTATTATTCTCACTAGGTTTTACCTTGTATGGAGGCTTATTATAACTCTTAGTAGTTGGATCTGATCTAGTTGTGTACTTTATTTTTCCCATAGAGATAATCTTGAATTCTTATTATTTCATTATGTGAAAAATATCTATGAATGATGGAAACTTATTGAATAGGATATCTTTGTGTAATGTTGGTAACAAACTCTAATTAATTATGTCTTGGATTTATCTATCTACCATGGGGTGAATCATCTTCACTAATCTAGTTTTATATCACAAGACACATTTAGTTATTGCCTCATTATATTTTTGTTTGAGATGTGCAACTTGATCATAGGAAACCTTATCACTGATGTTGATCGAAAATTGTGCCAAAAACATATCTACCAATGGATTAAATGTTGTGATGGACTAATTATGATGATCATATAATCATTGTAATTATTAGTCCTTTAAACTACAAGGGAATTACTTAGTAAGGAGCCAACCATTGGACATGTATTATAAACATGGTGCATGGAAAACTCATATATGGTGATCTAGTCCAAACTTACTATCATACAAATTAATCCTAAGTGCCACAAATTTGTATAGAAAAGGAGTTGATGTCATATGTTGTGCCAAAGGTGTATGTAAAATAACACAAGAATCTAAGGAATAATATGGTCCAATGGTACCTTATTGAAGATGTAACACCTTAGATTATAAAACATTGATCTCACATATAATGGATTTTACATATGGAGAGGAGGAACTAGACATAGGAGGTTTTTCCATTATTGCATGTTGACAAGTTAGAACATGTTGTTGTAAATTATAAGTTGCCCACATAATAGGTGTAATAATATTGGCATCTAGGGAAGTAGAAGATTGACCATTATTTGATTTATTCTTTATTTAAATTATGGCTTGCATAATTTATGCATTATCATGGGGTTGTTCCCTAATTTTATCTCTATTTTTTGAAAATCTCATCCTTATTCACTATAAGATTTTCATTATCAAATGGGGGGAGTGTGCCTTGATTCCCATATTGTGTATCATCTTGATCTTGATTGTATTGATTATTTTTGGATGTATTATCTCTAAAGTACACATAATAAAGGTGTGAAGGATCAATGAGTTAGGTTTTAACTCATCCTTTCTCCATGGTATAAGATTGAATAGAAGGAATCTGAGTATGTTCAATAGGATTGTCACTAAGCCTAAAACTTCTTGTTAAAGGAAGAGATATAAATTTTTGAGATGTCATATATGAAATAATTCTACTAAAATATAATATATAAATCTAAAAATCCTAACACAACCAAGGAAAATAGGAAAAATAAGGGTAAAAACTATAATAACATATAACACTAGGGTTTGGGTAGTATTCGAAGTAAGTCAGGTTCACCAAATGATTTAACTTTAAAAGGGTTATGGAATGTAAACCTTAGGTTATTAAAGGGTATGCGTATATTAAATTATGTGATGGATATACAATAAATACAACCACTTATTTATATAAGAATTAACATAATCTAATATTTTTAATGAATGACATAAATAAGTTCTTAGCTAGAAACAGACTAATACAAATGATGTAGAAGTTGAAAATAGACACATAAGTTGATCAAAGTGTCATGAACAAAACCTAAGTGTCATAAATCCTCCTAAATAGTAGCATGATACCTTAGATAGTAACACACCATGTTATTATCTTAATTTTAGTGATAGTGTCCTTATGTATGGATTGATGTAAAATTATAGGAGCAGTTGTGTCTAAGTCTGATAGGCATGTTCTTTGTAGATAAAACCTACTTCACTATATGTGACATGTTTTAGATTGGTTTATATGAAAACCCTAAAACTAAATGTTTTTAGGGTATTTAAAAATCATAAGTATAAAAAGTGTGATGTTAGTTGGGTAGGCTGGATGTCCTCAACACCCCACTATGTTGAGAGTTGACTACAAACCAATACTTCAAGAAGGGATCAAGCCCAATGTAGTTCTCCCAATCTAAGTGCTGGTATAAGTGCAAATCAATGTTAGCATGAGTGTTTACTTGAGTGATTTAAATGATTTGTTATACTAGAAATGTATGTATTCTAAGCTTAGGTTGGTTATAAATTACTATATCTATAAGGAAGGAAGAATATGGATCAATAACATTGATTATATAGTGCTTGTTCTAAACTTATTTCTGTATTTTGAATCTGATTTCCATATAGTGGGTAAGGTCTAAAATTCACATATTTATACTAATTTGGTACTTGTGTGGAGTGTGAAATAGATATAGTCTAACCTTAATTTTATTAATAATTTAAAATATATCTATTAGGGTTTAAATTAGGCAAAGGATGTTAGAATTTTACCTTGGTCACTAGTGTGGTGTGTTAGTGTCCAAATAACTATGCTAGTGTCTAGGTGGCATAACCTATGGCACTTGGAGCTTGGATCCCTAAGGGAATGTCTAAGTTTGATTTTTATATGTCTAAGAATGTGTAAGGCTTATCAAAAAATTGGATAAATGTCAAAATATTCCCTAATATATGTCTAAGGTAAAATTAGGAATGGGTTGTCTCAAGTGACACTCATTGCACTCAAGTGAAATTTTATATGACTGTAGTCTCTTAGTAGCATTTTGTTCATTTTTTAAATAATTATATATATATATATATATATATATTCTATTTTATATTTTCATTTGGATTTTAAACCTTGTTTGTCACAACATTGGTAGATGATGATCCAAACACATAATTAACACTACAATGTGTTATATTCTATAGAAGTGTAATCTAATTTTGTAATTATTTAATTTACTTTATCATACCAGTTATTTGATATCTTAGAGCTTCACAAGAAAAAACCATAGGTACCTTATATTTAACATGCATATATACACCATTTACCTTACCCCTTGAAGGAGTGATAACTTGGACTTAGTTAAAGGGATAGTAGTTATCACCCTCCTTAGGATTAGTAGGAGTAAGAGGATCCTTTGTATCCATTTGAAATGTTCTAAAAATTGATATGAGAATAGGATAAGAAAGAAAAAAAAATGATAAGGAATAATCAATCATGATAGTAAATTTCAAAATTGTTAAAATTATATTAATCTGAAATCCTAGCCAACTGAAGACCTTGGGAATTAGAAAAAATTCATTCACATAAATTAGGTTTACTAAATGTTTAACCATAAATTTTATATGGATCCTAATGGGATAGATAGGGTTAATAATATAAAATTAATAGTTATAAGGGTAAAAATCAAATATATAGTAGGATAATTAATTTAAAAACTTATATAGAACATATAATGAATTTATTGTACTATGATATGGTAAAAATAGGAAATAGAGATGGGGGGACAAAAAGTAGACAAAATCGTGTTTGGATAGTTGAAAATGGTTCCATGTAAGTGGTTTTGAAATGTTTGTATATAGTTATATGACATAGGTTCAATGATCACTGAACTTATACTACATACAAATTTTCATGCATTAAAACCATATACATGTCTAATAGATTAAGCTATATACACAATTGTATAGTAATAGAACTTCATACATGGTTCTATTGCTTTATAACCAAAGACAAAGCATTGATGAAATTCATTTGGCATCAATGTAAATTGTGAATAGGAGAAAGGAAGAGGAAATATGTGGTTGACAGTGATACCAAGGCAAGAAAAAACACTCAAGCAACCCAAATTTAATAATGAGAGATATGCAAACATGTTTTTGTGCATTTAGATTTTTTTTTTTTGAATTTTTATTGAAATTGTTTTATTTTCCATTTTTTAGCACATGTGAAAGATAATGTTCAAGTGGAAATGAAAAGAAACTTGACCCTCATATACGTACTAAACCATAAAACCCTTTATCCCTCCTGACTTGCAAAAATATCCTAGCCCTCCTATATTTCCTTAAGCCCCCCAATGTATTCAATATTATTTAGCAACCAATATAATTGAAAATAAGATTTAACTTAATAATTTGATTAAGATATTAAGGTATCCCCATGCAAACAATCCCCAATAAATTTCTCTATCAAACACATTACATACATTATTAGGTGAAATTGAGTCATTAATAGGTCAAATTGATAGGTGGGCTTAGTATAGAAAAATAAGTATGGTATACTATTACAACAAATTATCTACATACACTATGAGAGATAAACACATTACCAAAGATAGAATTTGTGCCCTATTCAATTATGGAAAAACTAGTTTGTTGCCAGCTGTGATACCAAATGGATTCCAATCTAATATTGTGTTCATGATTTGATTAAACAAATTTTTTGGGACCAAGGGTGGTTTTTATTTGGTCACCTACCTTTCAACAATAATGAGGTAATGATGTATTTGTTTGAGAAAACTATATTTTAAGTTTGTGCTAAATGAAGTTCTAAACTATTATGACTTCTTGGGGGTCTAAGGTAGAGGAAAGGGATCTACATTAGGTGCACACCATGCACCTAATCAACCTAGGAGAGTATGTATTGACAAACCACATCCTCATGATATCCTACCCTATAAAGTCAAGAATACTATAGAGATTGATACTTTGCATGCACTTAAGGTTCTTACTAAGACCATTGTTCAACATATGATTTATGTTTCTCATACTTCTACTGGTAAAGGTGGACATGTTGAGGTTTCATCTAGCACTACTACATAATGAGCTCACTATTATATATAATGTGGTGTTATATGCACTAGACCTAAGAAGATGATAAGGATATCATGTAACCCATTGATGGTGGTATTTCTATGGGTCTAGATTATATCAGTCTCATTATGTTTCATCCATCTACATTTTATAGGACACCTTGGATACAATTTCCTAGGTATATTTAATATTTTACTTATTGCAAAAAATTTTCAAACTTATCAAATTCAAATATTTGTATAATTTAAAAGGTAATAATAATTTTTCATGTAAAAATCTTAATAATGTATATGATTTTTCTATGTTGTAGCAGTATTTACGATTTCACATAAGTACACGTGTTAATGCTACTACATTTGCATATAAATATATAGAGGTGATTTTTAATAATTAATTAATTAATGTTATGGTTCATTGTACATGCATGTTATTGTATATATATACTGAAGTGACTAATAATGTATTTTATTTGTTTAATTGATGGCCACACTAGAAACTCCACCATCTATTTGGGAGGGAGTAAATCTAGGTGTTATTACTTTGATTTCATCTACACAATAACTCACCAAGGGACACAAGATTTATTATAATTTTTAAGTGTAAATATGGATGCGTGTTTTTTAATTGTCCTCTATACTTATTTAAATAGTTGATGCATAGAATAATTATTTATGCAAACTCATTCAGTGATGTCTTCTAGTTCCATTGAAATGATTAGTAGGCATGATGTGGTAAATTAAAAAATTTAATTTGTAAATTTTTCTATTATATTTAAATGATTTAATCAATTGGCTTAAATGTTTATGAGATAATTTTGAATTTTTAGTTTATATATATATATATAAACTAAAAATTCAAAATTATCTCATATATAGACACACATGTTTGTAGGGACCTAACCCTTTTATTATCATGAGAATGTCACCAAATCCTATTTATGATTTGTTTCACACTCCTATTTACCTACATGAACCTATCATTTACACTATTGAGTGCTAGTCCTAAATTAATCATGACCAGTAATTTGTAGTAAGTGCACATATGAATAATTTTTGTATCATTTTAAAAACTTAACTTGTCAATTTTGTAAGTATCTTGTTTTAAGACATGTAAAATTTCTAACAATATTTTCATATTAACAATTGGACCTACATGAAATTTTTGAGTGGAATATGACTCATAGTCATCCATATCTGACACCTCCAGTTGTGAGCAAGACATCTATTTTAATGTTTCTAAGGAATTAAATGAATGCAAATCCTATGTTATTAAAGATTTGAATATAATAAATCAGGGTAGAAATATGCAATAAATAAAACCACTAATTTTTTATATAATTCACTAATTTTGACCTTTCTAAAAATAGTAATAAATAATTCACATAATAAATTAGCTAAAAAATGATTGAGAAAGATGATCTGGAGGTTAAAAACAAACATAGAGGCTGGTCTACGTGTCATGAACATGATTAAGGTGTCAAAACCCATCCTAAATAGTAGCACTATAATTGGAGAATAACACCATGTGGTTCTAGTATATATATTTTGGTGGAAGTGTCCTTTGTGTAATACTATTTTGAGCTTCTAGGTGCACTTGTCTATTGATTTGTAAGGCCTATTCCTATGTGCACAAGTTTTGAAAATCTATATATAGCATATTTTAGCTAATTTTATGAGAAAACCCTAATCCTCCATGTTTTTAGGGAATCTAATTGATACAATTATAAAATTATATTTATTAATGGGTTAAGCTAGACATCCTCAATACCTTGCTATGATTAGAGTTTCCTACATTTCAATACTTTACATAGGGATCAATCCCAATGTAATTCTCCCTGCCTAAGTGTTGATCCACATGTAATTGAAGCTAGCATGATAGTTGAATTTAGTGTTTTGAATGTGATTAAGGTTATAAATCTAAGTAATTTGAGCTTAGGAACATTGTAGATGGTAGTATGTAGAAGTAAGGAAAAATAGGGATTGATAACCTTAATATGCATAAATTTTTGAGTTTACATACATAATTTGATCCTCATTTCCATATAGTGAATAAAGGGATAAAATTCTTGAATTTATATTTTTATGGTTCTTGTACTAGTGTTAAAAGAGGTCTAAGGTGACCATAGGAGGTTTAATATTTGAAAATATATTTATTTGTGGAAAAAGGAGGGAAAGGATAGTAGCACAAATATTAGGACACTAAAACCATGTGAAATTACTATCCATATTATGTAGCTAGTGTTAAGGTGGTATAACGTAAGGCACAAAGGGCTAGGATGTAAGAATGAGGGTTTAAAACTAATTTAGAGATTACTAGGGACACTGTGGAACACACTAAGGCTAGATAAGTGTGAAAATAGGATATAGGATAGGTCTAGGGATAAACTAGGGATAACTGGTCTCAAGTAGCAATCTTAAAACTCAAGTGTCACTTTTAGGTGACTACATTTTGTCCCCCTTTATTCTAGAAATGCAACAAAGTGAACTGAATAGGATAAAGGAAAAAGATGCATACCTCAGCTTACCTAAGAGGTGAAGCCCATGATTATGGATCTGAGTATGTGAATCATGCTCCAATGCATGTCCTATAAGTGAAATGGGATAGATTAGTCATTACTTAAAAGATATCAAAAGTAATGATAAAAAGTGAGTAATGAATTAAAATTGAGTAAAACTAAGTAATGCTATAAGAGAGAGGAAATGAATAAATACACCTCATTGGTTATGCAAACTAATGAATAAACCTAATGACAACATGTGTGTGTGTGTGTGTGTGTGTGTGTGTGTGTGTGTGTGTGTGTGTGTGTGTGTGTGTGTGTGTGTGTGTGTGTGTGTGTGTGTGTGTGTGTGTGTGTGTGTGTGTGTTTGTAATGATAAATTAGTGAATATCCTGGATTGAGATAATGTATTGATAAATCCTCATGTGTGGGTATCTCAAAAACTAAATCCACTTTTGAATCCATCATTTCTCACCCTTGATTGGTGGATCATGACCTATGAATAACTTGGATTGGACTGATGGTGTGTCCAACCTCTCATGTAGGTGGATCAATAACTCAAATAGACTATGAATTCATAATTACCTACCCATATATAGTAGATTCATATGAAATTATAACTATAAAATGTAACTAGAAATGCCTAACTAGAGATCTCAAATTTGTATCCACTCAGGTATATTAGGTAGATCCAGGCCACTTGAGAATTCCAACCACTACAAATCAGATAAGGAAAGAAATTAGAGACCAGCCTAGAATATGATGTTTGATGTATACATCATAGAGAATGACCTAGAATTTGTCATTACATCTAATCAATAGGTTTATAAATGAGAAAATATAAATAATGTGTCATGCACATGCCCCCAAATCTAATATCTGAGCATATGGATTCTGGACTGAGTTATAATAATCTATATTCGAGTATCTAAAATAAAAATTGGAATGGTCATGACATGCATGATTCTCCCCATTTGAGAAAACTGGTATGAATTTGAGCTAAACTGGTATGAATCTAGGCTAAACTAAGCAAAAATTGGTAAATCTATAATTAAACCTATGTAAACCTGGATTGTACCTATTGTAATTTTTTGGACAATCTAGATTTTTCATAAACTAAGTCTACTAGATAGTGGCACCATATGGTGATAGTGTCCCAATTTGGACACTAATGTCCAAATTCTCTAATTTTTGTGCAACTTTATTGACTTTTGTGTCACTTTTTCAACTATGTTTACCTAAGTTTGATTTTTTTAATATGAGCTTGTGTGCTAAAAATTCTATTATGAATGGATTAATGTAGCCTAATCTCTATGATTTACACTTGTAAATGCCCCCCTATTTTGAGGGGAGTTATTTAACCTTTACAATACTTGTCCTTAAAATAAAAATATCTACAAGATGTGTGTTATTCAGAGCACATATGATATCTTCGTAATAATCCAATATAATGTGCATACATAATATCAAAATGTAAGATAATATGAGCATAAGTTTTTAATATGTGATGTATGTTATATATAACATTCACAAGGGTGTCAAGATAGATATAAAAATTTATGTAATAATAAATTTAAGTAATAATTGAGTTGCTACCAAGGGGGATGGGCCATGGTGTCCATCATGAAACCCAAGTAGGAAGGAGAGATGAATGAGGTCCCTCATAGAATATAAAATTGGAGTGTGTAAATATCAAGAGACAAGTGTCCTATCCATGATGCATTTAATAAATCATATATATAACACACATGAGACACACAAAATAGGCTAAGGGGCCAAAATACAAGGGACATGGACACATGTTACTAAATATGAGAAAGTAAGACATACAAGGACATATTCAAATGTGCACATACAAAAAAAATAAGCAAGTGGCCTAGAGCCACATAAAATCACATGTTCAAATGTTCACATACATAACCAAGATAGCACACATAAAGACATGAGAACATGTGCAAAGCATACATACTATGAAAAGAAGTGGCATAGAACCAAAGAGCAATGACATATTCAAATGGCATTGAATAGAAGAATCATAGAGACATAATAAATTCTAAACTAGAAAAGCTATAAGTGAAAGTATGCATAAACATGTAATAAAAATATGCGTACAATCAAAAATATACATATATTGAGTCTAAATTAGTACTAGTCGACAAAAAAATTGAGTAACTATAGCATGATCAAATCAAGATATAACAATGCTAAAGTTGTGATGTAGGGTATAGAAAGATGTAACCTAGTAATCAAAACTATGTATAGGGTGCCCACAAATGGGTGAATGTGTCAAATGAACAACCTATGTACTTGTGTATATGCCCCTAATAGGTAGATAATAAAAAATATGGATCAATGTAGGGGACCTAAGTTTATTAAATCTAGAGCAGTATAGGAGACCTAAATTTTGTATTCAATCTACAAGAACTCGAAAAGAATAAGTGAAACATGTATGTATGATAAAAATTGACTGTACTAAAATAAATAGTATATGTAGTTTCTATAAAATATAGGAAGTGTAAACATGTCAATGCATACAATCTATAATTTTATGCTTTTTGAGTAAATATTTGAATGTTTTTATGTTTGTTTGAAATATTATATTGTTGTTGTATTATATATATATATATGTATATATATATATATATATTTATATATAAGTTATGTATAAGCAACATGAAAATAAAACTATACACGAGTAAGAGAGAAGTAAAGTATCTAAATAAGGGAGGAACAATAGTAACCAATGAGTCTCATAGGAGACTCCCTATTAGTGTGTCCTTTGTTAACTAAAGGAATAATGATCATGCATGCTATATGGAAAGGTAACTATGGTCCCAAAACATACTTTACTAAGTGATATATATTTGTTCCTACATATGAAGTGGTACTAGGAATTTTTGAAACTAATTATGGTGTTTGTGAAATTTAGGGGTCTTAGGGACCCATCTCATAGAATATGATGTATCTGACATAAGTGTCCTATGCTGAAAACCCTAAAAACTTAATAATATTGATCTCATAATAATGTGAGTAGATGGAGGCCCTATAGAATCTAAAACATATCTCTTACACAAGGGTCTCTCTAATAATGGTCTCCATAGGAGAGTATGTGTACATAATAATACTATAGGATTAGACATCACCTACACTAATGGACCCACTAAAATATATGGTATAATGATAGAAACTATGTTTAGAGTTGTAATTGGTAATTGTGTTGTAACTAGTAACTATTCTAGAACTGGTAACTATGTTGTAACTATTAATTATTATGTAACTACCTATGTGATAGGTAGGGGATACTCATATGAAAGGCCCTCAACTGTGATCACCTAATTTTCATGTATATATTTTGGGAATCTATGTATGATGGATGGATCATAATTATTGTATCCATGGCCTACCTAATAAGTCAAATGTGTCTATACTAGGACTACTAACAATGTAGTGGCCACATGTGCTAGTTTAACCTATAATGTAAGTATAATCTCCTCGATGGAGCTCTAAACATGGAAATTGAATCCATAAATAACCATATATAGGAGATATATTCTATTTTGAGTACCCAAAATGTTATAAAAGTGTGATAATTGCATGAACTATTCATGCCCACCAAATATATAATTGTGTATATGTGTATGAACTAGTATCATGCCCCCTTAATCTACAAGTTTGTATAAATACATGAACCAATGCCATGCCCCTTGAATTTATACAAATTTATATAGGATGTCATGTATATATATGCTGAAATTGAGAACCTATATCTCAAATGTATGTGTATGTGAAATACCTATAATCCTATTATTATTAACTATTATATATATTCCTATGCATATACAACCAAGTGTGTATGGATATGTGTTTAAGTGTTTGTAAATTAATTGCATTTGAGTGAAATGTACCACTTCAATATATATCAATAGGCCAATATTTGTCATGTATTTGAACCATATGATATATGAACCATTATGAATTATGTATAGTGTGCCAGATATGATAGTTTAGATCATGTATAATATGCAAAATATGATAATCTAAATTATGTATAAATATGATAACATGAAATCAATGCCAAAATATGAAATTATGATTTTTTTTAATAATCACAATGTATGTTCCCTCTTTTTATGTGAGGAATATGACTATCAGATTGATCATTTTAAAATATAAATGTGATTACATAAGCATGAAATTATTATTATTATTTTTGTTCACATTGGTTATCTAAAATATTCATTCTATAAAATTATATATGAATATTCGAATGAATTGGTGTAGGAAACTATTGTATTTAAATAAATATGTTCCTTTGATAATAAAGAATAATTTATGAAGGTAATATAATATATTGTGTGTCCAATATTTTTCACCCATTTTGAATATTTAGGACTATGTTAGAGTGGCAATGTAGTGTTTGTAAATTTTTGGCATATTATGAATTATCATTATTGGTCTCTAAAATATTATCATGTATAAGAATGTTTTGTGTTTTCTCAAACATGAATGATGGGAAGTTATTTTTACATAGGGTCCTTGATATATCACCAATGGAATATTCACATGAATTAATTTAGAATTTGAGTTAGGTATGGTGAATAGTTGAAAATTTAACCCTATATATAGGTTGAGTTTTTATATTTTGTAATTAATTTTAACCCTAATAATTTAAATTTGTATGTATAATTTATAATAATTTAGATGTATTTATATTACCTAACTCTTCATTTCAACCATCTACAAACTTCCATACTAGCACAAAATCTGAAGGATCTAGTATGTTTTGAAATATTGATTTTTTTTTGACAAAAACATTAGATTTGAAAAAAATAAATGATGTTTTTTAATTTCATATATATATTAGGTTTTTTTAGGTGTTTTATAGTAATTTTATATTGACCCTTTAGATTTGGTACTGTTAGGCATGTGATGGAACCATCCTTTATTCCAACAACATTGATTGATGAAATAAAATATTATAGGATGTTAATGTTAACATCTAATAGTATTGACCCTATACAACCAATATTGAAATTTGATAATTTTTTTCTCTTATTCATATTTTATGTACCTTTGATATTTAATAGTAACTAATATTTATTTGATCTTTATGTTTTTGTAGAGGGATCTACATGTTAAGGATTTTCAATATGTTCAATGTATAGATACCATGATTGTGATTGGTTTAGATGATGTTGATTGTAATATATTGGATAGATTAAATCATTTTCATGTGTCCCATTTGGAAAAAATTGTACATGACATATAATTTATGAGCTCCTTAGCCAAGACTTGAATCCTTGATACATGGACATTTCAGCTTTCGATTCTAACAAAATTGATGTTTTTAAAAATAAAGTCAAAAAAAGTGTTTTTAACATTAAATCGCTTGAAATACTCAACATGTCTGCATAACTTATACTTGATATCACCTAAAGACCACAATATTTTTTTTGAAAGTCAAATTCCTTAATATTATTCTTTGTGATTGGGCCTTTTTGATTGATTCCAATTCCTAACTTTAACTTTTTAATATTACTTTAATAGGTTATTATAATCTTAATAGTTTTCTAACCCAATAAGACACATTTACACTTCAATGTGTTATCTTCTCTAAGAACACATGACAAAATAAGGTTCTCTCTTTAGGACTATTTTTAAGGTATACCACCTTATTTGTTTTTAAAATCACTCAAAAATCATAATAATATTGAATTGATAGGTTTATCACATCCATAAATGGTTTTTATAATCAAAATAATAAACTCTCTTCTTTCATTGAACTGGTTCTTTACCAAAAGACAAGAAACAAGGGTTTTAAACCTTATACATATGTCTACAAACTAAGTTTTAATTATATCTTCCTCTATATTCCTAAAAAAACACTTTAAACCTATTATAAAAACTCAATGACATTATATTTTAACCTTATACAAACTTTCAGAAAAAATATTATGGTTAGATTTAATGTTATGATAATTCTAGTTGATGCACCTATAGTCTTATTCTTTCTAGGTTGGTAGCCTGCACAACTAGAGTCTTAAACCAATTGTAAAACATTTTTAAAAAATGATTTATTAGTGATAATGGATTATTATATCCCTAAAATTAACATTTTACTCAAGTAACATATTTATCACTTCCTTTTCTTTTAGTTTTTTTCAAGGAGAATTGAAAATAGAGGGTTGTAGGCCTAATCTATAGGCCTGCAATCAAAGCTTTTGAAATAACCTAAGTTATATGAACATAAAATCAATGAAATAAATTTAATAACATTAAAAACATATTTACAAAACTTTATTAAAAATTTTAACATATTTTAGGGGTTATTTTTTGATTTATGGAGGTGTCTATGTTCTACACCCTAGTTTAAGGGTTTTACGACTATGTTAAAATAATGAGTTTGAATACAATGAAAATTTGGATTTTGAAGACTCTCTTGGAAAATTAAGGTTTTTGTGATAATATTCACACCCTTTATATATATATATATATATATATATCACTTACTATTATCCCTTAATAAATCTTAAAATGTTATAAACAACTAATTTGTGTTGACTATCAAATCTTGTGTACTGCCTTTCTAGACTTACAACTTCAAGAACACAATAACTATGAAAAAATATTAATTCAAGACAACATCAAAATTTAATTACAAGAAATAAAATATTATTATTTAAAAAATAACATCAACAAATTAGCCTTTCATTGATAATAGTATAAATTGAGTTACAATAGTTCTTGATAAAACTCTTTCTTAAGATATTTTCTCCTTTATTTGAGTTCTTAAAGTTTCTTATCATAGTTACAAGTAATTGGAATTATTATATTTATATGTGTTGTCTCTTATTACCTCCACTTTTTTGGAATTATCCTCATTTCTTTTAATTTGTCTAAAATTCCTTCGAAGCATAGACAAAATTGAACCTACTATTTACATACTTGAATCTCCTTAGTTGATGCACCCACATCACCTTAATTAAACACATAAGCTCAAAAAATTAGATTATTTAAAAATAAAATAAGATTTATTAATACATTTAGGTGTATTAAATCTCATTTACCATATTTTTGACTTACTCTATGCTTACTTATTGAACAAAATATTGAAAATAAGGCTTCTAAACCTCACACATAAGGCTGTTGACTAAGATGCAAGATGCGAGCCATAATTGGATATATTTATATTCAAGGCATAATGGATGCAAAATGGAAAAAAAACACATATTGGGTGGTTATTAACCTCTAGTAACACATTATTGGCATCTGAGTATGCCCAACTAGGATATGAAACACCTGTTCTGGCCTCAAGATGACATTTTCCTAGATGCAAGATTCAAGTCATAATTAGGGATCTCTATCTATGGGGCTTTATGGATGAAAATTAGGATATAAAAAAACAATGGGTGGTTATTAACCTCTATGAACATATTATTGGCATATTAGTATGAGGAGATAGGAGATGGAATACCCAATCCTACCTCAGGATGACATTTCCCTATAAGGCAAAATTATTATTTTTAAGAAAACTTTAGACAGACATAAAATGAAAACCATAAGTCATATCCATGAAATAAAATAAAATTCACATGCATGTAAAAAACATATAATTTCACCATAAATCCATTATATTTTAAATCATCGATGAACTCATGGTGGAGGACTAAGTGATCAGTCCCAAAATACAACTTGAATGCAGTTAAGAGATAGGTTCTTTGCCTCCAATAGACATTTTCACTTTAGGTAACTTTGATTTGAAATAAATTACTTTAAAAACCTAAATATTTTCAATTTAAATTTATTCCCATTACCATGGCCTCATAATCCATGTGGATACCCTATTTTGTAATAATTGTAGCCTCGAGCAACATTACCAACAAATGTTGTCAAGATGCAAGCCATAGTAGGACATATCTATATTCAGGGCCTTGTGGAGAAAAAAAAGGAATTGAAATAACATCAAGGATGGTTATTAACGTCCTATACCACATTATTGGAATTTGAGTACACCCAATTAGGAAAATGAGTGCTAGTTTTGTCCTCAAGACAATATTTCCCTATATGCAAGATGTCAGCCATAACTAGGGACCTCTATCTTTGTGCCTCATAGACGAAAAATAGAATGACCACTACATAAAATAGGTGATTAAAATATATGGCCAAATTATTGACATATGATTATGCAAATTTATGAATGGATCACATTTTTTAGCCTTAAGATGATATTTCCCTATAAAGAAACATTGTTATTTTTAAAGCAAACTTTAGATAGACATAAAATAGAAATCATAAGTCATATCCAAGAGATAAAACAACCATAAAATCCATGTTAAACTAATATATTTTCACAAAAAAATACGTTAAATTTTAAATCATTAACAAACTTGTGGTAGAGGATTCAATGATTAGTCCTAAAATGCAACTTTTATGTAGTTAAGAGACATGTTCTTTGCCTCGAATAGACTTTTCTACTTCTAGAACCTATGATTCAAAATACATCACTTCCAACACCTTGAGATGTTAAATTTACGTGATTTATCAATACCATGGCCTCAAAATCCATGCAGATACCCTTTTTACAATAACTTTGACCTCAAAAAACATTAATAAGAAATGTTGTCAAGATGCAAGCCATAGTTGGAGATCTCTATCTTTGGTGCCTCATGGTTCAAAATTAACATTTAAACCATGTAAATGGTGGTGATTAACCTCTAGGACCACATTATTGGCATTTGATTATGCCTAGTTAGGAGACAAAAAACCTATTCTAGACTCAATATGATATTTTTGTAGATGCAAGATGTAAGTTATAGTTGGAGATCTCTATATCCAGGGCCTTATGGCTAAAAAATAGCATTACCACCATGTCATGGGTGGTTACTAACCTCTATACCATATTATTTTCATCTGACATAGTTAGGAGATGGATCACCTATTTTGGCCTCAAGATGACATTTCCCTAGGTAAAGTAAAATAAGCAATCATCTACATGAATCATAAGATTCTCTTATCTTTGATAATATGGAATTATTTACTAATGCTACCAACCACATGAAGGTGGAAGCTAATTTGGCACCACTAACCTATAAAAAATATGTTAATATGTAATTAAAATGAAATCTATATGTAATATATAATAAATAAATAAATTTTGTTAAAAGTAAACACATTGGAATTTAATAAATCAACATCCTTGCGATTTCAATTTAAGGAACCACTAGGGTTAGATATATTATTTATATTAGAAATAATTTCTTCATGATCAGATTCGCAAACCTTAGAGTCATTTGTAATGGCATACCCCAATATTTTTACAATTGAACATTTTTTGCAAGAACTAAATTTGAATAGTGAAGCATCTTCATATGTACTTCATACTCTTCAAACAAACATACATTTAAATTATTTATAGGAAAAAATTGATTCCAAGTTCTAGTAACTACCATAAACACAAAGGGATAGTGAATGTTTTCGCCATCTGAGACTGTATAAGTCAATTTATATTTTTCCTATACACACTATCACAAGTATTAGTATGTACCCTCATCATTATCCCCATATAAAGTAATTGTAAAATATTACCTACATAAAAAAAAATGATTTAGTAACAAGATATGATGATATATTTACCAATCTAGTACATAAAACATGTTAAATATATGGTACCTGGTTTCACTAGATTGAATAGACTATCAAAGTCATGTGATGATATCAACTCTTTAAATTGTAATGATAATGGATCCTAATAAGTATAAATTTGAAATAGAGTCCTAAAAATTGATTCATCTCCTCATTCTTGTGAATCACACTCATTTTATACAAAATCAATGCATGTAGAACACAAGAATGCCATGTGCCTCATATGAACCATCCTAGAACCAATGTTAGAGATAAAAAATGAATGAAACTCACTAAATAATATTAGTATCATAAAATATTCATATATTTTCAATTATTCATCCTTCATTAACTATATATATATATGAACAATGGAATTTTTTTGAGTATCAAGGCCCATTTTTTCATTACACCATTCAACTTTATTTTTTGCATCTATCAAATCAACAACCTCTTCAAAATTTAAATCCTCTCTTAAAAATGTTATTTTAACACATTATCCTGCATCGTCATGCTCCTATTTTCCATGGCCTACATTAGTGAAATTTCAAATATGTTGTACAACAATGGTCACATACATCTTGCTCATGTGCATTCTTAAGTTATGAAGTGCAATTATCTAACCAAATATAATGTTGGTTAACGCTAATTTTCCTCACTTAAATGTACATAAAACATATAAAAATAACCTTTCACATACTATAAATAATGTGTTTGATCATTGATGACATAAAAATATAAATCCCTTAATGTTTTTTAATCATGCTTTATACTATCAAGTCAATGCATGGATGTTATACATGCACAAAAAGGGAAACCTATACTAAACTATAGTATTATGACTAAACCTCTCTTTATGGTTGAAATGTGTAAATATATAGAAATTAAACTACTAAAACAATATTACCAAGTGGTATTGTGTCCTTAATTAACATAAATTGTTCATCTATCCATCGAGCTCTCTATGTACCTTGCATACTCATATATAATTTCCTCCTCAAATTTATCCATACATTTCAAAATAGGTATTTATTCTATAATAAACTTACACATTTTAGATACCCTATATCCTATACCCTAAATGTTAAACCTTAATCCCTAAAACCTAAGCCCTAAGATACAATCCCCAAACCCTAAATGCTAAACCTTAAACCCTAATCCCTAAACCTTAAGCCCTAAAAACCTTAAACCATAAATTGTAAACTCTTAAAATTCTAAACTAATCTTTTAAATCCTAGTTACCATTATTTAGACTAGGAATTAGGTTCACAAGGCTAATTTTGTCCCAAATCACACCATTAACTACCCTTATTGACTAATTAAATCAATCTATGATGACATGGGGGATAATTGAACCCAAAAGTACAATATTTACTCATAAATAGGTTTAATAAACTCAAATTATCCTCAATTACCTTTTTTATTGGACCTTAAACCCTAAACCATATACCCTAAACATTAAATCCTAAGCCCTAAACCATAAACCCTATACCCTAAATTGTGAACCCTAACCCTTAAACCATAAGCCTTAAGCCTTAAGCCCTAATCCCTAAATCCTATATCCTAATCCCTAGAAACCTTAGACCATAAATAATAAACTCTTAAAACCCTAAACCAATAATTTGAGCACTAATTACCATAATTTAGACTAATAGTTAGGTTCACAAGGCTCAATTTGGTCCAAATCACACCACTAACTACCCCAATTAACTAATTCACTTAATGTGTGATGCCATGTGGGATAATCAAACCTTAAAACACAATATTGGGTCACAAATAGGTTTTAATAACTCAAAGTGTCCTCAATTGCCTTCGTGATTAGACCCTAAACCCTCAACCAATCAATATAGCCTTGATTAACATCCTTTAGAGTAAGAATTAGGTTCAAAAGGGTTAGTTTGGCCCAGATCACATCACTCATTGCCTTAATTGACTAATTGGATTAATTTATGATGATTTGGGGTCCAATTAAGCTAAAAATCACATTTTATAGTAAAAAATAGGTTAAAAGATGTGAACTTGGCCCTACTTGCCTTTGTAATTAGACCTTATACCTAAAACCTAAACCTTATATATCTTAAACCCTAAGCCTTAAACCTTAAACTCTAAACCCTAAACCTTAAACTAAGAAATTTAACCCCACTTAAGATCTTTTAAAGTAATAATTATGTTCATAGGGCTCAATTTAGTTAAAATCACATTACTTATTGCCCTAATTGACTGATTGGCTCAATTTATGATGATGTTGGGGCTAATTGTGCTTAAAATCACATTCTATAGCCATAAACAAGTTCAAGTATCTCAAATTATTTTTAATTACCTTCATTATTAGAATATAAACCCTAAACCCTATACCATATGACTTAAACATTAAACCATAAACCCTAAATCTTAAACCAATCAATTTAGCCCCAATTAACATATTTTATAGAAAGAATTAGTTTCAAAGGGCTTGATTTGGCTCAAATCACATCAATCATTACCCCAATTCACTAATTACCTTAATTTGTGATGACACAAGGGCTATTTTAGCCAAAAATAATACTTTTTAGTCATAAATAGGTTCCAAGAGTTTAATTTGTATAGGTAAAACTAGATTTATAAAGAGCCACACATAGAATAATTTAAAAACACATTATAATATTATTTCTTCTATTGCATATCAAAACCATACAAGAGTACATATTATATAGGAAGAGTATTTCCTATATTTGGGGATATCAAATCTCTATAAATCTCTCACCTAAACAATCTCCCAACTAATCCACTATATATTAATATATTATGACTAACACTATATTTGTTAAACTAAATAAAACTAACCATAAGCTTTTAACGTAATATTATTATAACAACAATATTTACATTATTAAATTAATAATGTGAACACCACACCTCAAAATTCACCCCCTTGTGAACATTATTAATCCTATCTACACCCCATTAATGTGAAAATTGGCAAAACAACTCTCCCATATTTACACCTATACTCATGATTTAGTGATTTTCAAAGGACAATCACAAATCTTATAGATTGGTTTTATAAATGGCTGACCGATAACCAAAAATAATGCCTGATGGTTTTATAGATGGCTAATCAACAACTAAAAATAATCATTTTCCAAATGGTAACCCAAAAACCATAAAATAATGGTTTTATAAGTGGATTACCATAAACCACAACATGATGTGAAATATAGTTTCTAGATCTCATCATTCCAACATTTTAGAGAATTTACCTAGGAGTCTACAGTTCACTTATGACAAAGATGAATAAGTATACAACATATGTTATTATTTAAAATCACACTATATTTAAAATAACACACAACTAAAAATAAAAATACCACTAAATCAAAAAGTGGCCTTATCACTATTGGGTAATGAAAGGCTATAAAACCTCCAACCTCTATTTCCTCCATCCAATATAAGGAATAACTTACTTTATTTATAAGTGCTTAATGTATTCTTGTGTAGTCAAGCATTTACATTTTTGTGGGTAGACATCCTCTTGCTCGATGTTGACCTCATATCCAGCTTCAAAATTCTTTCAAATTTTGAAGTCTTGATTTTGCATTTTTTAGACATCGTTTTCCACTAAAAGTGTGTCCATTACAATCTTAACACAAGATTTTGAATCTTTACTCATTTTTTATTTTTAAAATATGAACAATGATAATGATGACTTTTTTGACTTTTTTTAATGACATAACCTACCATATACAAAAAATAATAAACTTTTAACTTTGATAACAAAAGACTTATAGACACTTTGGATTTTGTGATAAATTTGAAACATATAAAAAATTAATAGACTCTTTTTGACAAAAAACTAAACTAAAAGAAATGTGACCTTGAAATATTTTAAGGACTTATAAAAAACAACTAATACCCAACTATATAGAAGTAAGTTATTTAAAAATTCATTGAAGTAGACCAAAAACATAAATAAACCTAATTGATACAAAATTATAATGGCTAAAGAATTATCAAATCTATAAACAATAGTTAATGATAAATCATTAAATACTACAAAATCTTGATAATAGATAGAAATAATACAATAAAATTAATAATTCTTAAGATTTAACCAAACAAATAGATGTGACATAAAGTATTAAAAACTTAAACAAAAAAATTTGACACTAAGATAAATAATATTTATATGAATCAAAAAATACTAACAAAACATGATATATAATACATTATTTATGATTCTTGATCCAATTTAAAGGTCCATAGTTTCATCCTACATGGTGGATGAGTGTAGTTTGATGTGACAGTAGAGACATGAAGAGTGTGAGTATAATAATTTTGTGTGTAGGGAGTAAGATGTTTTAGATGTATGAATATAAATCAATCATAATGCAAGAATATTTACATATGTTGATTATTCTTTGCATGGCAAAGAATAATGCATGGGTTGTCTTTTATTATTGTTATAAAAATTTATATATGTGGATATAAATCCATGATGCTTAGAGGATCCAATGATATGATATTTAGCTGATTCTCCACATTTGATTATTACCCATGAAACACAAATTTACACATTACTTGTAATTGATATTATTGCTATAATGAACACATAGAACCAAACATGGTTGATGTGGCACATCCAAATCTGATAATTCATAAAATTTTGAGGAAGATTATTTCCCTACTCTTCTTTGATTCTACAGACTATCAATATTTCATGGTGTGGACTGGACTTATAGATACGTTAATTGAATCATTTGGTTGATTTAAGCACAAGGTAGAAACCTCTATCCTCACATAAACTTGTTAAAATATATCCAAATCCATACAAGGATCTGACTAGGTAAAATGAGAGGCATGATTTGTGCAAGATAATAAAGATCATGTGGATTTGTGTAGGTTGGCATTACACAAATCAGGATTCAAAATTGACAGTGATCTAAGCCAATTTTGGAACATCATAAACTATTAAAAGACTCATATTTAATGAAATCTACTCCTCCATAGATTACTAGACCCTTTTCCAACTTTGACACCAGATATTGGTAAAACCAAAGTTGTAGATGTGAACTAGGAATTTGACTCAAGAGAGGATGGTTAGTATTGTGTTAGTCCCAAAAGGAAATCAAAATGAAATAAACACACTATCATAACATCTCTAGGCCTAGTTACTAGGGAGAGATTAGACAACAAAATTATAATTGAAAACACAACTAAAATTCTAAATAAACCTTCTTTCACCTTCATTGGATGTTCATAAATGCTTGTTGTAGTGGCTTCCTTAGTTTTATGCTCATCAAGTCTACATCAATAGAATCTTGGATACTTCCATCTCTCTTTAAAACCTTATTGGCTTTGGCTTGGCTTGGCATGGCTTGGTTTAGATCAATATTTGGGAATTATAACACTAAGACACAATGAGTTTTAATGTATTTACACATTATAACTTTGGCATATGAGAGATTTAAATTCAATAGGCAAGGCCTCCTATTTATAGACTTTGTAAAATGGTTAGAATCAACTTAAACCATCCATATCAATATGGAGATGTGTGGCTATGTATTAATTCAATTATGTAATTAAAATTCATAAATAGGCTCATTAATATTTGAGATATAGGGGCATTGAATAGGCATGTAGGATCTTAATGAGGCATGGGAGGGGTTAACCTTGATATTTTATGCATTTATGACCTAGGGATGTCTTCCCAAGAAATGATGTCACTTGATGATGCAATTAATGATAATCAATTTCCAATAAAGATTTATTCAACAAGTTTCATGGAATTATTAATTAGGCTCATGATTTGGTTTAATTATCTCTTAAGCATGATTAAGTACTTTAATGTAAACCTTGGATCTTTATATACAAACTAATAAAATTGGTTAGAATGTCCTATTATTGGCCCAAAATTTAATTGGATTGGAATTGGAAGTTGATTTTAGATACATTAGATCCATTATCCCATTTAAGATGTTGTCAACCTAAAATAACAATGGAATGTGTCTCGTGCAAGAGATTTGATAAAAAAGAGAAATCCAGAGCACCCAGGTATAAAATTAGCATTTTAATTCAAAATGATTTGATCAAAGTTAGCTAGACCATAAATTGAATTACCCCATTTAGGGATACTTTGGACAAAATAAGAACTTGAATACATCAATTTCAACACATTTAATGTGTTTTAGTGTTTTTAGGCCAAATTATGTATTTTGGTAGAAATTGGTCAAAAGCTTGATTGATGGTCATTGGTTGCCAGATTTAGGTGTATATAGTTTGCACCTATTTGGGAAGTTGTTTCAAACTATAGGTAAACAAATGTCTTCTCAAATATTGAGAGATGGATTATATTCCCAAAAGAAGATGATGGTTGAAGAAAAATCTCCAAAGAGTGTTTGGGAAGCCTATGATGATGCCCCCTCAAGGGAGTGGCCATCACATTTGTTGATGGATGGTCCCTAAAAAAAAAAGCAAGAACAAAGGTGTAATTAACCCATGGTTGAGAGTAATCCAAATTAGAAAATGCTTGGATGCATTGATTTAAAAATTATTGATTTGTCTAAAGGTGGTTATAATCAAAAATAAAAGTCAAAATAATGATTTGCCCATAAGTGGTTAGAATAATTAAGAGGACTTGAATTGGATAAAGATGATTAGTTCCATAGTTAGGGATGATTAGGAAGCATAACTCAAGGATATAACTGGGAATACATATTAAAGATGAGTAGGTACAAAGTGATGAAAGAGATTAATAGAATAATACGATTAATCCATGTAAGTGATTTAGTTGTACTTACCAATGAAAAAATTCTCATACTTATTAACAATGATACAACTAGAATGGTCAATGGTTTTATTTGATTAAGGGTAGATGGAAAGATGTGCCAAGGTGTCAGGGAGAAATTTTTTCATCTTCATTAATTGTAGACCTTTTTGAAGCTGATTTTTGCTCTAGTACATGATGGTATGCATCATGATAGAACATCATGAAGACTATCTTAATATATCCATAAGGACTAACTATTGATACATTAAATAATTAAAAATAATGCACCAATGATAAAAACCATGATGATAATGTTGGCATATGAATATGGATGGACTCAAGAATAATGTGCATAAGGAGTCATGAAATGAACACATATAGATTAAGTCAAGGCAATAATGTTAAAAATAAATAAACAAGAAAAAGAAAACAAGAAGAAAATAAAAATAAAAATAAACAAACAAAAATAAACTATAAAAATAGACAAATAACTAATTATAAATAAACAAACAAAAATCTTGAAAATAAAAGCAAAAGAAAGCATCTTAATAATGACTTTGCCTCGGTAGGGTAGATTGAGGATAATTGATTAGGCTTAAATAGGATAAAAAAATTTGGATTCTTAAATATTTGAATTTTTATTATTATTTTGAGGTAACTTAACTCGTTAGATAATGACAAGATACCTACTTATTAAATGGTGAGTGTTTGGCTTAGGTTACTCACAGAATGGTGAGAGCATATAGAAAAGGGGACTGAGGTGACTTTAACATGAATTGAGCATGACCTACATAGTCCCAAAATGACCTTAAGTCATATTAATTACATCAACACAAAATTAATGGAAAAGCCAACTGGATCCCAACAAGTTCTCAAATCTAACAAATGGCTAGTTAAATGAAAATGATGATGGCAAGTGATGTAACAATGCATGGTAAACAAGTGTTTCCCTTAGTTTTCCCATAAGAAGTTATAAATATGATATAATTGATTAGATTAATGATACTAATTTTCCCATAGGTATTTATAGTTAGTAGCAAGACTGGCGAGACATTGATTTGCTCACAGGCTATTATAATCAAGCTTACATAAACAAACTTGATAGTATGGAAAAATGAAAGACATCTTACTAGATCAACTATCAAACTAATTTAATATACTATAATTGAAACAAATATTTAATAATAGTTAAAACTTGATCTAAATCTTCCCAAAAAATGTGAGGGAAGAACTAAATAAACCCAGATCAAAATAGGATCGGGCAGGATGACTAAAAATAAGTTGTAGTCTAGATAGGAATGGTATGATAAAATGGTATGGTGTTGTTTAGGATAATTAGGGGTTTGGATAAAATGGTAAGAGGGTTTCACCCAAGTGGTAAGGTAATGTAAATATTAGGGTATGGAACAATGGTAATGGATATGGAAAATGAAATGGCATGGTACATGTTTTTAGCTTGGGTGATTGTTGGTTTTTGATATGTTTAGTATGGGTATGGTAAATAGCATATGATTATATTTCTCTTATTGAAGTGGAGATGAATTTATTGATCAAAAAATAATATAAAAAAATAATCAATAATGTTAATTTTTATCCCACACCTCATCTGAATAACTACTCTATCAAGAACTAGATGTAGATTTGGATCTTGAAAATATTGTTATGATCTTCATTGGTCATTGGTTTTGATTCCTTCAAGCATAAAAACAAGGTATATTTGTAACCTATACAAATTAAAGTGTGATCATGGATGTAAAATAGGTATAAATAATAGATGATAGGTTTGTTTATGAAATGGAATGGGTAATGGTTGAGAAATAGATGAAGATGAAGATTTTTAGTCACATGTAATGTTGCTAATGCTAAATTAGACATGTCTTTGGTTGTGGTGGGGCCAAATAATTTTCTCTCAATAGGACCACTAGATGTTTTTGTTTTTTAGGCTTGAGAGTAGCTACCATCTCATTATAATATAGATTGGAAGCTATTTTAATTTATTTTTGAAATATATCTTTAGTAAATAGTGAAGAACTTTTATGTTCAACTATTGGTGCCTCAATGAGGTTTTCACCAATGAATTTGTCTTGATTGTTGCATAGAACCTCAAAGAAGGTTTAACTAATTAATAATGGATTTTGACTTTGATTATCTTGTAGTGCTTCTAAAAAAGTTTCATTAGAAGATGTTGAGTTTGAATGTTGCATGTCCCCTAACACCTCTAAAAAGGTTTCATTAGGAGAGTGTTCTTTTATTATGTGAATGTGGTCTTGGCCTCCTTTATCTTCTTAAATTATTATGTCACCATGTATTTAGTTCAATAAAGTGTCATTTTTTTGGTTCCAATCAACACTTGTGGGAGATGGAATGTCAATAATATGGATATTTTGGTTGATGGTAATGGGATGTGGTATGGTAATGGAATGGGGGTTGACAAAAAAATCCTTGTAGAAGATACTATGATAACTTGTATTGATGCCAAACTACTCATCCTCAAAAAACCATAGAAGGATCACATATGTATTCAAATTGATCTGTGAGGCATGTGTAACCAATGTTGTAATAGTCATGAATGTATTTTTCTTCTCCTTTTAATTCTAACTCAAGGGACTCTAAATCCAATGTCAAGATTGATGTTAATTCTTCTTCTAATGATAATTCTGATGTCAGTTCAAGAATAAGACCTGAATCTAACTCTAATTATTTATCTAATGGTTAATCTATTATAATGATGTCTTGTTGAATGTTTGGTATTGGATAAGTGATGGTCTGTGATGGCATAATGGGCTCCACAAATATTGGTTTGTGAAAGTGAGACTCCTATAAGATGAGAAAAAGGTCAAGAGATGAATCCTCAAATATTGGCTTATCTATAGGAGGCTCTTCAAAAATAGGCATATGGTCGAGGTAATGATTTACCCATAGGAAATTATAATCATTAAGAAGTTACTTAACAAAGACTGGATCATCAAAGTGAGACTCCTCAATAAATGGCATAGGATTAAAAGGTTATTCATCATAGGTTGACTTATCAAAAATGGTTGGTTAAACAAAAATATATTAGATTGGTTTTTTTTCTTGGATTTGGTTTCTAATGAGTTGGAAAATACCAGTTTTGAACATAGCTTGGTCTTTAAATGATTGGATGGATTAAGGTTTTTATTAGATTGGGAATATATGAGGAATGACCTATGTTTGGATAATGGTAGGGCATTATAGAGCTTGATTTTTTACATGAGCTAAAGGATGAAGTCCTAACATGGTAACAATAGGGTGGTATGGGGGTTGGTTGTTCACATAAGTTAAAAGATACAGTCTTGGAATGATGAAGGGGCATTATGGAACTTTATTTATCACACAAGCTAAAGGATGAGGTCATGGTATATAAATTATATGGCATTGTGGAGCCTAATTACTTGCAAAAGCTAAAGGATGAGGTCCTGATATAGAAATGGTATGGCATTGTAGACCCTGATTACTCGCACAAGCCAAAGGATGAAGTTTTAGAATGGTAATGGTATGCCTTAGATATTGTGGATCTTGGTATCTCATATAATCTAAAAGAGTTTTAGGGGTAGCTGAGGGTCTAATAATAAAAGGGAATCATGGATTTTGATAACTCACACAAGCCAAAGCATCCAAGTCCTCCTAATAAACCATATCATCCCAATCTTGAGTTGGATCATAAGCTAGTTCTTGACTGTGTTCCATGTATTAATTATTATAAAGAGGGTATATATCCATATCCTAAACAAAATTATCTATAGTTGGGTCTTCAAAGTCCTCTTCACAAGCCTCTTCATACCAATTAAGGTCTTAATTTGGATCATAAGTTTATTCCTGACTTTGTTCTTGTGAATGATTATTATGAGGTAGATAGAAATCTATCTCATAAACCATATTATCATCATTGGGTTCTTGATTAAAGACATAAATTTCATTTTGTGTGGCCATTATATCATAAGTTAGATTATATGTGACTCCACCGTAGGTGTAGCTAGACATAAACACATAAATGATGAAAGCTCCAAAAATAAAAAGGCTTAGAGTTATACAAACTTCAAATAATTATGTTTGAAGGACAAATGGTTCAAACTTGGTCTAACTTGGTTGAAAGGGTGGAGATGTATCTCCAAAAATGGTTTAAAAGTGAAAATGTATCTCCAAAATGGATTGTACTAAGACTTGGCATAAAATAGTCTAACATCAAATGTCATATGCACAAAAGTTTAAGTGTCTAAATAAAAATTGGTATGTTAAAATTCTAGGTCAAAGTTTTCCAAACAAAGTCTAAACTAGGAAATGGAAAATAGTTTCTAGTTCTTTTGTCCAAATGTAGATTCAAAATATAGGCTCAAAAATGGTATGTGCTATGACTTTTGACCAAATGATGTCAAAATATAGACTTGAAACAAAGGCACGATGTGATTTTATTTAATCTAAAAAGTTTGGAAAAAACTTTGACATAGACTTAGCACATGAAATCAAACATAAACATGATCAGTTGGCATAAGGCATAAGGGAATTTTTTTTTGGAGAAAGGCTATGTTCTCCCAAATGAAGGCACAAATTATGATGAGAATAGGCATTAAATAAACAAACCATCCATAGTTTTCAAATATAGGTAATCGATTAACTAAAGTTGTGCAACCCAAAAGATAAAGATCCTTGTCCCAGCCCCATGATTTGAGGCCTAAATAGAAATAAATCAATGTTTGAATCCAAACATTGACAAGGTTAAATGAAAACTCAATGTTGAAAACTAGGTTTTGACCAGACAAGCTAGATAATATTGGATAGCAAGAAAACACAAGACAAAGGTCCAAATGATATACATGACATGGTTTTTAAACAAATGGTTTTTGATATAATGGTAAATAATCCTTGAAATAAATTAGGCAGCCTAATGGCATAAACATGCTCAAATGATGTGATCTATCTTATGTTTCAAAAGACTCAAAGGCAAAATTTGGTTTGACATAATTTGGGAAACATAACGTTACCCTCCTCAACTCAAATACATGGTTTTGTCATGGTTTATAAACAAATATATAATTTTTAGTCTTAAAACATACAAAGAAAAAATGACCAAAATACACTAAGTATAATCATCCAAATCTTAGTGAGGGTATGATAATTTGGGTTTGACTAAACTAGCAAGTTTTCAAACATTTCTATGGGGATCAATTACACAATTGATTTCACATCACAATGCAAAATAAAATCATTTAATTGAGTGTCTACAACACTTGGCTTGTTACAAAAAGGTTTTATCCTTTTTATAACCACTACATCCACCACTTGCTCAGTGTAGTGCAATGTCCAAAGTGTAGATACATCCCATGTGTAACTCCAACACTAAAAGGTGGTTTAACCACTCAAACCTCTGATCTTAGTGGGAATGGTTAAGTTAGTGCTAAGAGATGAAAACCCAGGTTAATTCTTCCCTATAGAAATTTTAAGAGGTGATGAAGTTCCCCTCACAAGCCAAGATGCCATGAAATAAAAGACATAAGAGAAAGACTTAAGGTCATTTTCAAGATCACACAAATTATTGTGAGTTTTTATGGATTGATTTAGATGACATTATTTCTATGACTTGGACTAGGAATGTGTGCAATAAGGATGACACTTTTGATTCCAAATGTTCCCTAAAGGGGATGGATGGAAGAACATACATGCAACATCCCTATTTTTGCCAATCAAGTTCTAATTAACAACTATTAAAGACAAAATTTGATAAGTAAATTCAATTTTAAGGCCCAAATGAAATATGAGGTGGTTTATTTTGACCCCTTGGTCTTATGTTGTAACTTTGAAAGCACAAATTGTCTAAATATTTACCTAAGTATCTAGATTTGTTGTTAAGCACAAAAAATAAGATTCCTAATCCATTTTAGACATTCAATGAAAAGCATGTTTTAACAAATTCCAAGCTTGAGCTTACAATGAAAAGGTTAGTATGTCCTTTGGATTTAAAGCTAATTTGTAAATGAGTGAAGAAAATTCTCAAAATGAGCTCTCTATTTTGAAATTGCAATTACATAGTCAATCTCAATGTTTCACTTCAAAATCATAATTACCAGACAACACTATCATTTTTATAGATTAGTTTAGATAGAAAACACAATATCATGGTTTGCATGACAAATTTTTTGCCCAAATTAACAATATTGTTGCTACTAGATAGTAAAACATAGATAAGATAACATCATTATTCAGATGATGAAATCATTATTGTGTGAAATGGCTTGCCAAAATAATGAAATCATTTCCCAATAGAACAAAAGTTTTGCCCAATTTAATGATATAAATGACCATAAGAATGATATTGATATTCTAGATGATAATATCACTAGTCAAGTTAACAAAATCACTATTTAGAAAACAATGATTTCATTCACACAAAACCGCTACTATGTGATCAGTGATATCATAACAAAGAGCAAAACTAAGTTTTACAAGAATAAAAGTGCTTCTAAAAAAATGGAATTTCACTTCAAATTTCACTTTTTTGGCCCTTTCACTCTAAAATCTTGCATGGAAAGGATTAGTAGTTTACTTGAAAGAGATTTGTGATCAAATTTGTGGAGTTAGCATCCCACCATGTGTGTCATTATGTGAACTAGGAATTTGACTCAAGAAAGGATGGCTAGTTTTGTATTAGTCCCAAAATGAAATCAAAATGAAATAAACACACTAACATAACATCTCTAGGCCTAGTTACTAGGGAAAACTTAGTTAACAAAACTATAATACAAAACATAACTAAACTTTAAAATAAACCTTCTTTCACCTTCCTTAGATGCTCCAAAATGCTTGTTATAGTGGCTTGCTTAGTTTTATGCTCATGAAGTCTGCATCAATGAAAGCTTGGCTACCTCCATCTCTCTTTGGCACGTCATTGGCTTTGGCTTGGCTTGGTATTGCTTGGCTCAATATTTGGGTATTATAACACTAAGATGCAATGATTTTTAATACATTTGGTAATTATAACTTTGGCATATGAGAACTATAAATTCAATAGGTGACGCCTCATATTTATAGACTTTGCAAAATGGTTAGAATCAACTTGAACCATCCATCTCAAGATGGAGATGTGTGGCTAATTATTAATTCAATTATGTAATTAAAATTCATAAATAGGTTCATCAATATTTGGGATAGAGGGGCATTGAATAGGCATAGAGGATATTAATGAGGCATGGGAGGGGTTAACCTTGATATTTTATGCATTTATGTCCTAAGGATGTCTTCCCAAGAAATGATGTCACCTAATGATGCAAATATTTAATATTCATTTCCAAAAATAAACTATTCAATAAGTTTCATGGAATTCTTAATTATCCTCATGATTTGGTTTAATTAGCTCTTAATCATGATTAAGAACTTTGATGCAAACCTTGGCTCTTTGTGCATAAACTAATCAAATTGGTTAGAATGTCTTGTTATTGGCCCAAAATTTGATTGGATTGGAATTAGAAGTCAATGTTACATACGCTGGATCCATTATCCCATTTCAGATGTTGTCAACACAAAATAACAAAGGTATGTGTCTCATGTAAGAGATTTGATAGAAAAGAGCAATCCAAAGCACCCAAGTGCAAAATTGGCATTTTGACTTGAAATGATCTGATCAAAGTTAGCTGGACCATAAATTTCATTGCCCGATTTATGTATACCTTGATCAAAATCAGCACTTGAATATGTTATTTTCAAAACATGTAATGTGTTTTAGTGTTTTTAATCCAAATTGTGTATTTTGGTAGAAATTGGTAAAAAAGCTTGATTGATGGTCATTGGTGGCTAGATTTAGGTGTCTACAGTAGAGATACAAACATAGAATAATTTAAAAACACATTATAATATCATTTCTTCTATTGCATATCAAAACCATACAAGAGTACATATTATATAGGAAGAGGATTTCCTATGTTGGCGAGATCAAATCTCCATGAATCTCTCACCTAAAAAAACTCCCAACTAATCCACTACATGTGAATATATTAAAACTAATGATATATTCATTAAACTAAATAAAACTAACCATAACTTATTAACATAATATTATTATAACAATAATATTTACGTTATTACATTAATAATGTGAACACCACACCCCAATAATTTATCCCCAATTGCCTTCATGATTAGACTTTATATTCCCTAAAACATAAATGTTATTCCATAATACCTAAATCTTAAAATCTTAGAACCCTAAACCAATGATTTTAGCCCAAATAAAATAACACTTAGACTAAAAAACTTAGGTTCACATGGCTCAATTTGGCCTAAATCATACTATTGATTTCCCCAATCAGCTAATTAGCTCAATCTATGATAAATTAGGGCCAATTAATCCCAAACTCATATTATGTAGTCATAAATAGGTTTAAGGGGCTCAATTTGACCCCAATTTCCTTTATGATTAAACCTTATACCCTAAAACCTAAACCCTATATACCCTAATCCCTAAACCTTATACCCTAAACCCTAAACCCTAAAACTTAAATGAATTGATTTAACCTAAATTAACATCTTTTATATTATTAATTATATTCATAAGGCTCAATTTAGTTCAAATAACATTACTTATTACCCAAACTAATTGATTGGTTCAATTTATGATGATGTTAGGGATAATTGTGCCTAAAATCACATCACATCTTGTAGTCATAAATATGTTCAAGAAATTCAAATTATCTCCAATTACCTTCATAATTTGACCCTAAACCTTAAACCTTATATCATATACCTTAAATGGTAAAACCTAAACACTAAATTGTAAACCCTAAACCTTAAAACAATTTATTTAGCCCTAATTAACATCCTTTAAAATAAGAATTATGTTTTTAAGAGTTAGTTTAGCCCAAATCATGTCACTCATTACCCTAATTGACTAATTGGATCAATCTATGATGACACAAGGGTTACTTGATCTCAAAATCATATCTTTTAGTTAAAATTGGTTCAAGGAGATCAATTTGTCACTAATTTCCTTCCTGATTGGACCTTATATACCCTTAAACATAAACCCTATACCCTAATCCTTAAACATTAAACCATAAATATTAAACACTTAATTTAACCCTAAAACAATGATTTCATCTAGAATAAAATAACATTTTGACTAAGAAAATTAGGTTCACATGGCTCAATTTGGCCTAAATCACACCATTGATTACTCTAATTGACTAATTAGCTCAATATATGATGACATGGGGCCAATTGAGCCCAAAATCACATTATGTCATCATAAATAGGTTTAATTAGCTCAATTTTTCCCTAATTACCTTTCTGATTGGACCTTATACCCTAAAACCTAAACCATATATACCTTTAGCCCTAAGCCCTAAGCCCTAAATCATAAACCCTAAACCTTAAAACAATAGATTTAACCCTAATTAATATCCTTTATAATAATAATTATTTTCATTAGGATCAATTCAATGTAAATCACATTAATTATTATCCTAATTGATTAATTGTCTCAATTTTTGATGGAGTTGGGGCTAATTGTGCCCAAAATCACATTATGTAGTCACAAATCAATTTATATGAGACAATGACATCAAGATTACAATATCAATTACATGTTTTTATTTTTTTAGGTATAAAACTTTAATTTTAACAACTATTTAATCGAATAAGGCCATATATGAAGTTTGGGAATTAAAAAAAGCTATAAAAAATAATAATATGGTGAAATACATGTAAAATATTCCTTATATGTAGTAATTCTATGTACGCGGTTCTTATGTTTGATATTTGAAACACATTCCCGAAGGCTAAGAATGTTTTGAATTCTTGAGCTTGAAGCATGGACCTAAAAACACACATTTGAATGTGTGGTTTTGACTAAAATAATAAAATTCAACGTCAGCCATGTTAGACACTATGAATTTTATCTAACATTTTATTAAAAATATTACTACAACATTGAGTATACTCTCCTCTTTATAAATATATAATTTTTTATATTTATATTACTTTAATATTTTTATCTATTTTTATTTCTAATTATGTATTTTTATAGAACTATATTTAGAAACTATACATGTTTATATTTATCTATGTATCCTTTAATTTGTTGATCCAAAAAAATGGCTGCAAACTAGACCTGATTATATACACATTAAAAAAAATTGATATTTTTTGAGTTAGTTAAGGGGCCACATGGTCAGTTATATATTATTGATCATATTTTAAGGTCTGTTAACTTGTGAAATTAGTAAAAAAAAACATTAATTAATTTTAAAAATATATAGGTTGCAAAATATATGATCTTATCTAACTTTCTACTATAGGGTTTTAAAAAAAACTAAATGATGTTAAAAAAATTATGGGATACATAGAAAGTTATCTAATTTGATTTTTATAAAATAAAATACCAAATATTTTAATTTATGATATTAAACTACTTATACTTAACCATTTAAAAAATATTAGTTTAGAAACTAAACTTAAGATTCTATAATTCATGTTCCTATGACATCTTTAAATTTTGAGTTTAGTCATCTCAAAACAGCTATACAAGTTAAGGTTTCTTGTTTTTTAGGAAAAACATGTCCACTTAAGACTCCCTTTTGACCCCTTAATTCCATGCACTTACCCAAACACAACTATGCTAGATATTATAATTATAAATAATCAAGATACTTATCTAGCTATAATGCTAATACAAATCTAGATCTGGAATAAGGAAGAAGTGGACTAGAATTAAATTTTGAAATAGTTAATAAATTCTAGATTATGTACCTCTAAAGACACAAACACTTATGTCATCTTGGGATAGCTGCATTAATGCTAGTGTCTAGTATAGAATACCTACTAAAACTATATGTGACCACTTGAATGCTTCTAGGTTCATCATCACCTTCAATCTAGTGCATTTAGATATGGTTCATGGACTTTCACTCATCAAATGATAAAAATCTAGTTCTTCATATTCATATTAGTTATGGTAAATTGGGTTAATGGTTACATGCTATCAAACTTCCCTAAAGAACCCTCAGTCAATAATCACCCAATACTTTGAAGATGGCATCATACTTATGTATTTCTCCCTTACATGGATTGTTTGTGAATCATACAATGTGTGATAAGTAACTAGAATAATGGCCTAACTTGTAACTTGGAAAATATATCTCTTAGGCTACTCTTTTAGTACATTAGACCTATTTATGTGTTGTCACTATGACTAATATGAGAAAATAAGGAATTCTTTCTCAATTGTGTGCTCACTTTAGTGATTTTAATAAGTTGTTTTAGTCTCTTTATGTCTTTTCTAGGTGAGGAATTAATAAGGAGTGATTGTGCATATATATCAATCCTACTAGGAAAATATATTACATAATAGCACTTAGACTAACCATTAGGATACATTTCATTTAAAAATTAGATGACTTTATGACACTAGATACTTGTATAGGAACATGACACCTGCATTGATGTAGTTTTTTGTTCAGGATGCAAGTGTCTAGGGAGAAGGAAAATAGGACAAGCTTAGAACTTGTAGAAGCATAATATAAGTAGGTTTTAAGCATTTAAGGTTTGATATAAGGACTAGGTCATCAACATAAGACTATAAAGATTAAGAGATAGGTAAAGGGCCATAAGGCACAACATATGTAAGACTTTTAGAACTGGGAAAGATCTATAACTAAGAGGAAAATCAAGGTTTTGACTTTACTAAGTGTATAATATTGAGGTGTTATATAATTCATAAATATCATCTAAAAATAATCGAATGATCCATAATAAAAAATAATAATTTATAACAACATGTGATAATGAATATCTATGAGATAAACATAATCAAACTCATCATATACATATTGGATAAAAAATTATAACAAAATTAATCTAAAATTAGGGAAGCATGTCCTGATGAATATGAATTCTTTCTATCACTATGTCTATATACCTTAGAGGTAGAGGATATAATATCTTAACTATGATTTAGTGATCAATACCTATGTCATATAACATGATCTCAAAAAACACCAAGATATACTATAATTTATGTATATTCCAATTATAATGCACTATAGTGCACTAATAAATCTCTACATATATCACTACCTAAAGTAGATACTAGAAGTCTATCTAGCTCCACTTGAAGATCACATCAATCCATATAAATTACAATACATATTATAACAAAAATAGAAATAGAAAAAAAAATGGGTACATGAACGCTTGTTATATGGTTACCCTCCCAATTAGTCCACTAACAATGATATAAAATTTTATATCATGTGTCAAGGTGAGAAGAGACATATAAACCATCATTGACCAATATTCATCACCTTCATAGGATAAATAAAATATATAAAAAATCTATATATAAAATGTAGGTACATAATTGAAATAATCACAAATAATTATGTATACTTATAAACTTATGTAGTAGTGGATATAAAAATAACTATAGAATTTGATAGAATTGGCTAAGGGATATCCTAAACTACTCTTACATATTCCCTTCATACACCTCCATTTACTCCTACCTAAATTAAATTCACCTCAACTAAATAAAAAATGATAAGAAAAATATTAGGCCATTTATCCCCTAGACACAACTGGGTATATGCCATGATAAACTCAAAATAATCTAAATAAGAATCCACAAGTGGAGGATCAACATATATTGTTAGTTAGGTCTACACCAATAAGCCCCAGTGTATCACTAAGATAATGAGCTTATATTATAGTCCTAGTTCATTGATATATTACTAGGGTCACATCCTACTATATTAAAAACTATATTTTAACCCACTTAAAATGAAACCTTTATAATTATAGCAAACCAATCATGAATATAAAAACTCACATAGATATGACATAACCTTAAAACATCCTCAAGCCATAAACTATAGCCATGATATGGTATCTATACTATAATTGTAGGTGTGAGTCTATTAAGCATAACATGATACTCCATCATAATAAAGATATGATCTTTATCTAATATCCATTTTTTACAAAAATATATGGTTATATATTATCCCCATGAGGTCCTATAATAGGCCAAATGAATTTGATGTGATCATAAGCCTAGACATATAACAACGTCATTGCATTAAGACCTCAACCATGAACCTCCAAGGTAAATCTATATAGGTATTTGTATAAATGGTCCCCCATGGTGTGCCTGGATGAATACCTAGTACCTTTATCCTATCTATCATGCATGATATCATACATGAAATATGAAACTTATAAATCACTTCCATCCAAGATAATGAAAGAAGAAAGTAGACAAAATATATATTTCTATAATTATTGAACATTAGAGGTAATAATGTTCTAATAAAATTAGTTGAATCATGTGCTTGATAATCATCTCCACAAGCATGACTAGTCATATATCTAAGGGTAAAAAGAAAATATCCATAAACAAAAATAACTCATGCTATGGCCCTCTCCATAATAAATAGAAACCTCATAATCCACCATACATCCTCTAATGTCATAGTCATATCACCTATCAGTGTCATGACCTAGTTTGAAATAACTTAAAAGCTATGGATTATTATTAACTTGGACATTTTCATAACATTTTGGTATGATGTTTTTACTACATATCATATCATGGACCTGAGTGGATACTTTGATTTTAGTGTCATTCTATCATTATTTTGAAATGACTATGTTATAAGGTTATACATTTAAGTTGATTATTTATTTATAATAATTGGATATTTATTAGATAGATGTTGATAATGTCTTATTTCATGATAACATGATTTACCATGAGCTAGGCTTTTTTGATGGATTATATAACATATGTTTGTACTAGTGGTAAGTCATTTATATTCTGACAATGAAAACTAAAACATGAGTTTCTAAAATAAACACAGTTGGTCTATCCACTATCACATGTTGGTTATGCTTACTTTTGATCCTTTATTTTGTGTTCGTATGTATTAATATTTTGAGTCAATTTATTTTTCATATTTTTGTCATCATATTTTTCTATAATAAAATTGTTTCATTTATTGTTAATATTTTATTTATTTGGATTTATATTTGGTTTTGATGTCATTCAAGCCTCTTCTTATACTACTATTGATTACCTAATATGTTGTCCTATTTGGGAACAATTCCATATTTAGAAACCAATGTTTATTGTGATGTTATCTAGGTGGATTTAGGTCTTAGATGTGTATTACATTGATAATTTTTATTTAGTCTTAGCTTAAAAATTGTTAAGTCTTTGTTGTTGAATTAAAAAAACATTTTATCATTTTTTTTTTCTATATTAAAGGCATTTATTATCATGATTACCTTGATGTGGATATTTTATTTTAAGGTTTATGTTTTTGGTTGTTAATTTGTGAAGCCATCATGGGGACATTATTTGGTTATATTTTTCTTTGTGTTTTACATGGTCACTTGGACCTTAGAACATCAAATAACATCATATGTTTATTATTTTATATTTTATTATCATTTAATGGAATTTAAAGTTAGACATTGTGATGTATAGAATTATGTTGTTGACTTTTATTTTTTTTTTGGCTCAATGGTTTTGTTTTTAATGATGATTATAATTTTTTTAGTTTGGAATTTTTTGTATGAGCTTAGAGAGCTAGGCAAAATGCCTAACTACCACCATTAATTTTTTGGAATATTTTCCACCATTTCTTAGCCCTTAGATCTTTAATGGATCAACTAGGAAACTTATGGTGGAGAAGGTTATTTAAATTCTATCATTTTTTGATGGAAGAAATGGGGATGTGGAAGAACAAGGAGTTAATACCTCCATTATACTACACCATGAACCAAGATATTTTGGTGGGAAGTTACAAACATTAATACAGTAATAATATGCTCAAAATTTAACCACTAATTTGTTATAGAATCGACTATAATCACCTATAAGTGGTATTTGAGTGTTAAGAGTGATAATTGGGACTACCCATCCCTAGATTATCCTTAGACCTATCTTATATCCTTTTATCAAAATTATCCAACCTTCATATTGGCCATAAGTATCCCTAGTCATCCGTAAAGTAGTCCCAAAACCTTATTCCCTAATCTTGACCCTTCATGCCTAGTGTTCTACCACTTGGACACTCATACCATAATAAGGACACTAGTTCCACAATAAGGACACTAGCACCACATGGTGATAGTGTCCTAAAAATTGTGCTAATTTCCTTTCCCTTTCTTTTTCACAAATGGATATCTTTTCAAATCTTGAACCTCTTAGGGCCAACCATGACCTCTTTTAGCACCTACACAAGAATCATAACAATATAAATACATTAATTTTATCCCTCTAACCACTAGATGGAAAATACAAATTAAAACTCAAATAAGTTAGGCACAACTAATGTTATCAATCCCCATTCTACCCTACTTCAACATACTACCATCTACAATATCACTAAGCTTAGATTACCCAAATTTGTAGTCTCAAACACATTAAAGGAAATCAAGGAAACTATCATACTATCCTCACTTTCACTTGAACCAACATTTAGGTGGGGAGAAAAATATCAGGCTTGATCACTCCTTGGAGTATTGATATATAGGCAACTCTCATCACAATGGGGTGTTGAGGATGTATAACCTACCCTATTAACAAACACACTTTTCATTTTTTATCAACTGGATGCCTTAGCTAAATGTAGGATTAGGGTTTTATCATAAAACTAATCATTACAAGAAATATATAGGGTTTCAAAATTCATGCATTCAAAAACATACCTCAGAGATCTAGACACATGTGCACATAGAATCTTGGGGTAGTCCTAAAAACATGACACTTATCAATATCAAGACACTATTACCACATTTTTAATAATAATTCTATTATTTAACTAAGAATATATTGTCCAAGATATGTTCTAACACTAAGATCCTATTTGTAATAATTAGACTATCTTCAACCTTAGTTTCTATCCACCAGATCATCTATCTCAATTATTTCTAGATATGTTCTTTCTTGCACTATTTATTACTATTTTTAGAAAAGTCAAAGCTAGTCAATTATATAAGAAATTAGTGGTTAAATTTTTAGCATATCATTACCCTGATTTAGTTTAATCAAGTCTTTAATGAACATAGGATTTGCACTTGTTAAATCCTACAAGGTTAGAACTTTTAGTGAACCTGACTTACTTAGAATATTACTTAAACCCTATCCCTAGATAACCATAGGGTTTATTTTTCCACCCTTATAATACCTTCAACTAGATTTATATTTCATATAATCATGATAGATGAAGTAAATTATTTTGTTATGTAATGTTTTTAGATTCTCTTTCATGCTTGTTTCCTTTCTTTTGGAATTAATTCAAAAATGACATAAACACATGTGTACATGATTATTTAAACTAATTAAAATATATTTCATATTTCATATCATGTTATCTTTCTCTTATGTGGAATTCAATGAACAACCAAACCCTTACCTACATAGATAATCTATTACATAAGCTAATAACTATGTTTCAAGTTTCAATGTCATATCTTATGGATAATAAAGAATCTTCTTGTCCTCATCATTTCCATGAGGGTAATAGTTAATTTACCTCTCATTAGGTCTATTATATCACTCATCCATGAGATGAATCAACCTATAATATTATTACTAATTTCCATACTCAGCCTATCTACACCTTTCCCGTATAAGATGTGTGAATACATGTTCAATCATAAGTAACTAGGGTTTACACTTATGAGACTTTAAGGGAAAAAATTATCAGTATAAAAAAGATAATATCATAAATAAATAATCAATTTTTTTATTAAGTGAAAATGTCACATTACTGGTAAATGACATTACATGTACACAATCTTCATAATATGCTAGTATAAACCATATATATGCATCTACACCTAACAAAGTTATGCCTATCACTCTTTTATATCCAAATCATAAATTACAACACAATTCATCTATTATGAGTGATTCAAAAAGATTAAAAGATTCCAATAAGAGTTCAAGTGAGATACTAAGGGAAATGATTAAAAATAAGTTAATCAACATACCTCTTCAACACCCTATGAGGAGATCCGGATATTATTTTGCATATCATATAATGCATGGACAATTCATGTTTATAATTGAAAATAAAAATACAATAGATAATGGTTAAAAATGACTCAAATAATGACACATCATCTAAACAACATATAATGACACATCTAAAAAATCAAAAAGGGTCAAATTTAGAAATAATATAAAAGTGGTTACCAAAGCATAACTCAAAAAAACAAAAGGTTTAAAAAGCATAATCAGATCAAGAAATAGTACAAACACAAGTAAATAAATTAATATGTGTAAATATACCTCTCCAAAATGAAGTTCAAATTTTAAAGTAGTATGGTTTGGGTCAACAATATCTATAATAGTTTGATTATCATAGTCAAGGTTTGGGCAAGCAGGCCCAAGGCATCAATTCTACTATTCTATCACTTTATACTTTTGGTTAACAAGGTTTGAGATTTATTGAACATCCTAAGGCAAATCATTCATAGATATAATCTATCAAGGCAAAAAGTCTAGATACATAAAAATTGTTACAAAAAGAGAAAGAACTTAAGTTACAAAGTCAAAATCTTGCTAATCTAATAAACATTCTCAAAAAAGGATTTCTAGAAAAATACCCTCCATATCACCATATGCCTAAAATAAGCATATTTTAAAGTGAAAAATAACAATTAATATTACAAAGCATAATCTAGAAAGGTCAACTCCATAGTATGAGGCAGTTCCCTCTAGCATTCTAGGTTATTATGATTATTATCATTTCAATGATTAATAATACCTAGATTCATACTACAATAACATTCAACTCCAAAATATAAATAAAAATTTATGAGAGATTACCATTATTATTTTTGACATAGGCCATATCCATAGTGAGTCTCCCATGAAACTCATCGATTAGTATAGTTCCTCCCTTATTGTACATACTTTCCTTCTCTCTTGCTAATTATAAATAGTTTAAATTTCATGTTGTTTATACATATATTACATATAAAAATATTTAAAAAAAAAACATTTTAGAAAACACAAAAGCATTCAAAATTTACTTAACAAATATAAAATTATATATTGTATATAAAACCATGTTTACACTTCTTACATTTTATAGACACTACATTTGCTAACTACATTAGCACATGTTGATATTTTTTATCTAAAAATATAAAAATATCAAGTACCCTAAGGGAGACCCCTTAATTTTTTGTAAAAATTCCTTAAACTAACCCAAAAAATCCATTTCCTTAAGTTTACAAAATCCAAAGATTGGACTGCAATTTGTAATTTACAAAATTTCAAATTGCTTCCTAAACTCTAGATCCTACAATCCATTAACTAGAAGAATCTAAAGATCTAAATATAATTTTCAATTTGAAAAATTGAAAATTGCTTCCTAGACTCTAGATCTCATAATACATTAAGCATCAAAAATCAAAGATCTGATTTTAATTTGAAATTTTCAAAATTGCAAATTGCAGTCAGACCTCTACTTCTTGCTAAACACTAGTCAATGGAAACTGGAAATTTGCTTACAATTTGAAATTTTGCAAAATTACAAATTACAAGTGGAGTTCCACTTCCTATAAACCAAGCACTCTATCTAGAATCTATAATTCTAAGAGTAATTTACAATTTTGAAAAATTGTAAATTACAATTTAGGTTCCACTTCCTACCAATGACTTAGCCCACAAAATCTAAAACTCCAAGTATAATTCATGATTTTTGAAAATTACAAATTGTTCTTGTAGTTTTGCCTTCTTTTTTTGGATGATGTCAACCTATCCTTACCCATAGAATCCAGATATTAACATGAAATTTACAAAATTGAAAACTTACAAAATTACTTGAAGACTTCCAAATTCTACCACCCACTATTATTAAAGCATTAATTATAAAGTGTTTATATAGAGTAAATTAGGGATTTTTGTTAAGTTATTATTTAATTTTTAAATTTGAATTGGATATCTAAAAATTACCTCAAACCATTCCATGCCTTAGACCCTACAAACCTTGACCTCAATCCATGCACTACACCTATAAACAATGCCATGCCATCATTGATCCCTCTACAATACCTTATTTCCACCTCTTGCATCTTTTTAATCATTTATTTCATGCAAATAAATATTGGTTTCCATTTCTCTAGATTACTTTGTACTTAGTTGTGTTTTAGGTTTTATTCATATTAATGTAAGACTTGATATGGTTTTTAGGTCTTTCGTGGTATCAAGGCTTGTTTTCTTGTCTTGTCCTAGATTTTCCTCAAAATTCCTAGAATTCCCATGTAGTTAAGATCCTAGAGTTTCCAATCCACAACTAGGTGAATATACTATAATATATTACTTTCAAAGATTCCCTATAGTCCCTACATGATTTTGACGTACAACATGCAACATATAACCCTGTGGGATTTTCCATTGTTTCAAACAACTCCTAGTTTCATAGACTTTCCTATTTATCAAAATAGTTCCAAGTTCTAAAAAAAAATTCACTTACAATTCACACCTATAATATCCATCTGATATTTTAACATAATTTTGTAGCTACACTTCCCCATGAACATTTCACTTGCATAGTACAACTCCAAGTTTCATCAAAGTTTCCACTTGCTTCTAGCACCTTCAAATCTTACCAACTTTTATAGTTGGTTTTTCCTTAGCATTATCTCTAAAATAATGTCTAAGAAAGAGATGAAGTTCATGTCTAAGGGACACAGTGTAACTCTTAGTCTAGAATCAAACACCACTAAGATTATAGACATAAACTTAGGTCATATTGATCTACATGACTTTTGGACTAGGATCAATGCAAAATTCAAGAATGACTAGATTTAGAGCATGTATCACTCTAGATTGCCCCAAATAACAACTTTTTTCCTGATGGTATAAAGTTTTAAGTTAGTACTTACAATAGTAAAAAATTATGATGCTGGAAAGAGAAAGTTGATAAATGTTAAAGGGGAAAAATATTTTAAATCTAGACCTAGATTTCATTTATTCTATGTTTGTGATATCAAAATTTGAGAGTTATCTAGACATAATTCAAGAATCATCAGATAAATTCTTTCAAGACAAAAACATTAGATGCAAAGAGTGATGAAAAATCAATAGATAAGAATACCTAAGGATGCCTCTACTAGATTACCTAAGACACTGGAAAGAATTGATTTCAAGGATGAGATAGGAGATATAGTTATATTAATACATAGGATCACTACTAACCCTGCTGTAAATAGCTTTTAGGATTAGATGTATTAGTACATATTGGTCATTCATGAGAATAAACAATACATCTAATAGGTCCAAGTCATCAATGATTCCTTCTATAAGTAGTCGATGGAGGTGTAAACAATAGGTGAATTCTACATGACTAGCTACCTAGTATATATATTGGCCAAAGGAAGAACTTTCCTAGGCCTCAACATTATAGCTAGTGAGGCAAATAAATTGTACAAATATTACCATAGAATAACTTTGGAGGATATCAAACAACACTTTGAGATTTTTAATGATGAACTCATCTATTTCATGATAATAATGATCAATAAGGAACATGAGAGAAAGAGATTCTTTGATGCAGCCATTATAGAGATCACCCAATGGGGTTCCTATTTTATTTAGTTCCTTACCTAGTCCTACATTAGGTTATGTAGATTTAGTGGATACCCTTACACTCTTTCAAGATATGTGAGTGATAAATAGACATTGATGGAGATACTAAGAGAACTTGTAGAGACTCAAAATCTATTATCTAGCAAACACAAATTAGGAATTTATTTTCCAATCAGTATAGGTAGATACACATGCCCATCCTTCACAAAATCCAAGTGTGTTGATGTAGAAATAAAATAGATGACCCTGAGGGATTTAGAGGTGAGACCATACTATGATTTTCATGGAAATATCACTAGCACATTAGGAATCTCCACATATTCCTATATTCCATACATTGAAGATTTTTGGGAAGATTTAGATTATGAAGAGGAAGTGAGATTGAGGGACCACTCTAGAATTACTTTCGATTAGGTTTAATATTTTGAATTAATACAAATCACTAAATACTTTATGGATGATGAGTTCTCATAAGATAAGATGTATTATAAATAGATCATTACCCAATCCCTTCCAATAGTAAGGTGGTCCATTCCTGAGTATTTCTATCAGATATATAGAACTGCACATGTAATCAATAAAAAACTCAATTGGCTTATGAGTAAAGGGGTACAAGTGACCAAGGCTATATTAAGTATCACTAAAAAACTACTGAATTTCAAAGAATAAGGAATCCTACCATCAATAGAGGTTCTTATTGGTGTAGCAGTAGAGAAATTAGATACTCTAGTAATCGCCCATAAGAAAAAGAAGAAATCTAAGGCCAAGAAAGGACAATCAAGAAGTTAGGGAGAAATGAAAGACTAATCAATCATCATTTCATATGAGGACACAACTATAGTTTTAGCATCCATAGCTTCAACCCCCATCTCAATAATAGTCACAAATCCCATCTCTATGATTCATCGTACACATGTTTTTGTTGTTTTTTTATCTCCAACACCTCCTCCTCCTATCTCCAATCCTCTTTCACCCCAAGTGACTCTACCCTCCATTCTCATCAATTTATCTATAGCAATAAGTCAATTATCAACAGTGTAATCAAGTTAAGTGGACACTCAAGTTCCCCCTTTAGTGGATGCTCATGTTTCTTTTCCACTTTCCCTTCTCATAATTTCACTCCCTCCTTCCACAATTCCTTCCATTTCTCATTTATAATTTCTCCTATTCCATCCCCATTAATCACCAACACTACCCAATAATATATAGCCATGGACACAATCATTCTGACTTCAATTCCACTGGCCATCCCAACTCTTAGGAGAAGTATTATTCCATATTCACCCCACTTCATCTTTCCTACCTTACCACCCCTAAGTATCCCCACCAATTTGATTGACTCATTTGATGCAGTGGCCTCCACACTTACACAATTCCCCAAGTTCTAAATTCCTATGTCTACTCCCCCATTAATATCTCTTCCATCTCTGACACCCCTAGTAGACACATCCATTTCCATTTCCCTCACCTCTTCCACTTCCATATTAAACCTAACCCTTTCATTGGAGATAGGTAAGGAGCAAGTCCTTGATGCAAATGTGGAGCTTTAACCCATAGATGGGGATTAAATTATAAAGACATATATTGATCAATCAATGATACTATCAATATAAAATACAACACTTGTCACTATGTCTAGTAGTGCAACATCTTCAACTATAGATTCTTAAGTGATAGTGTCAACACAGTAAGATGCTACCCCTAGTTGGCTAGCAAAAATAATGGGGAAGAAATGTAAGTAAATGATGTCCTCAAGTACATTGTATTTTGGTCTTTTAGATACATATAATAAATCTAAGACTACTCCTTAGACCTTTTAAATGATATTTTGTGACTCAGTAGAGGAAAAATATGTAGAGATTGTATTCCCCTCACTAGACAAACAAACATAAGATCTAGTGGTAGTAGACTATCAAGTATCAAAATCTCACCTTAGACATCCTATGAGGGAGGGGTTGAAACATGATGTTCAATCCATCATTGAATCCATATATGAGAAAATGGATAATGATAAGGTCACTAAGGATGATCTGAAAAATAAGGTTGAACAAACTTACAACTACATTGAATAAATTCATAGAGCCCACTATTTAATCATCACAACCTGAGCTAGCACAACCCATTACCCAAATCACATATAAGATAATACTTGATGCAGTGACATAAATTTATAGCATGGGAAGCACCACCAAAGAATGAAAAGAAGAGTTCATCTCCAAAGGTAATAAAATGATTAATATAATAGTGGATCACTATGTAGTTCTAAGAGAAATAAAGGTCAAATTGAGAGGAATGGTCAGGAATTATGAGGGAGAGATAGAAAGATTGAATATTTTTTTATCCCAAATCGATAGTTGTGGATTAAATTGACATGGATATCCTCATTGTAGAAAACATACTAAAAAATGATGGAGAGCAAGAAGAATTAGGCAAAGTTGATAAATTGAAAATAAAAATGCTTACAAATTCTTCCCATAAGGCCAAATTTGCACATGACAAGGACATAAACATGTTATATGAAATTGAAAATTTGTTCAATAAATTATCATGTTGGATAATAGATTATCAAGATCAAATCCTTTTAGTAGAAGAGGTTTAGAGTAAATTCAAATAAGTGATAAAAAACTATAAGAAATACAGTCTTTACCTTGATCTCTATCCACTATTATATCAAGTATCATAACACCTTGATAAGATGGGTAAATATATTCAATAATACATAACTTTGAGAAGGGAACTTTTTGATATAGTATAAGATTGTGAGATAACCAACTTCTACTCTTTTGGTCCAAATGAAGACAAAATTTAGGATATCTTTAGATCTTCTGATGTATATGTTCATAAATTATAGGCTGAAAAGGAGAGAGTTAGAAGAAGTGTTAGAAATAGACTAATTATTTCTATTAAAATCATTATTGTATATTGTATTTTCATTGTTTTAAAAATATTTTAAAGTTGAAAAAACATATCTTTTAAATTGTAACTATCTTTTTGATAGCTCTTTTTGAGAAAGAGTCATGTGTATTTTACACTTTCTATTTTGACAAGTTGGAAATTGTAAAAATTAGACTTGAAAATTACACTTTTCGTTTTGACAAGTTTTAATTACTTAAGTTGTAAAAGGACATTATGGAAATTTTAATTCAAATTTTGACAAACTGGTATGGATTGTAATTTTTAAAATTCTTGCTTAGAAATTATAAATTAGGGTTTTGTAAAAAATTAACTTAAGTCCTCTTAAAATTATCTATTATTCAAAAATGAATTTCACTTTGGATCTCCAATTGCATAAATATCCATTACATCTACATCAAGGAGACTAAGGGAATTGCATGAGGTTTTCTATAGTTCCACCATGCCTCTACCAATTGAGACCATGCCTAACTCTTTCATGATTATTTTTCAACACTTGTTGACCATGTCATGGATGTTATAACTATTGTAGATCATGCCTCTTCTCATGAATTTTTTAGATTCACATGTTTTTATAAGAGGAATTAGAGTTTTTGTTAACTAAATCTCATTTATGAAATATTTTGTATAAATATGGATAGTATGACATTGCCCCTCTAATCTTTTTTCTGCTATATTTATTATTCTGCATTTTGAATAACTTCTCTACATGCTATAACCTAGAGAATGAGAATAAATTGAAGATTTATCTTTCTTATTTGAGGAATCCCTATGTATTCAAAGTTATTTGAATATTATTGGATGTTTTAATTGATATTTTAGTGAGAAAATTTCATTTGTGGTATTTTATACCCTTTTGGAAGATTGTTTGATTAAAACAAAAGAATTTTGTCCCTTTTATGAAAACTAGAAAATATTGCCTTTGATTTCCAATTAGTATTAGTTTGTTTTCCTAAAAATCTTAATCTATTTTATATTCTATTGTGTTCATTAAATAAAAAATTAAAATCCACTATAAAAACATTTAGAGCAATCACCATTATCAATTTTTCAAATTTCATTCTCAAACTCTTTTCCCCATTCAAACCCTAGTTTAAGAGCAAGATAAGTAAAGAAGCAAATATTTTATAAACTAGAAATTTATCAGTTGCATCAAATTTAGTGAAATTAATCTGGTCTTCTCCATAGGTTCATCTCAATTCACCAATGTCCTAAATCTTCACGGTGTTCCCATTGTATCATTAGATTTTCACACAACAAGCTATAACATCAATAATGGGTATAAAATCTATGTGATAATAGTTTTTGGCATGCCCAATGGGACCCAAAAATTACAAAGATATTGGTGATATTATCAATTAGAATTATATAATCCTTGTACAAATTTAAAAATCACATGTGACTCCACTGGCTTATAGATTCAAAATTTCAAGGTTTATGTATGCCAAGTAAGCAAAAAAGATCATCTATTAAAGGTAAGAGAGCTAATTTTTTGGAATTATCATTTCCATCTACAAAGATATCAAAATAAATTGTAAATTTCCCTAGAGTATATCCAAAAATTTTATTTTCATCCCCTCCAAGTAGTCCCATCAGTTTCATGCATCCCATAATGGATAGAAATTTAAATTTCATAGCTTTCAATGGAGGCAACCCAGTATGATGATATACCTACCATGGATTTAAAAATACTTCTATATGTTACTAGTGAAACTTATACCACTCATATGAAACACATATAATAAATTGTTAATCTTTGTTCAATCCATAACATTGTACAAGATAATGTTGTAATCAAGTTCCTAGTCTCCTATTTCAAAGGTAAAGCCTTATAGTGGTACAAAGCCTTTCTCCCAATTCCATCTAAGTTTGGGATGACTTATGCACTACACTATACACTCAATTTTAAGACAAGAGTAACCACCTTTCCCTATTTGAACAATTAACTACTATTCAATGGGATATTCATGAACACATGACTAACTTTAATTCCCATTTTCAAAATGCATGAAATAGAAATCTAGTATTGGTCAAACCAACTCCAAGTAATGCTTTCCTATAGTAATTGAGAGCCTTAAATAGTGATATAGTTTTTATGATTTAGTTAATGGGTGGTACCATACTTCCCAATGCCTATGTGATTACAGTAAGGGTAGAACATTGTTTAATTCAAGTAGGTAAAATTTCCCCAAGGCTAATAATTCCTCTATTTCTAGAAATGACTCTAACACCACCACTTAAAATTACTCTAATTCCCACCAAAATAAAAGTACTAACCTTAAATCATATACCTACAAATGACTTATATGAGGTTAAGTCACTAATCAAAAGTTTTTGCAATGAAGAGGCAATAATCTTAGAACTACAAGCCTTATTAGTAGGATAACCCAACATACCAACCTAATAGGTAGCCATACCAAGGACATTCATAACTATAAGGTTAAAATATATAATAAAACTCTAAAATCATCCATGCTTTATCTATACCAAGTGCTAGTAAAGCTATTCTACCTATTCAAAATAACCTAGCATAGGAGTATGAATGGTGTTATCCTTGTTATCAACCATATAACTAGAATACTTGTCCTAATGGTGTCATTAGTTAAGACTTGATGGTGTAAGAAATATCCAACACACCAGGATACTAAGAAGAATCCATTTCGTAATAATCAAATATAAGAAAACCTACTTAGGTTAAGTCTACTCTTCTAAACTAACAAGAGGAGGACTTTTGTAGTGTAAATCAAGAGGATGCGTTATTTAATAGTGGAGGTCCAGTGGCAGCCAATACACATTCAAAGAAAAGATTAATAGAAAATGATCAACCCCTAGGGTGAAACAAGCTACAAATTCCAAAGTTATACAAGAAAATGAAAAGAGAAACACAATACAAAGGCCACCCTTTGTACCTATGGGCTATCCTAAAGCAAAAGTGTTGACTCTAAATATTGTAAAAGAAGACAAATCCTATAAAGGCACTAATAAATGTTGGTATTATACCCTTCAATATTGTTGAGCAAATGAACAAGATGAATCTAAATGTCACTATGTGGGAAGCATAATCCATTCTAGTGCAAAGAGATTTTCTATAAGAAGCTTTGAAGAAATTCAAGATAACAAACAAGGTTTCAACCAAAGGACCTAGTCCTATAATTAATTTGTGTCAACCATAATATGACACTAAAATGAGAAAAAATGTTAAGCCTCTCCCCTTTTTATCTTTCACTCTTAGTAAGGAAGCATCTCATTCATAATTACATGGTAAATTTAGGGGCTTGCAGTTCAGTGATACCTAATAAAATAGCTAATTCCCTTGGTATAAAGCATATACCTATCAATAAAGGTTTGGTTCAATTTTATGGGATTGTAGTTCAAACAATAGGGACAATAAAAGGTTTGAACTTCACTATTCATGCATGTACAATCTTATCAATTTCTCAAGATATCTTAGTTATAGATCTTCCCCCTTATTTTACCATTTGTCTTTTATGATATTTTACTAAAAAATTGGAGAGTATCTATCTATAGATTGGTATCACATGTTTCTTAAGATGAGATATGGAATAAGAGGAATAATAAGAGCTAAACCAATCACTAAACACCATATTGAGCCATATAATCATATCCTTATAGATATGAATTAAACACTATAGAACTAGGAAGAGGAAGAAGATAATGAATTTGAAACACCTATAAAAGAGATACTAGACACTCATCTAGACAAATGGGGATAAGCCCTATAATTTGATCCTTATGACTATGTATAGGAAATAAGGTTAGGTACATATCAAATTTATAAAAATGATGTAATTATCCCAAACCTAGTAAAACCAATTGAGGATCTTCAAGGGATGTAGTAATTATTCTTCGATGGTTTATTAAGTGGGAATGGTGTAGGTAAATTTATTGTCTTGATCTCTCCACAAAATTAGAGTTATTTCTATCCTTTTAGACTTCAGTTCAGCTGCATAAACAATGTAGCTAAATATGGAGCATTGATTCAAGGTCTATAATTGGCCAAAGAGAGAGGGATAAAATCCTTACAAAAGTTGGTGATAATGATATGATTATTCACCAAGTGAGATCCAAAATCATAACTAAGAATTCTTTGCTAAGATGTTACAAACATAGGGTTTGGGACCTATTAGAGGACTTTACCGCTTTGAACATTCAAGCAGTACCCAGAGCTTAGAAAAAGGATGATGATTGTATGACCTCTATAGGATCCCAATATAGTTTACTTATATAAATTTTAAAAAAAACCATCATGTAAATTAGATAGTAAGGCCATCTGTTCTTGATAATAAAACCAATTGGTAAGTCTTGATAGCGACCAATAAATTATCAACTTCCTAAGAAAAGAAGCTAAATTATATAATAGGAACCAATCAAGACTCCAAGATTAATATGGAGATTAGATCATTTCGTTGAAGATGAATAAGCTACCTATGGGTCTTGTTACGTTAGAAAACATCTTCAATTTATATAATCAATTGAAAGGCAAAAAGAAGAACATCACTGTAAATGAAGAGGACTATGAGCCAGGGGTCATATTAGAAGGGAAATCACTGAATATAGGAATGGTATGCAAGTATTCTAAAAAATAATATTTTATTAAGTTGTGTTAGTAATTTTATGATAACTTTGCTTTGGTTTACCATGATCTAAGGGAGTTTGACCCTATCTTAGCCCAACATGTAATAGGGATTTATCCAAATACCAAGATTGTTAGATAGAAGTAAAAATCAATTAATCCAAAGATATAATCTTTGATAAAGAGAGAGTTGTCTAAACTAATAAAGGCTAACATCATCTTCTCTATCAAACACTCATATTGGATTTCTAATTTTTTCCCTATAAGAAAGAAGAATGGTGAAATTAGGCTTTGTGTACATTTTAAGAATCCAAACAAAGCATATATAAAGAATCATTATCCCCTTCCCCCTATGGAAAAAATTATGCAAACTATATTAGGATCTAAAAGTTTTTTTCTTCTAGATGATTATTCTAGCTATAACCAAACCCTGGTACAAGAATTAGACTAGTTTTAGACTACTTTCACTACAAAATGTGGTATATATGCATACAAAAAGATAAATGAGAGTCATGTATATGGATTTTAGTGGTTTGATAAATGAGATGATCCTAGTATACCTAGATAATATCATTATTTACTCAAAGCATGTTGATGCACACCTGGATCACCTTAGGAAATTTTTTGAAAGGTGTAGATAATTTAGATTTTCCCTCAATCCAAAGAAGTGCATTTTCATAGTTCATGAAGGGAAACTACTAGGACATGTTATTTCAAAAGAGGGTCTTACAATAGACCTAGAGAGAATTACTGTTATATCTACATTAACACCACCAAGCCATAATAAAGGATTATAGAGTTTTCTTGGAAAAATAAACTTTGTAAGAAGATTTGTTCTAAATTTTGCCTCTATGGCCAAACCCCTTATTTTAATGCTAAAAAGGGTACCATTTTTAGATGGACATAGAAAGGAAAAGATAGCTTTAAATCCATCAAACAAGCTATTTCTTTGGCTCCTAACCTATTTGACCCCAACTATGAGAAAGATTTCATTCTCTATGATTTTGGAGGGAAAGGTAGAATCTTAGCTATTCTAACTCAGTAGGATAAAGAACAATTCAAATAGCCAATATATTTCTTCAGTCAATCCTTGAAAGACTATGAAGAAAATTATAGTTTCATGGAGAATCACGTATATGATATGATTAAAGCTCTCAAAATTTTTAGGCATACTCTCTCTAATAATAAAATTCATCTAATGGCTAGTTAACAAAGTGTCAAAGATTTCTTGTTGAGTCAGGAGATAAATGAAAAAAGAATAGGATGGATCACAAAGGTCATATAATATGACGTAAATTTCAAAGTCACAAAGCTTGTAAGAGGGAATGGATTATGTGAACAACTAGATTCTAATATCAAGACTATTGAAGTAGCATTTGAAATAGTATATTCTTTAAGTGCATCTTATACATCTAATCCACCTCTTTTCAATAGCTAGTCTATGACATGACCATCTTTCTAAAGACTAGTGAGTACCCATATGAGTTTCAACATCTAAGAAAAGGTTTTTTAGACTCTGATCTATTCCCTATGTTATTTTTAATGGAATATTGTTTAGAAAATATATTAATGTATTCATGCTAAGGTATATCAAGCATAATCAAGTCCCCAAGGTGCTTGAAGAGTTTCATGATGACCCATTAGGAGGACATTTTTGTATAATAAAAATAGTGATAAAAATAATGAGAGGAGGAGATTTTTGGCCTAAATTATTAAAATATGCCCATAAATGGGTGAAAAATTGAGATGTGTGCTTAATTCATAGGTAAAAAAAGATTAGTAACTTTCCCTCTCAGATAAATTCAATCTAATTAGCCCTTTGCTCAATAGGGTTTGCAGTTGATTGGTATGATCAATCAACCATCAAGTTTAGGTCACAAATGGGTTCTTATAGCAATGGACTATTTCATAAAATGGATTAAAATAGTTACAATTAAATATTCCACAAAAGCATCTATCCTAAAATTGATGGATGGAATAGTCTTAAGGTTTGGTGTTCCACACACCATTGTCTCAGATAATGCAAAAGATTTTATGGGCATCAAGTGAGTGAATGGGATATAAATCAAAATGTATACTTAAGTAATTATTCTAATTATTACCCTCAAGGTAATGGCTTGGCTAAGTCTACCAACAAGAACATCATAAAATTTATCAAGAGAATAATGGAGGATAACCAAAAGACATGGCACACAAAGTTAAAATTAGCATTGTGGGCTAATAAGATCACTCCTAAGAGAGCCATCAATAATTACCCATTCATGTTGGTATGTGTAAGGGAAGATTGAGTCCCACTATCAATTGAGTTACCATCTCTAGATCTCAATCACTAATTAGATTTGATTGATAATGATGAAATGATATTAAGATTAGGTAAACTCATGAAAATAGAAGAAATTTGGAACCAATCAATGAAATTATTGGAAGTAAATCAAGCTCAAATAAAGAGGAATTTTGATAAAAAGGAATCTAATAAGAACTTGAATGAAGGATACATGGTTCTCAAATGGGATGCACATAAGGCTAAACCAATAAAGCAAACCAAGTTTGATGTAATATGGAGTGATCCATATATTATAACTTAGTACAAAGGAGCTAATGCATTCCAGCTATCCAAGATCAATGGATCAAAACTACCTATCCTAGTCAATGGGATATGACTCAAAGATTTATTTTGAGGTTATAATTTATTCTAATTTTTTTTAATACAATAGGGTTAGTTATGTTTTCCAAAATAAGTGCTTTCACACAAGTCAAATCATTAGGAGTTTTTGTTTTCTTATTTTGTTATATGTTTCCCTATTTTGTTCTTGTTTAAGCAAATACTAGTTTTGTTCTTCACCAGTTAAAGTGTGTTAAGCTTAAAATTAATTCATACCCAATGAACTAGAAGGATATTGGAAAGAAATTGATTAGCATGCAATCACCCCATAGAGGTCACAAAAAATGTTGAAATTTTTATCCCAAAAATATCAAAATATCAAGTGTCCTAAGGGAGACCCATTAATTTTTTGGAAAAGCACCCTAAACTAATCCAAAACATCCATTTCCCTAAGAATTCAAAATCTAGAGGTTGGATTATAATTTATAGTTTGTAAAATTGCAAATTGCTTCCCAGATTATAGATCCTATAATCCATTACCTGACAAAATTTGGAAATTTGAAAACAATTTTCAATTTGAAAAATTACAAATTACTTCCTAGACTCTGGATCCCAAAATACACTAAGCGTTATAAACTAAAGATCTGATTACAATTTTTAATTTGCAAAACTATAAACTATAGTCAGACCTCCTCTTCTTGCTAAACACTAGTTGATTAAAATAAAAAACCTGTTTGTAATTTGAAATTTTTCAAAATTACAAATTTTAAGTGGAGTTTCACTTCCTACAAACCAATCACTTTATCTGGAATCCATAACTCAAAGATTTAAAATTTTGGAAAATTGTAAATTGTAATCTAGGTTCCACTTTCCACCAACAATCTAGCCTATGGAATCCAAAACTCCAAGTGTAATTTGTAATTTTGAAAAATTGAAAATTATTCATGGATTTTGACTTTCCAATTTTTAGGAGTTCAACCTATCCTTATCCATGAAATATAAATGTCAATGTGCAATTTTCAAAATTTCAAAATTATAAAATTGCTTGAAGACTTCCAAATTCTGCCACCCACCACTATTAAAGAAATAATTGTAGAGGGTCTATATAATGTAAATTGGGTATTTTTCTTAAGTTATTTTTAATTTTTAATTTTACATGGATCTCTAAAAATGACCTTGAGCCATGCCATGACTTTGACCCTATAAACTACAACCTTGAGCTATGGACTATGCCTATAAGCAATACCACACCACCATTGATCCCACCACACTACTTTGTTTCCACCTCTTACATATTTTTAAGCATTTGTTTCCCACAAATCATTCTTGGTTTCTATTTCTCTACATTACTTTGTACTTATTTGAATTTTAGGGTTTCTTCATATTAATCTAATATTTGATAAGATTTTTATATTTTTCATGGTATCGAGGCTTATTTTCTTGTCTTGTCCAAGATTTTCCTCAAAATTCCTAAAATTCCCATGCAATTGATATCATAGAGTTTCTAATCCAAATAAATAAGCTAATATACCAACGTATATTCTCAAAACTAGCACTTATTCCTTATAAATATTCCTTATAGTCCCCACGGAATTTCAACCTACAATGTGCAACATATAACCCCACAAAATTTTACATTGTTTCAAACAACTCCCAGTTCTATGGACTTAATTGTTTCTCAAAATAGTTCCAAGTTCTCTTGGATTTCTGACCTACAATTCACACCATTAATCTCTATCAGATATTTCAACCTAATTTTGTAGCTACACTTCCCCATGGACTTTTCACCTACATAGAAAAAATCCAAGTTTCACCAAAATTTCCACATGCTTCTAGCACCTAAAATCCCAACAACTTTTATAGTTGGTTTTCCTTCAACATTCTCTTTAGAATCCATGTCTGGGAAAGAGATGAAGTTTAATTCTAAATGACTTAATGTAACTCTCAATCTGGAATCCAACACCATTGAGATTATAAACATATACCTAGGTAATTTTTGGACTAGGATCAATGAAAAATTCTAGAACAACTAGATCTAGAGCATCTATGACTCCAAATTTACCCAAGAATAAACTTTTCCCCTGATGGTGCAAAGCCTTGAGTTAGTAATTACACTAACCCAACATTATGATGCTAATAAAAGAGAGGTGATGAATGATAAATGGGAAAAGATTTTAAAAATGGACCCAAATTTTATTGACTCTGTGTTTATGATACCAGAATTTGAGAGTAATCTAGACATAACTCTATAATCATCCAAGAAATTTTTTTAAGACAACATTGGAGGCCAAAGAGTGATAAATAAGTAATGACTGAGATTATATAAGGCTACCTTCACTATATTTCCTAAGACACTGATAGGAATTGATTAAAAAGATGAGGTAGGAGATATAATTATATTACTACATAAGATCATTGGTAGCCCCAATGCAAAGAGATTCCAAGATTAGATATATCACTACATATGGGTCATACATGAGAATAAAATATACATCCACTGAGCCCAACTCATCAATGACTCCCTCCATAAGTAATTAATGGAGGTGTAAAGCATAGGGGAATTCTACATAACTATCTACCTATTATATATATTGGCCAAAGGAAGAGCTTTCCTAGGCCTCAACACTCTATCTAGTGAGGAAGATAAAGTGTACAACTATTACCCTAACCTCACTTTGGAGGATAATAAACAACACATTAGGAGGTTCAATGATGCATTCATCTATTATATCATAATAATGTTCGATAATGAGCTTGAGAGAAAGATATTCTCTGATGCATCAACTACAAATATCACATAGTGGAGTTCCTATTTCATCTAGTTCCATACCTACTCCTACATCAAGGTATGTAGATTTAGTGGATGGTCTTACACTCTTCTAGGATATGTGAGTGATAAATTACACTGATGGAACTAATGAAATAACTTGTTGAGACTCATAAGTTATTAACCAATAAAGACAAGTCTAAAATTCATTTCCCAATTAGTATAGGTAGATACACATGCCCTACCTTAACAAAATCCAAGTGTGTTGAGTTAGAAATAACCTAGATGACCTTGAGGGATTTGGATGTGAGACCATAATATTATGTTCATGAAAACATCACTAATACACTAGGAATATCTACATATTCCCATGTTCCTTACTTTGAACATTTGTGAGAAGATTTAGATGATGAAGAGGAAGTCAGATTGAGGGACCACTCTAAAATGACCTTGGATAAGGTCAAAGATTTTGACTTAGCACCAGTCCCTAAAGACTTGGTATATAATGAGTCCTTGATAGACAAGATATACTATAAATGGATCATTACCCAACCACTTATAGTAATAATGTGGTCCATTCTTGAGTCTTTATCTTTGATAGATATAATTGCACATGTAATCAATAAAACACTTTATTAGATCAGGAGGAAAGGGGTCCAAGTGACCAAGGATATTATAAGTATCATTGAAAAACTATTAAAGCTCAATGAATAAGTAATCCAAACATTATTATAGGCTCTTAGTGGTGTATTATTAGAGTAATCAAATAGGCTAGTGATCTCCCACAAGAAAATAAAATCTAAGGCCAAGAAGGGATAATCAAGAATTCAGGGAGTAGCAATAGACCAACTGATCATAATTTCATTTGAGGACATAGATGTAGTTGAATCATCCATAAATTCAACCCCCATCATAATAATATCCACAACTCCCATCTCTATGATTAATCCCACACTTTTTTCTAGTGTTTCTATAGCTCTAACACCTCTTATCTCCACTCCTCCTTCACCCCAAATGACTCCACCCTCTATTCCCATCAATTTACCCACAACAATAAGGCCATTAAAAATAGACATTCAGGTTCCCCTTTCATTGGATACTCAGATTTCCATTTAAATTTTCCTTCCAATAATTTCACTCCCTCCTTCCACATTTCCTTCCATTTCATTTACAATTCCTTCCATTCTATCCCCATTAATCAACAACAGTACCCAGTAGTATATATCCATAGACTTAGTCATTCTAAATTCAATTCCACTTGCCATCCCAACTCTTAGGATAAGTGTCATTATATATTCATCTCACTTTATCTTTCCTACATTACCACCCCTAAGTGTCCCCACCAATTAAAATTGACTCATTTGATGACTTGGCCTTCACACTTCCACTAGTCCCCAAGTTCCAAATTCCTATGTCTACTCCTCCATTAATATCACTTCCATCTCCAAAACCCCTAGTAGACACATCCATTTCCACTACCCCCACCTCTTCCATTCCCATAGTAACCCCAACCCCTTCAGTAGAGATAGGCAAAGACCAAGTCCTTGATACAAATGTAGACTTTCAACCCATAAATGGGGAGGAAATTACAAAGACATATGTCAATCACTCAATGATAGTATTAATACAAGATAAAATACTTTTCATCATATTTAATAGTGAATCATATTTAGTGACAAATTCTCAAGTGATAGCGATAACACAACAAGATGCTACCTTTAGTTGGTTAGAATAAATAATGGGCAAGAAAGGTAAGAAAATGGTGTCCCTAAGTACATTGTATTTTGGTCTTTTAGATACACACAAGAAATCCAAGACTACTCCTTAGACCTTTTCAAAGCTATTTTGTGACTCAACAAGGGAAAGATATTTAGAGATTTTAGTCCCCCCACTAGAAAAATAAAAATAAGATCTAGTGATGGGGAACTATAAGGTATAAAAAGTTCACCTTGGATGTCCTATGATGGAGGGGTTGAAACATGATGTTTAATCCAACATAAACTCCTTTGATAAAATGGATAGTGACAAGTTCACTAAGGATGAGCTAAAAAACAAGGTTGAATAACTTATGACTACATTGAATAAATTCATAGAGCCCACTATTCAATCATCACAACCTAGACTAGCACAACCCATCACCCAGATCATACATTAGGCAACACTTGATGCGGTGATAGAAATTTCTAGCATGGGAAGAGCCACCAAGGAATGGGCAAAGGAGCTCATCTCCAAAGTTAAAAAAATTATTGATATAATAATGGATCACTATGCATTCTTAAGAGAAAGAGGGGTCACCCTGAAAGGATTGGTCAACAATTATGAGGGAGAGATAGAAAGATTATATCTTTTGTATCCCAAATTGATAGTTGTGGACTTAATTGACATGAACATCCTCCTTGAAGAAAACATACTAAAAAATGATGGAGAGTAAGAGGAATCAAACATAGCTACTCAATTTACAATAATAATTCTTACAAATGTTACCCATAAGGCCAAAGTCATACATGACAAGGCCACTGACATGTTAGATCAACCAAAAAATTATCAAGATCATCTCCCTTTAGTAGAATAGGTTTAGGGTAAATTCAAATAAATGATTGAAAATGAATCTACATGAGATACAGTCTTTACCTTGAGATAAATCAACCATTACATTAAGTATCATAACACATTAGATTATATGGTTAAATACATTCAAGAATACAAAACTTTTAGAATGGAATTTTTTGATATAGCAGCAGATTGAGAGATAACCAACCTCTACTTTTTTGGTCTAGATGAAGAAAGAATCCATGAGATCTTCAAAGACTTTGATGTATATGTTCGGAAAATTATAGGTTGAGAAGGATAAAGAGTCAAAATAAGTGTTGGAAATAGATTAATTATTTCTATTAAAATCATTATTTTACACTATATTTTCATAGTTTTAAACATATTGTAAAGTTGAAAAAATATATCTTGTAAATTGTAACTATCTTTTTTATAGATATTTTTGAGAAAGAGCCATGTGTATTTTACACTTTCTATTTTGACAAGTTGTAAATTGTAAAAATTAGACTTGCAAATTACACTTTTCATTTTGACAAGTTTTAATTGCTTAAGTTGTAAAAGAACATATTGGAAATTGCAATTCCAATTTTCACAAAGTGGTATGAATTGTATGTTGTAAAAGTTTCACTTGGAAATTAAATATTAATGTTTTACAAAAAAGTAACTTAAGTTATATTTTCTAAAATGAGATTCACTTTGGTACCCCATTTGTATGAAGAGCCATTACAGATATATGAATCATACTAAAGGTATTCTATGAGGTTTTCTCAAGTTCCATCCATGCCTCTACTAGTTTTGGTGCAATCACCATTCTCATTATAAAAATATTTGGTGTAATCACCATTCTCAATTTTGCAAATTTCATTCTCAAAATCTTTTCCCCAGTCAAACCCTACTTTAGGAGCAAGATCACTAAAGAAATAAGATTTATATAAACTAGTAATTTATTAGTTACAATGAATTTAGTGAAATTAATCCATAGTTCTCTAAAGGTTCACCTCAATTTGCTAAGGTCCTACATCTTGGAGGTGTTCCCATTGTATCATTACATTTTTTTTCACAACAAACTACAATAACAAAAATAGGTGCAAAATCTATGTGATAATAGTATATTCAGTTTTATCTTTCATACATGCTTCACTTATTATTTTTGAGTGCTTTCAGATTGATATAGGACTCAAGTCTACTACACTGATCTAGATTTTTTATTATCTACCCACTAGGGTCATATACATCAATACACAAGTTATTTATTTGACACATTCACCTATTTCAAAGCACATTATAAATAGTTTCAATTACTAGGTTTAATCTTTCTATACTCTACATCATAGCTTTACCATTGTTATATATTGATATTGATCATGCTATACTTATTCATTTTTTTTAGCTACTACTACTTTAAACTAAGTATATGTACATATTTCCTCTTACATAAATTTGTATCACATATTCATGCATACTTTCATTTCTATCTTACATAGTTTAAACTTGATTGTATCTCTATGCTTCTTTTATTTGAGGGAATTTGAATATGTCATTACTATTTAGCTCTACACAACTTATATTTCACAATATGTATGATTTAGACATGTGTCCATGTCCTTGTATGTGCCTTCTTAATTATATATACAGACATTTAAACATGTCCTTATATGGGCTCTAATCCAACTTATTTATTGCTTACATATATGAACATTTGACATTTCCTTGTATGTCTTATTTTATTATATTTAGTGACATCTGCCCATGTCCCTTGTATTATGGTCCCTTGGCCTACTTTATGTACCTAATATGTGTTGTATGTATGTTTTTTTGTATGCATCATGGCCATGACACTTCTCTCTTTATTGTTAAACACTCTAATTTTAGATACATGAGGGATATCATGTATCTCCCTTTCTTACATGGGTGTCATGATGGACATCATGCCCCATACCCCTAGGTAACTACATATTTATTACTCACATTTGTTATTACATACATTATTATATCTATCTTGACATCTTTGTGAATTCTATACATGACATACATCTTACATTACAAAATAATGATCAAATTATCTTTCATTCTAATGCTATGTATGCACATTATATTAGATTATTATGTACATATCATATATGTTATAGATAACACACATTTTGTAGAGTTTTTTTATGAAGGATAATTATTACATAGTTTTAATAACTCCCCTCAAAAGAGGGGGAATTCAAAGGGGTTTATCATAGATATTAGGCTCTTACAATGCATTCATAGTACATTTTTAGCACACAATATCAAATTACAAAAAATAAAACTAAAATAAACCCAATGGGAAAATAGTGACACAAGGAGTAGCATAGATACACAAAAATTAGAGTAGAAGGAAACTAGAACCCAAATTGGGACACTAGAACTAAATTTCCAATAATGGTGATACTACCCAAGATATGGTGTTACTATTTAGTAACCTTAGTTTTATAAAAAAACTAGATTGGCTAGAAAATTATAGTAGGTACAATACAATTTGCACAAGTTTATTTACATATTTATTAGCTTTTCTCATAGTCATACCCATTTTACTTAGATTCATACCAATTTTTTTAGATTGGGGGCATAATGCATGGCATGACCATTCCCATATTCAGTTTAGTTACCTAGATATAGATTGTTACAAATCAATCTAAAATCCATATGCTCAAATATTAGAACTAGGGGCATGAGCATAACACATTATTTCTATATGCTTGTTTACACACTACTATGCCCTTAACCTATAATGTATATATGGATATGTGTGGCTGAATTGTGGCTTATGTACTTTCATATTAACCTTTTACATTTCTTGATGTTCTTAGTATGGTCGACCTATGGAATAACCATGGATAAGAAGGGTATATATAAGAGGTAGTGGATAGTATTTTATCATTATATTGTGAATTATGTTCTTATTCCATTGTTATGGAGGTTGTCCCCTCAAAGAGGTTTAACCATAATATTCAATTATTCTTATCTTTTTAGTAATCATTGTTGTGGATCTATTTATTATACTCTTAATTCTATTTTGGCAAATCATCTAATTAATTTAATTACAAGTGAAATCAAAGATTCAATTTGGGTAAGTTTCTGTGATATAATATTTTTTGGATCCATCATCATAATCACTATAAGGTTGAAAAAACATAACTTGTGACCCAGGAGGAATTGATTTTTTGTCACTACAAATTTGTTCATGAGGTTTTTTATAAAATAGAAAAAAATAAGTCTAGTATTTTTTTCCTTATGAAAATTATTAGTGGTTATATTCATCTTAATGATATGATCATAACTATATATTCTACTTATACACTTTTTTAGGTCTTTTTTTTTACCCTTGTACAAAATAGTAGTTGTTGGATTCATCTCAATGAGGCAATCATACTTATACATTCCAATTATACACTTTTTTCAAGGCTAAAACCCTCATGGAGTTTGTGCATGGCTAGTATAAAATACACATATACAAGAAAAGGAAATAAACTCTAAAAAATTCTCACAAGGATGGCATAGAGTCTAGAACTTCTTATTCATATATTTTGGAGGTAGTTCAATAACATAATTCAAAGTTGTATGGCATAGTGAAAAAATATGAATTTGATATGGGTCAAGAGGACATTAAAGGGTTGAGAGGGGACTTAGATAAAATGATGAATCTATTGAAAAAAATATATGGGAAATTAACCAAATTTTCATCTCAACCATGATAACATAACCCTCTACCATTTCAGTTTGGTTATCCTTTTCCATATAATACCAACACCAATTCTAGCCATAAGATGATGTTGCCAAAAATGGACCTACACAAGTTTTATGGTAATGATCTACTCACTTGGATCACTCAAATTAAAAATTTATTTGATCTACAACAACTTCCATGTTCATAAAAAGTGGTTATGGCCTCTTTATATCTAGAACTTGAGCCATTCATTTGGTATCATTGGTTGTGTACTTAAAATAAAAATAATGGTGTCCAAATTTCATGGTCAATATTTTTTGAGGAGTTACAACTCCACTATCATAACAATGTCTATGTAAACTACTTCAATCATCTAACCAAGTTGCACTAGACTAGGATTGTCAAGGACTACATTCATTAATTTCAAAATCTCTCCTTGTGTGTGATGGACATCACTAAGGAAATTTTGGTTGACCTATTTATGGGTCGCCTTAAAGATATAATCCAATTAGAGTTTCACATGTTACATCTTAATACTATACCTAAGGTCATATCAAGGGCATGCATAGCGAAGGAAAAAGAGATGACCAAACAAAAACCTTTCATCAATGTCCATGAATGCACCTTTCTAGCACCATAATTTCATTAGCCTCCTATATTAACACTTTGAAAATTGGAAGAAAAGAATGCAAATTGTTTGTGTTATGAATATGATATAAAATGGAGTTAAGGACATTGATGTGCTAAAAATAAGTTGTTTTACATTGATGGTTCCAATGAAGAGGAAGAAGATAAGCAACCTTCAAGGGTAGATTTGGAAAAACATGAGGATGAATATGAATATTATCAACCTAATATTTCCTATCATGAACTTTCAAAAATTAGTACTCAAACTCTTGAGCTGGAGGGGTTTATAAATAAATAGAAGGTAAATGTGTAAATTGACTCTGAGATTACACATAACTTTTTCAATAGTAAGTTGGCTACACATTTGAATTATTTCATTTACCCATATATAAACTTTTAGGTCATGATTATAGATGGTGGTATGATCAACTATTATATAAAATTCCATAGCATTAAGCTTGATATGGAAGACTATTTGTTAGATTCACCTTGTTTTTTATTCTCATGGGAGGATCTGACATTATTTTAGAAGTAAAATGGCTCACCACTTTGGGCACTATTAAGATGAATTTATAAGAACTACTCATAAAGTTCCACATAGAAGGTAGGACCTTTGAACTATGTAGATTATGGGCTAAATATCCACAACTGGTTAGTTCCCACAAGATGATAATGATTTTTATAAAATATGCCAAAGGTTTTATGGCATGCTTATTTTCCATATAGATTCAACCAACCAAGGAGTCTACACATCCTAATTTGTAAAGGGTGATGGATGACCATAATGTTATTTCTAGTGACATGCCAAAAGGACTTCCTCTAAGTCATTCACATGATCATGACATTAGGATATTTCCAAGATGTACACCACACAAAATCAATTACTACAAGTATCCCTATACCCAAAAGGGTGAAATTTAATATATGGTAACAAGATGTTGGAGGAAATAATCATTGGAGATAGCCAAAGTGAATATTCATCCTTGATGGGCATGGTGTAGAAGAAAGATGATAATTTCAGGATGTGCCTAGACTATAAGGAACTCAAAAAATACACCATCAAAGATAAGTTTTTTATTCTAATAATTGATTATTTTTATATGAATTACATGGTGCTATTTATTTTACCAAGTTAGACCTTTATTTTGGGTATCATCAGATTCACATCCATGATGAAGACATACACAAAATAACTTTCAAAACTCAAAGGCCATTATGAATTTATGGTCATGCCTTTTGGCCTCATAAATACACCATATACATTTCAAAGTTTGATGAATACTATTTTTTGACCATTTTTGAGAAATTTTATATTAGTGTTTTTTGATGATATCCTTACCTATACAAAATTTAGGAAGACCATTTAAAGCATGTGAAACATATTATATTAATTTTGGAACAAAAATAGATTTATACCAAACATTTCAAATCTATTTTTATTGTATAAGGTATGGAGTACTTAGTTCATATTGCTTCACATGAATGAATGAAATTTGATCCTAATAAAATCCAAGTGATGATGGACTGGTAGGTTCCAAAGACCCTCAAGAACCTAGGATTTCTGGGGCTAGTTGGTTACTATCATAGGTTTGACAAAACTTATGATATAATTATAGCCCCACTCTCTTACTTGATTAAGAAATAATCCTTCAAATGGAATGATTCAGCTACCAAGGCATTTGAACATTTAAAAATGGCTATGTGCATAACTTCAATTTTAACTACTTATAATTTCTTTAAAACTTTTGTTGTGGAGTGTTATGCATGGGGATTGTAATCATGTAAGAAAGTAGACATTGGCATTTGAAGGTCATCAAATGAAGGGGGAAAATAGGATCAAAATAATATATAATAAATAAATGATGACTATTCTAATGTAGTGAAGCAATGGAGACCTTATCTGATGGGTCATCACTTTCAAGTAAAGACTGTTCATGATAGCCTCAAATATTTTTTGGAACAATGATTGCCATTTGAAGAAAAATAGAAATGGAAGAATAAAATGTTAGGCTATGATTTTTAAATAACATAGAATAAAATAAAAGAGAATATGGTTATATATTCCCTCTCCCAATTGGATGAATTAGTTGAAGCATTGGTATGGACCATGACCATGTGATAGGCAAATTGGCTATAGGAAGCAAGATTAGAGTGGGAGAACTACAATAATACCAAGGGTTTGATTAAAATATTCAACAAGGTTCTAGATACTATGAAAACTTCACATGGAAAGGGAACACATTATGTTATAAATATAGATTATACCTTTGTAATCATTTTCTTCTCAAACATAAAATTTTTCAAGAATTTCATGCCTCTCCACTGGGAGTTCACTCTAGATTTTGGAAAACATATCATAGAATCAAGTAAGATTTATTTTGGGAAATAATAAATGGGGATGAATAGAAATATGTGGATGATTTCATGGTATGCAAACAAAATAAAGGTGAAGCCATTAAAACCCCATGTCTTTTGTAGCCTTTATCCATCACTATCCAATATTAGGAAGAGGTTTCTATGGACTTCATTATAGGGTTACCATGGTCTAAGGGTAAAATTTTTATCATGGTAGTTGTAGATAGATTCATAAAGTATCCTCATTATTTATCATTATCACAATCATTTGTTTCTAGTACAATAGCTTCTACTTTTCTTAATACAGTTCAAAAAATGCATGGTACTCCAAATATCATTGCAAGTGACTGAGATACCATATTTACTAGTAATTTTTGGAGTAAATTATTTGCATGTTTGGGCACCTAGTTGACTCATATATTTTCCTATCATCCTCAATTTGATGGACAAATAGAGGTAGTCAAAAAATGTATTTAAGTGTATATTTTTTATTTTATTTCTAAAAAACAAGACAAATGGGTTCATTGTCTACCACTTGTTGAATGGTGGTATAACTCTTCATTTCACACTTATTCCAAGATTTATACCTTTGTGGCATTGTAGGGTATCACCCCATATTCATTCATTCAAATTTATAAATGCATCATAAGGTTTTAAATATTGATAAACACATTCACCATCAAAAAGAGCTACTAGTTAGTTTGTGAGAGAATTTAGCAATGCCACAAAATCAAATGAAGCAATAAATAGATAAACACTAAAGTGAAGGTAATTTTGACATAAGTGATTAGGTATTTTATGTTTTTATCCATATAGTTATATGTATCTTAATAAAAAAATTATAATAATATATCACCCAATTATTATGGCCCTTATCCGATCTTATAGAAAATTGTTAGTGTGACTTACAAGCTAAAATTACTCCCAAACACTCGCATACATTTGGTATTCCATGTATATTACCTAAAAGGTAATTGGAAACATATTTTCCACTTATATTAGGTTAATTTAATTTTATGAAGAAGGATAAGTTATATATATCCTAAATAGATCCTTCACACGTACACTAAACAACTACAAACAAGAACCATTAAACAATATTTGATCAAATGGAAGAACCTACATTCTGAAGTTGTAACATGGGATGATGAAGCATTGCTAAAACAACATCATAATTTGATTCAAAATTGAGGATAATTTTGTTTGGAATGGGAGGTTCATGCTATTCCCTTAGCCTATAGTGTGTTTAGGGATATGTGTGGCCGACTTGTGGATTACACACCTTCATATTAGTTTATTGTATTTCTTGATGTTCTTGTATAGTCAGCCTATGGAATAACCATGGTTAAGTAGAGTATATATATGAATTAGTGGTTATTATTTTATTATCATATTGGAAATTATGTTCTTACTTCATTATTTTGGAGGTTTCACCCTTTAAGTGTCTTAGTCATAATATTAAATTATTCTTTTCTTTTTAGTAATTATTGTTTTGGATTTGTTTATTATGATCTTAATTTTTTGATAAATAATTCTATTATTATGAACCATATAATAAGTAATTTCATTACACATAATGATTGATCAGATTGAATTAAAAATTCAATTTCATTATCTATGTTATATACATGTGACATCATATTCTAGGTTGGACACCCATTTAGGCCTTAGTATATCTACAATGGTTGCATTCCTGAGTGGTCATAGAGCCAAACATGCTTAGATATTTCTAGTTACATTACATAGTTTTACTTTTAAATGTATCTCTTATATATGGGTGGGAAATTATGGATTCATAGCTTATATAAGTTATTCATCCATATACATGAGAGGGTTAGACATATCATCAATCAAATCCAAGCTATTCATAGGCCATGATCCACCAAGTAGGGGTGGGTAATGATGGAGTCAAAACTGGATTGAGTTCTTGAGCCACCCACACATGAAGATTGAGAAATCCATCAACTCAATCCAAGATATTCATTGATTTATCATTATATACATTCACACATACAAGTTGTCATCAATTTCATGCATTGGTTCACATAACCAGTTAGGTGTATTCATTTCTCTACTCTCTCTTATCTCTTTACCCATTATTACTCAGTTTTAATTCTTTACTCAATTTAGTCTTTTACTTCTTATATATATTAATTAAGGAATAGTTTATGCGTGTTTCTCATGTAGGACACATATTGGAGCATGAATCACATACTCAAACCTAACTTCATGGGCTTCACCTCTTAGGTAAGTTAAGGTAAGCTTCTTTTCTCCTTTATCCTAGTCATTTTACTTTGTTGTATTTATATAATAAAGGGGGAAACTATAATCACCTAAAAGTGGTATTTAAGTGCTAAGAGTTATAATTGAGACTACATATCCATAGATTATCCCTATACCTATCCTAGAGCCTATTATCACACTAATACAGCCTAAATGTGGTCCACAAGCATCCATAGTTATCCCTAAAGTAGTCCCAAACCCTCATTTCCTGATCTTTGCCCTTTATGCCTAGTGTTATGACACTTTAACTATATCACCATAATAAGGACACTAGTGCCACATGTTTATAGTTTCCCAAACATGATGCTAATGTCCTTTCCCTCTTTTTCACAAATAGATATCTTTTCAAATCTATAACCTCTTAGGGTTAGCCTAGACCTCTTTTATCACCAACACAAACACCAAAATAGTATAAATACATGAATTTTATCCCTTTAACTACTAGATGGAAATCAAATGAAAAATACACATTTAAACTTAGAACAAGTTGTGCACAATTAAGGTTATCAATCCATATTATGTACTACTTCTACATACTACTATATACAATAGACCTAAGATCATATTACCTAATTTCTAGTCTCAATCACATTCAAGGAACTTAAGGCCACTATCATACTAGCTTAATTTACACTTACACCATTACTTAGGTGGGGAGAACTAAATTGGGATTGATACCTCCTTATATTATTGGTATGTATTGAACTCTCATCATAGTGGGATGTTGAGGATGTCTAACCTACCCTACTAACAAACATACTTTTTAGTCTATGTCAACCAGATACCCTAGATATACAAAGGATTAGGGTTTGTTCACAAAATTAATCATTACAAGAAACCTATAAGGTTTTATAAATCATGCACATGAAACCAGACCTTAGAGATATTGACACAAGTGCACCTAGAAGTTTGAGATAGTCCTACATGGATGACACTATTGCCAATATCAGGACATTGCCACCACATTTTTAGTAATGGATCTAATATATTATTAGGTATATATTATATATGAGATTTTTTGACATCATTATCTTATTTATGACACTCAGATCAGCTTCCATCTTAGGTTTTATCCCCCAAATCATCCATCTTAGTTATTTGCTATCTAATTTTTTACTTGTACTATTTATCACTATTATTAGAAAAGTCAAAGCTAGTTAATTCTATAGAAAATTAGTGGATATATTTATTTCATATTGTTACCTTGATTTAATCTACTCAACTCTTTAATGAACATAGGATTTACACTTATTAAGTTCTAAATAGTTAAAACACATACAATGTAGTGTACATTAGAAAGACAAAGACTTTATATTATAGAAAAGTGAGGTAAAACATACTTTGTCATCCAAGAAATTAAGTGGTGAATTTAATATTATTTATTTTTGTTACATTAAAAGTGGAAATTTAAATGAGGATTACTTTGTTACTTTTTGATGTTGATATGTATTTTGGCATTATTGTTTGAGTTATGACATTACGTTGTGTTGAGAATGTTGTTTTTATTTTAAAATTTTATAGGTTTAATATTTTCTATTAGAAACCATGTTTGAGAAGTGAAATTTAAGTATTTTTGGATGGAATGTTACTTGGAACTCTATCATTAAAACTTAGGGTGTGTTTCTAGTTTGGTGTTTTGTGTTGGTTTGCTTGTTGAGTTGTTAAGAGATTTAGAAACTCTAAAATTAAAGCCAATAACCTATGATCCAAACTACTCCATCAAGTTAATGGTTGGGGGTGGTTAGCTTACCACTTATGGAGGTCTCATTTTATTGGTTGAAATGTGTTTTAGATTTTTTTGTGAGATAGATGTACAATTGAGGATGCATTAAGAAGTTTAAAGATATGTGAACCAGTGATGGAATGATTATTGGAGTTAATATTATGATTATTGTTTTGACGTTCTTGGATATATTATTTATGTCTGTATTCATTTTATAATATTTATTAATGGGTTATAATGTTTATTTAAAACTACATAATTTATAAATGGAAAGGATGGTACTTGATGGCTATTACTTGGTTTTTCTATTTGACTATGTGGGTTTAAATAATTGTTAAAGGTTATGGTATTATATGATTCGAGAAATGGTTCATGTTAATGTACTTTTTATACCTTATAAATATTATTTTTAACCTTGGTTTTAAGGGGTTGTACTTATCATATTCAAATCTAAATTTGGTTATGTATTCAGTCATAACAATTGACTATCAATCATTTGTGATTATTGTGTTTGTATGTGGATTAATGTGAGATTAAATGCACCCTTATTATTATTATTATTATTATTATTATTATTATTATTATTATTATTATTATTATTGATTGAAATTTTTCCTTTAAAATAAATATACAAATTAATTATTCTAGTTTTTGGTTTGAATCTCATTTTGCATTGAGGCATTTACCTTATTCCATTGGAAATCAATTATTATTTTTTTAAAGAAATATTTTGAGTTTCTTAGAATTATATTTTATTCGTATGAAACATTTATGATTTATGTTAATTATTTATTGATTTTCAATCACAATATAATTTTTTTTTGGACTATAACTTCATGGTATTATTAATCATTATCATTTTAAAATTGAATGGTCTTTGTGTGTGGGTTTGATTTGTGATTATTGACTTCAATATTTTTTAAATATACATTGAGTTATTATTTGCATTAGTATTCTAAAGCATTTGAGTTATTGTTAACCGAGGTTGGAATAAATTTACATATTGGAAAATTCTTATAATTAACTATGCAATAATGAAATGATCATTCATCTATAATGTGAATCAACCAACATTTTCATTTATTAGTGAGATAATATAAATAAAATTTGGTAGCATTTGTTTATTCAAAACAAAATTATTGATTTCCTTAATGACAAGGGTGACACTTTGTCACTGAATGATAAGTCTTTTAGAATCCTAAATTGATTGGATGTCTTTTAATAATTAATTATAAATATCAATACATCAAAAGAGATTTGTTTTATTGGTATGTTCTTTTTAATGGTTTATATATATAATGTTTGGATGAAGCTAGGTTACTCAATTTTAATGGTTAATGAAGTTACAAAATTATATGAACTATTTATAAAAGTTTGTATTATTTAGGGTGTGATTTAGTTTTAAAGTATTTAATGGAAATTACAAACCATGATAGACCATTCTTGAATCATTTGGATAGATTAAAAGTCTTATGACTATTTTATATTATTCATAAGGGTTTTAGAATTATTAATTACATGTTTGGTTGAGTTAGTAATTGACTATGAACTATATTTTTATTTTTGATATATTGTTTGAATATTCAATCATCAATTCAATTATTTTTACATTTTATTATAATTCATGATGATAAATGTTTATTTATATTCTAAATAGGAACATGACTTATAATAGAGAAATAATAATTGTTATTTACATTATTGATAAAGAACTTATCAATACTATATGTTAATTAAGTTGATTAGTTAAATTTATTTGGGTTATACTCATTTTTAAATATTGATTCTATATTTTTATAAAATGATATTAATGTTGCCTTGAATGAAATTTAACTATGTAGTACTGAAATTTAATAACATTTTCCAAATAATTGGATTAATAAACATTGTTGTTGTTTGAATTCTTATTTGTTGAATTATCGTCACTTGAGAATTCCTCCATTTAGGGAGAAATTAAAATCATTACATCCTAATTTTTAATTGAATCTAAACATTTAAATTTAATGTTAATGAATCAAGGATCATCAGAAAAGAGGTGTATTGAATATAACTTCTCATTCATGACGAGAGTCATCAACTCTATTCTTAGTGGTACATGTAGTGTAACATTATTAACTTTTTTTATTTTTGAATATTGCACACTTGGCACTCAAAAAATGATAATTATTAGAGGTAAAATATAGTGTTTCTCTAAATACACTCTATCTAATCGAGATGGATATAATGGATGAATTAATAAACTTATTTTATTATTAATTTATTTTAATAGGTAATGATTATTATAATGGAATATTTGATACATAATAAGTGAGGCTATGACGTTAAGATCAAAACATGAATTTTTAAATTGGGTCACATCATATGTATCTAATTTAATTATTAAGATAATAAAAGTTATTGGGATAACACTTTGATTGGATATTGAGTGTAACTTTGTTAAGATATGAAGAGATAATTAATAATATACTTCTATTAAGTAAATATGGGCATAAATAATGACTCAATTGTATGATTATTTGTTAGGAAGGTTAATTATTTATGGATTTTAATGTTTTACTTCCAAATAAAGAGATGAATTAAATTATCATGAATTCTATGAATTAATACTTGTGATTGTTTGTTGCATGAATTTTAATACTATATGTTTTATACCAATTTGGGTAATAATCTTTGAAATAAGATATTGTAGTTGTAATTAGCATACTTGAATATATATTTATGAATGAAATCATATTAATTTGTCTATAGATTGATTGTATATAAAAATTTTAAATTAAGAAGCAAAGACTTATGATTTGTAATTTACTTTACCTTAACTAATGTGAAAACTATTTTTTTGAAAAATGAGAATTCATTTAAGGTTGTGTCTTGTTAGGTTGGTATTATGGGGAAAGGATAACTTGTGGGAATATTTAACTTAGAATTTATAATGGTAATAAATTATGCCTATACATTTGTATCTTAATATAATTCAAGGAACAAACCATTTTATTTTAAGGTCCACTCATGAAGACTTAATCTTAAGGAAGCCAACTTTTGTAAACTTTCCTCTAGCATTTAGTTGAGATTAATTTTGATTTGTACATATATATTGAGTATTTTAGTTCATTTATTGTGGACAAATACCTTTTTTTATTGATTTTAAAAAATAGGTTAATAATTATGATGGTTTGTTGCATGAATCTTAATACTGTACTTTTTATACAAAGTTGGGTAGTATTATTTGCAAGTAAATGTTATATTTGTACTTAACATACTTTCAAATATATCTATGATTAAAACCATATTAATTTTTGTATAAGATTATTGGCTATAATGGTTTTAATTTAGTAAGGAAAGAATTATGATCTATAGTTTCTTTTACCTTAATTAATGTGAATAGTATTTTCCATAAAATGAAAACTCATTTAAGGTTGAGTCTTGTTAAGTTAGTATTATGGGGAAATGATGACGTGTTGTAATATTTAGGTCATAATTTATGAGGGTATGATATTACATCTATACATGCTGATATTAATATACTTCAAAGGATTAACCATTTTCTTATAATTCCCACTCATGAAGGCCTAGTCTTAATGAAGTTGACTTTTGTAAACAATCTTGTGGTCTTTAGTTGAGACCAAGTTTGAGTTTCATAGACTTATTGAGGTTATTTTAATTTGTAAAAGCACTATGTTTGACTTAATTTTTAAAAAATTGGGTTCTTTACATAGGTATTTGAACATGATAATTGATCTAGGGAACTTTGAGAATTTTTTTTGAATCCATACCCTACATTAATCTATAATTTTTTGACTCCTTAGGATGGTTAGAAAAGGATAAAGAGAAATGAAAAATGTCTATACCAACTAAGGTAATAATAATCTTATAAGAGGTTGAGGTAGGAATTAAGATAGGTTTCATAGTCCTCCTAATCTAAATAATAATATAGTTGACCCTTATCCCATTAATAATGAAGGAATTAAGTTCCTGCTACTAATGTACTTGGAGGAAATACATTTGAAAAACATGAAGAGGTATTGAATGGGGTTTTAGAAGACTTAAATTTTATTTAAGGTAAAATGGAAACCTAGGAAGATAGGCTTAATATCCTTGAGGGTGTTCCTTAAGAAGGTTTGCATGTGTTGGAAAATGAGTAAACAGAGGAGCAATTACTCCAAGAGGTACCCTTGGAAGTGGTAGACCTAATAATAAAGGAGATTAATAAGATATCTCCACCTAATTTTTAGGGAAATAATATGGTGATGTGGTTGATGTTGGTTTGATATGTCGACAAAAGTATTTTTATCTACATAAAATGTCCTTTAATGTGAAAGCTAGGGTGGTAGTCTATCAGTTGGTTGGAGATGTTACCTTATGGTCGAATAATATTTGTGATCTATAAGGGTACCAACCTATGACACTTAATTGTCAAAATTTTTAAATATAATTATAAAAACTTTACTTAAATGTTAACTTTTAAAAACAAAAAAAATCACTATTTTCAGCTGTTGAAACAAGAAAACATGCCGACAAGTCACTAGATATGAAAATAGATTTATGAATGTATTGTATCATGTAACTTATATGCATTATGAATAGAATAAAGTGACCAAGTGTATATAATTGGGTTTATTTGATTGTATTCATAAACAATAATGATATAACCTTGAGGTTGTGTGTTGATTATTATATTCTTAATAAAGTGATGATAAAAAATACTTATCCATTACCAAGGATAGACAAGGTAGTTGAACAAATGAAGGGAAAAACTATCTTCTATAAGATTAATTTTAGATCAAGATATTAGTATATAAGAATAGTGGAGAAATATGTGCATAATATTACATTCTAAACTAGATACAACCATTATATGTTCAAAGTTATGCCATTTGGCCTAAAAAATGTACTAATTGCATTTATGAATTTAATGAATAACATTTTTAAGGGTTTCTTAGATAAATTTTTATTGGTTGAAATTCTTATTTACTCCAATAATGTAGTTGAACATGAACAACACTTAAACTTAGTCTTGTAGAGACTAAGGTAGCATATATTGTACAAAAAAAAATCCAAATATGATTTGTTTAAATTTTAAATTCATTACTTAGGACATATCATACCTAAATATGGTATAACTATAGATCAAATAAATATAAAGGCAATATGAGAGTGGCATACTCTTACTAATGTATATGACGTCTATATTTTTATGGGATTGTATGGTTATTACTACACAACATAGCCAAATTAATCACTTCCTTATATCATAAAAGTAAGAAGTTTGTTTGGACACCCCTCTATGAAGAGGATTTATAAAAAATTAAGGATTTATTGTATACAAAACCTAAACTTGTCATTATTGACTGAAATTGTAAGTTTGAGGTCTAGGTAAATGGTTCTACGGATGGTTATAGAAGAATAGAAAAAACAACCAGAACTTATGAGTATCTTGGAACATCGTAATGTTAAGCCATGAAATAGAGAAATTTAGTAAGTTTTGGTCCAGTGTGACACACTTCATGAAATAATTACTATGTGGGAAGATGAAATTATTCTTAGGAAACATTACCCATACCTATTTGATTGGTCACCGAGATGACTAATTTTTAAGAGGCAGAGGATGTCATGACCCAGTCTAAAACAACATAAAAACTATGGATTATTCTTCACATGGAAATTTTCATAACATTTTCATATGTTATTTTGATTACATATCATATCATGGACTTGATTGGCTACTTTGATTTCAATGTTATTCTATCATTATTCTAAAAATTACTATATTATGAGGTTATATATTTTAGTTGATTATTCAGTTATAATCATTGGATATTTATTGGTGAGATATTATTTCTATCTTGTTTAATGATTGTAATATTTATAATGAGTTAGGATTGGTCAATGACGTTCATATATCAAGGTTGTAATAATGACAATTCAGTTACATTCTGGCAATGATAACTAAGACATAGGTTTCAAAAATAAATAATTGGTCTATAGACTATTGCCTATTGACTATGCTTACTTTTTAGTCTAATTTTAATGATGTGTTCATATGTATTGATATTTTGAGTTAATTTGATTGTTATCTTTTTGTCAAAATCTTTGTTTAGCTTATGATGGTTGCCTCAATTTTTAATATTTTATTTTTCCAACATTATAGTTGGGGTCAATTTCATTGAGGCCTATTATTGCACTAGTACCACTTATGTGGTACATATTATTTTTTGAGATTGATTTCATCTTTGATAAGTGTTATTTATTATTATCTTATTTTGGTCACTTGATATCTTGGATATCATATTATTCTAGTCATTTTTATTTAATATTAGCTTCAATGTTGCCAATTATTTGTTGTTGACTTGTAAATTCATTTTTAACTTTGTGTTTTTCATCATCAAGATATTTTTTTTCTTGATTACCTTGTTGTGGTTCTTTGATTTTAAGCTTGATGGTTTTAGTTGGTGACTTTTGAAGCCATCATGGGATGATTATTTGTTTATATTGTTCTTTGTGTTTGGCATGGTTACTTAGACCTTAGATCATCAAATAACATCACTTTTTGTTTGGAATTTTAATTCAACCATCATGATACATGGATTTATGTGGCTAACTTAGGGTTTTATTTGGCATGATGGTTTTGTTGTTAATGAAGCTTCTCTTTTTTTACAACTTGGAAGTTTTTGTGTGAGCTTGGTGAGTTGGGAAGAAAATATAACTTCTAATGCAAAGATTTTGAAATATTATCCACCATTGATTAATCGTTGGAGCTTTGATGGCTTGACTGGGAAAATTATGGTGGAGAAGGTTACTGAAACTATGCCATTTTTTGGAATAAATTGGGATGTGGGGGAATAAAGAGTTAATACCTCCATTATGTTTCACCACAATCCATGCTATTTTGGTAGAAATTTGTAGAGTTTAATGAAATATTAATAAATTATTTTTTAATAAGATAAGGGATTAGGTTTAATAGTGCATATAGTGTAGTGTGCATTGGAAAATCAAGGACTCTCTATTGTGGAAAAGTGAGGTAAACTAGAAATTATCATCCAATCAAGTAATTGGTGTCTTTAATGTTGTTTATTTATGTTATGTACAAAGTGAAAATGTGAATTAGGAGTGCTTTATTTATTTGTGATGCCTATACACATTTTTTTTAATTATTCAAGCTATGACACCAGGTTATGTTGATAATGTGTGTTAAATTTTTAACTTTTTTGGGTTTATCATTTTTTATTGGAACCCTTGATTATGAAGTGAACATCAAGTGTTCTTGGATGGAATTTTACTTGGAATTCTAAAATTAACACTCAGGGTATGTTTCTAGTTTAGTGTTTCATATTTTTTTTAGCTATTAAGTGATTTGGAAACTATGAAATTAAAACCACTACCTTGTGAGCTAGACTACTCCATCAAGTTGATGGTTGGGGGTACTTAAGGCCACCTATGGAGGGCTCATTGGATTGGTTGAAATGTGTTCTATGAGTATGTTATTTTAAATGATTGATATGTATGTATGCATGCATGCATGTATGTATGTATATATATGTACACACACACACACACACACACACACACACACACACACACACACACACACACACACACACGTATGTATGTATGTATACACACACACATATAATGTTTGGATAACTCTGAGTCCTTTGATTTTAATGTTTAATGAAGTTACAATGGTTGATATGTATGTATGCATGTATGTATGTTTACACACACACACACACACACACACACACACACACACACACACACACACACACACACACACACACACACACACACACACACACACACACACACACAAACACACACACACACACACACACACACACACACACACACACACACACACACACACACACACACACACACACACACACACACACACATGTATGTATGTATACACGCACATATAATGTTTGGATAACTCTGGGTCTCTTGATTTTAATGTTTAATGAAGTTACAAAATTATACAAACTATTTATAATTTGTTTTATTGCTTAGGGTATGATCGAGTTCTAAATAATTTCATGGCAATTATAAACCATGACATACTATTATAGAATCATTTGGGTTGAATTAATGTCTTATAATTATATTAAATTATTCATACAGGTTTTTGAATTATTAATTACATATTTGGTTGAGTTATTAATTGACTATGATCTATATTTTTCTTTTCTTATAGATTTTTGGAATATTCAAGAATCAATTTGGCTATTTTTATATTTAATTATAACACATGACGATTAATGCTTTTTTGTTCTAAATAGTAACATGACTTATAAAACAAGTAATTTATCTTTACATTATCGATTAATTAATTATTATTACTATATGTTAACTCATTTAATTAGTTAAGTATATTTAGGTTATACTCATATTTCGCTCTTGATTCTATCTTTTGTTCAATGATAGTGATGTTGTCTTGAATGGCACTTATCTATGTAGTAGTGAATTTTAATAACATTTTACAAGTGATTGGATTAATAAGCATAGTTTTTGTTTGAATTATTATTTCTTGAATTCTCTTTATTTGAGAATGTCTCCATTTAGGATCCAATGAAACGCACTACATCTTTATTTTAAATTACATCTATCTATTTATAGTTAATGTTAAGGTCTTGAGGATCATTGAACAAAACATGTATTATTTATAACATCTCGCGCATAATGAGAGTCACCAATTCAATTATTTATGGTACTTATAGTTTCAAATTATTAACTTGTTTTATTTTTGAATATTTCACATGTGGCACTCAAAAAGGGATCATTATTAGAGGCAAAACATAGTGTTACTCTAAATTGAATCTATCGAATCGAGATGTGTATAATGGATGAATACATAAACTTATTTTGTTATTAAGTTATATTAATAAGATATGATTATTATAATGGAATATTTGATACATAATAATTGAGGCTATGACCCTAATATCAAAGTGTGAATGTTTTAATGGGGTATCATTGTATATATCTAATTTAATTTTTATGATAATATGAGTTATGGGGCTAACACTTTGATTGGATAATGAGTGTAACTTTATTAAGATATGAAGATATAATTACTAATATACCATTTAATAAGTAAATATGGAAGTAAATGATGACTAAATTTCATGTTTATTTGTTAGGAATAATGATTTATTGATTTTGATGGTGTGCCTCAAAATAAAGTGATGCATTAAATTATCATGAATAATATGAATTAATAATTGTGATGGTTTTTTGTATAAATATTAATATTGTATTTTTTGTATCAAGTTGGGTAATAATCTTTGAAATTAGATGTGATAGTTGTACTTAACATAGTTGTAAATATATTTATGAATAAAAGCATAGTCATTTGTGTATATACTGATTGGTTATAAATAATTTAAGTTAATAAGGAAATACTTATGATTTATAGTTACTTTTAGCTTAATTAACATGAAATATATCTTTCCATGAAATGATAACTTGTTCAATATTGAGTCTTGTTAAGTTGTTATTATGGGTAAACAATGACATGTGGGAATATTAAGGTCATAATTTATAAGGGTAAGAAAGTACGCCTTTAAAACTTCACTTAATATACTTCAAGGGATGAACAATTTTCTTATAACACCCACTCACAAAGAATTAGTCTTGAGGAAGTTAACTTTAACAAAATTTCTTCTGGTCTCTAGGTGAGATCAAGTATATGTTTTGCAAACATGTTGAGTATTTCAAGTCATTTAATGTTCAAAAACAATTTGTTTGAGTCTCTTTATAAAAATATTAGGTTCATTAAAATTGGAAGCTAAAATGTACATGTATCAGGGCTTCACCTCTTGGCTAAGGTGGTCATCAACTGTATGTCATGCATAATTTTATCCAAAGAGGACACATGACCAAGATTGAATCTATCTAGTATATTATAGTCAACATCATCTAATTTGAGATAAATCATAGTATCTATATGTTGAACATATTAAAAATCCTTAACATGTAGATCCCTCTAAAAAATACAAAAAGAAATATTAATTATTAAAATATCAAAGGTACATAAAATATGAATAAGGGAAAAGAATTATCAAAGTTCAATATTGGTTATATAGGGTCAATACCATCAAACATTATTAACATCTTCTAATATTTTATTCCATCAATCATTATCATTGGAATAGAGGATGATTCCATCACATTCCTAACAGTACCAACTCTAAAGCGTCAATACAAAATTACTATAAAACACCTAAAATCACCTTGTGTGTGTGTGTGTGTGTGTGTGTGTGTGTGTGTGTGTGTGTGTGTGTGTGTGTGTGTGTGTGTGTGTGTGTGTGTGTGTGTGTGTGTGTGTGTGTGTGTGTGTGTGTGTGTGTGTGTGTGTGTGTGTGTGTGTGTGTGTGTGTGTGTGTGTGTGTGTGTGTGTGTGTGTGTGTGTGTGTGTGTGTGTGTGGTGTGTGTGTGTGTGTGTGTGTGTGTGTGTGTGTGTGTGTGTGTGTGTGTGTGTGTGTGTGTGTGTGTGTGTGTGTGTGTAACTACAAAGTTTCATTAATCTTCTCAAAGCTAATGTTTTTGACAAAAAAGTTCAATATGAAAGTTTGTAGATGAGTTAAATCAAGAGTTAGGTAATATAAATAAATCTAAATGATTATAAATTATACATCTAAATATAAATTAGTAGGGTTTAAATTATTTACAAAATATAAAAAAACATATTTATAGGGTTAAATTTTCAACTATTCACTATACCTAACTCAAATTCTAAATTATTTCATGTGAATATTCCATTGGTGATATATCAAGGACCATATGTAAAAATCACTCCCCATCAGTCACATTAGAAAACACGCAAAACATTCTTCTACATGGTAATATTTTAGATACCATTAATGATAATTCATAATATGCCAAAAAATTACAAACACTACATTACCACTCTAACATAGTCCTAAATATTCAAAATGGATGAAAAATATTGGAAACTCAATATATTATATTAAATTTAAAAATTATTCTATATTATCAAAGGAAAAAAATTATTTAAATATTATCGTTTCATACGCCAAGTCATTCTAATATTCATATATAATTTTATAAAACAAATATTTTAGATAACCAATGCAAAAAAAATTAATAATAAATTTGTCATGTTTAGGTAAATAGAATTTATATTTTAGAATGATAAATCTAATATCATATTCCTCATATAAAAAGAGGGAGCATACATTGCATGATTATTACAAAATTTAATAATGTCATATTTTGGCATTGATTTCGTGTTATCATATTTATACATAATTTATATTATCAAAGTTTTCATTTAATACATGAACTAGATTATCACATCTAGAACACTACACATAATTCATAATGGTTCAAATATCATATGGTTTAAATACATGGAAAATATTGGCATGTTGATAGAGATTGTAATGGCACATTTCATTCACATGTAATAAATTTATAAACACTTGAACACATATCCATACAAACTTGGTTGTTTATGCATGGGAATACAAATAATAGTTAATAATAATATAATTATAGGCTTATCATATAGATATACACTTGAGATATAGGTTCTCAATTTTAGCATATAGATGAGAGGATCCTTCTTGAACAAGTTAGCAGATAATTGAAAATACACAAAATAAACTATGAAAATTAGCAGTATATTAACTCAAATAAACAAAACTAAATTACAATGGTTGAATTGCAGAATCATTGGCCTATTCAAGGGAGAAAAATACTTTGAGAAATATCAATACAATAATTTCATGGATGTCTTCATTGGCCTCAACATTTACTTATGTACTAAGTCTAATCTAAGCAACTACTACTTCCCATGAATGTGGGATAAAAAAATGCTCACGGGATGACTTAAAAAGCATATGCATCCATAAAAATTATTATACTAAAAAACTAAAAATAAGGGGTATCATGGTTTCCTAACATCTCCTCCCTCTTAGAAAATCTTTAGATGTGGGAATTGGTGTTGAATTTGAAATAGTGGTTCCTATGTGGCATCCTCTAGTTTCATTTTGTGCGACTAAATTAAAATTTATATGATGGAATGAGATAAAATTTAGCATGTGCACCTATCCAGTTTTGCCTCTAGATCAATAAGGATGGATCCTTCATTATCAGCTCTAGTTAAATAGTCTTCACTCTGATGTTTATGCCAAGAATTGTTTTTAGACAAGAGACATGAGATATTGGGTAAACTCAAGAAGGTGGGAGCTCCAACTTATAAGCAACTAACCCAATATTATAGAGAACCTTATAGGGTCCCTAGACATTAGGAGCTAGCTTATGATGCCTTTGAATTTTAGAGAGGATTGATTTTATAGATGTAGGCAAAGAAAAACCATATAACCTACTTGAAAAGTGCACTTAGAATGGTACTGATTAGCTTGTTGTTTCATTTGATTTTTTAAATATATGAAGATTATCCTACAATCCCAAGTTCAAAGAATCATGTCAACCACTTGAATTAACCAACTACTAGGGGTGTACAGAAGGAGCACTAGTGGTGATTAACCATATATTGCTTCATATGGATTCATTTTAGTTAAAGTGTGGTAGGAAGTATTATACCACCATTTTATGAGGGGGAGCCACTTACCCATTGATTTTGTTGTTCTGAGGTGAAACAACAAAGGAAAGTTTCCAAGCATTTGTTGACAATTTTAATCTGGTCATCTATTTATGGATGATACCCAAAACTCATCTTCAATTAGGTGTTGGTACATCAAAATAGTTATATCCAAAAGTGGCTTGTGAAGGTTGCATCATGATCTAAGATAATAAATGAAGTAATGCCATGAATATGGAAAATATGGTCCAAGAAAATTTGTGTGACTATGGAAGCTATATAGGGATGGCTAAGGGAATAAAAATGACTATATTTAGAGAGGCAATCAACAACAACCAAGATCACTATTTTCCCTTAATATCTAGGGAGCCCCTCAATTAAATCCATAAAAATATCTATCCAAATCCTAGTAGGGATGAGAAAGGGTTTGAGTAACCCAGGGATGAGTGTGGTTTCACCCTTGTTGTATTGGCATGTATCACATTTAGCCACCATCTATTGAATTATCTTTTTTAGTCCCTTCCAAAAAAAATTTCATTATGTCCAGTCATAAGTTTTGAGAAATATTGAGTGCCCTATGTATGGAGAATCATTGATTTCATAAAATACAACCTACTAAAGATCTATGCTCTGGGGAAGCACCAGACAACCTTTATATCATAGAAAAGCACCATCTCAAGAATAATGTAGTATGATAGAGGGGTTAATGGATAACTATTGAATGATTTGAGATAATGAGGAGTCATTAACATAACACTATTATACAACATCCAACCAATTTGGAATATGCATGAAAATAGCTAAAAGGGAAGCTTGGTCCATAAATGTGCAAGATAAAGCATTAGCCACATTATTTTCCTTATCCTTATTGTAAGTGATATTAGTGTCATCGCCCATGAGTTTTTTGACCCATTTCTATTGTGATGGGGTAGAGACCCATTATTATAGGAAATATTTCAAACTCTAGTGATCAGTTTTGATGCAAAAATGATTCCCTAGTAGGTATGGCTACCACTTTAATACTACAAACAAAATTGCCATCATTTCCTTCTCATAAGTAGAGAGGACTAAATTCTTGCCAAAAAGAGATTTGTTGATGAACATAATGAGGCATCCTTCTTGGAGGATAAAAACACCAAGTCCATTTTTGTAAGCATCACTCTCAATAGTGAAGGTCTTGGCAAAATTTGACATACTTAGAATAGGTGTAGTACATGTAGCTTGTTTCAATTCTTCAAATGCACACTTAACAACTTATGTCCATGTAAAAGCATCCTTTTTCAACATAGCTATCATAAAAAGTTTTAATCATCTAATAATCATTGAAAAACTTTTGATAATATCGAATTAGCCTCAAAAAACCATAGAGGCTCTTGAGTGTTTAAAGATGAGGCCAATTTGTCATGGTGGATATTTTTTTAGGATCTACCCAAACCCCTTGGGCTGAAATAATATGCCTAAGATACTCCACTTTATCCTAGATAAAAGAACATTTGGACTATTTTTCACAAAGATGATGGTTAAAGATAAGTTACACTAAAATTTTTAGATGTTGGAGATGCTCAGACCATGTTTTATTATAGATGAGGATGTCATCAAAGAAGACCATAATGAATTTCTCCAAGTAGGTCTAGAATATTTTATTCATTAATGCTTGGAATTTATAAGGATCATTAGTGAGGATAAAATGCATTACCATAAACTCATAATGGCCATCATGCATGAAAAAATCTATCATAGTGATATCATCCTCATGAATATGGATCTAGTGATATCTAGAGTGGAGATCCAACTTGGAAAAAAAATGAGCACTATGAATCTCATAAAGAAGTTCATCAATAACAAGGATCAATAAATTATCCTTTATTTTGATGTGATTAAATGTGTGGAAGTTAATGTAGAGGAACCATGAACCATATTTTTTATGAATAAGGAAAATTAGGCAAGAATATGGGATGGTACTAGGGCAAATAAGGCCTTGTTTTAGTAAGTCTTAAATGAGCATCTCAATATTAATATTTTATTAAAATGGGTAGTAGTAGAGATTTATTTTAGGAGGAACACTTCTAAGAAGGATCTGAATATAATGGTCCTCTAGCCATGAAGGTGGAAATCTCATTGGTTCAGCAAAGACATGTGCATACCTATGTAGAATGGTTTATAGATCAAAAGGATGAGTCCAGACCCTTGATGGTTGAATTTTAATGGAATGGAGTTAGGAAGTGATGTCATGTGAATTATTTTTAATAATATCTTCCATGAAATGTGAACTAATGATGTTGAGAGACCTTGATTATAACACTTTCAATGTGTGTTTTTTCCATTGTCTAAAAAATCCATTCAAAGTTTAGAAAAACCCATAAGATGGGTCTAAGTGTGCATAACCATTAAGATCCCAAAACAACATCATATCTACCTAAGGGTAAGGCAAACATGTCATACCATAATTTATAATCTCTAATAGATATATGCATATTAAAACATTTACCTTTATAAGGTAATGTGCCTCCATTGGTAATCATAACTTTAAAGGTGGAGCAAGGATAAACAAAACAATCATCCTATTTGGTGATCTGAAGGACAATAAAGTTATGAGTGATATCAAAATCAATGAGTATTATGAGAGGGAAATTCTTGAAGTAACACCTGACTCACATGGTTTTTGGGGTGGTGACTCCTACTAAGAGATGGAGAGAGATCTCTGACTGATATTCCTAAGAATCAATTTCCATAATCATCTATGCTTCTTCTAGATAATTTGTTGTATCCTAAACATCTTCACAATATTTAGTTTGAATTAGAGAGTCCACATCTAATATGTAGAGGATTTGATAAACACATTGATTTCTCTGAGTCATTTTTCATCACAATCATAACATAGTCATTTTTCTCTATGGGATCACATCTTTACTTTAGTCAAATGCTTAATAAGAGTGGTTCTAAGGGTTGGAATTATTTGAGATCATTATGGAGTTATATTTTTGAATGGAATAAAATTGGATTTAAATTGATACTAATATGTGATCTTATCCTCTATCAACTTAGACAACCCTAGGGCTTCCATCATCATGTTGGGCTAGAACATTTTGACCTCAAATTGAATTGCATCCTTCAGCCCAATAATAAAATAACTCCTAAAGAATTCATCAGCTAATCCCTCTATGTGATTGGCTATTTTTTAAAATTCTATTGATATTATCTCAGGGTTCCTATTTGGTGAAGTTTAATGAGTACTCCTTTGAAGTCATCAAAAGTACTAGGGCCAAACCATTATAAAATGAGGTTGCAAAAATTAGTCCATCTTGGCTCATCATGAGCCTTGGTATACTAATGATACCATTGAATGGCTTCAAGTTACAAGTAAAAGGATGCAATTGGAGCCTTGGTAGCATCAAAATTATTATGTATACTAAAATATTATTCTTCCCAATAGATCCATCTAGTCAAATTTTCTCCATGGAATCAAGGAAAATCAAACTTTGGCCCACAAAATTGCTAGAAGAAGAAAATCAAATGTTGGTAGAGGACTTTAGATGTCATCTATTGTTCAAGGTGGTATATTTAATATTGACGCTAAGAATTTTTTCATCAAGATCTTTGATGCATGTCTTGAGGGTGGTAATTCATCCTTCATGTTTTTTGCTCTTGTTTGGGTTACTACCACGACCTGAATAAGATATATTTTTTATAATGGGTAGGAAAAATAGAGTTAAGACACATTTAGTTAGGGATTTTTGTGATTATGGAAAATTAGAAGGGTTAAATGTACTTTTACTAATTTTTTTCATAGTGAGAGTATGATTTACGAAGGTAAGGGAAATTTCAAGAGTGAAAATTGAAAAAATGGAAAATTTATCAAAGAAGGAAAAAGGAGCAAAAAAGGGAGATGAACACCGTGGAAATTTTATGAGGCAAATTGATAAAAACAAAAGTAATGGTAAAACCTCAAAAAAGGGGAAATTGAAATTTATGGGAATTAAGAGTGGAATTGGGATATGGGAACTCAAAGGAAAAAATGTGGAGAATAAAATTATAGGTGTTCAAATAAATTTTGAGGATCAACGAGGCTACAGATGGAGAGATATGAAACACACACACACACACACACACACACACACACATTTGGATTTTTTTCTATTTTATGTCTGGTTGTAAGCCCTTTGAGAGTTATCTCATACTCTACATATATTATTCTAAAACTAATAGGATGAATAATTTGTAGTTTTTGGTTTCTATCAAATGCCAGGCTATAATTCCTATGATAGTCTTTAGATACTCTATTACAAGTAGATTTTTTTGATAGTATACTGGAAATATTCTAAAACTGATAGAAATGGGCCCCAAGTTTTAATGGATACCTAAGGGTTAAAATATATCTCTCTATCAACCAATTCTATCTAAGTGAGTACCACTCTACAAAAAAAATTTGGCCAGGGGTTTACCTCTAAATGATAACTCTTGGTTTCCCTCATGGATGGGAATTAGTCAATTAAGATGGGGCGATTGTCCATTTCTTTGGTAGGTCCTCTTAATGGGCCATCTATTTTGGGGTTCCTATGGTACTCCTCATAATGAGTTTTAGAGATTTCAACAAAGTACTTCCCATAGTTATGTAGACATATTTTTACCTTGGTCTAAAATAGATTATTTTGATACAAAAAAATACTTAAATGAATTATGTATTAGAATAGAAAAACACTTCCAAATAAAATTGGCCTTAGAAAGCAATCTAATACTAGGTGAGAAGATCCTTCCTGAAAAAGTATGCAAATAATTGAAAATAAATGAAATAAACTATGAAAATTATCAATATATTATCTCAAATAAGTAGAACTAAATTACAATGGCTGAATTGTAGAATTGCTAGCTTCTTTGAAAGGGAAACCTCCTTTGAACAAGCTCAATAAAATAAATTTGTGGGTGCCTTCATTGGCCTCAACATTTACCTATATATTTAGTCTAATCTAAGAAACTACCACTTACCATGAATGTGGAATAAAAAAAATGCTCATAGGATGACTTACAAATCATATGTGTCCATAACAACTATTATACTAACAAAGTAAAGAGAATGGGTAGCATGGGTTCCTAATAACAGATAGATGGCATACTATATAAGTTATTAGATATTCATGGGGCATGGAAATGGTTTATACACATATAAAAAATTATAGTTTAATGGGTTATAATAATAGTTCATACACATCTACACACTTATATATTTAGTGGGCATGAAACTAGTTTATAAAAATATACATATTTTAAAGTTGTTTTTCAGGATTAATGACAGTTCATGCTCACACCCATAAAAATAATGTTTATATTTGTATGTAAAATTATTTTTATTATACTTCACACATATCATATATGTGTTTAAGATGAGGCATGTACTAAATACATACTCTTTCAAACATACATTTTATTCTACATTGAGAAAAATACATAGTCAATAACTTTCATACATGATGGGGGAATGAACATTGTTCATTCCTTGTGATCATGATTTGATTTTGTTACATGAATTAAAATTGATTAAATTGAAGTGAAAAATTATATTTGAATATATAATATATTTGCAGTGGTTGATTCATTTCTAGTGATATCTTAAGTTTCAACAATAGTTACACATATAAATCATTAACCCAATATAGAGTTTTTATTTTATCTTAGAACTATTATTCAAACAACCACTTGTAAGTTTATCCATTTACCTAACCTTGAATTGAATAAAGATTTCAAGTTCCCTCTTCTTCTCCATAGTAACTAGGTCAAATTTTGACTCTTGGTATCTCCACACTTTGCATGAAGAGAACTTTCATTAAACATTATTATATAATAGGCATATGTTTGTAGTTGTTACTTTGAATATGTTTATTACTTATAGATATATTTTTATCTATATATGATAATATATATATCTAATATCATACATCATTTTTTTACAGGAACATGGAATAAATTTTTAATAAACAAAAAGTTTAGATCACCCAGTAGGTTTATATTATGTTTTACCCTTTAATCCAATATTTATAATTACACAATGAATTAAAAACTAGGAACTTAGTGGCACATTTCTCTTTGTATTTTGATTATTCTTTATTAACTATATTTGGATGTGTGACCCATTTTTCCTATCATAACTAATTTTTCATGACACATTAGAAATGTCTTTAGATCTCCTTTTCACTCTTGTATTTTCAAATCCCTATGAAGTTTTAATATTTATGATAAATAATAACTGTTATTATTAATCAAAATTAGTATAACTAACCCATGTTCCCTTTTATATTTTTCATGCATGTTTCATCTTATGTTCATTTTTTGGGCATCAAATTTTATGCACCACTATTTTCTTAGTTCAAATTTGAAATCTCATCGATATACAAAGATAATATAAAGTATTTTGAAAAAACACATTTATATTCAATATCTAGACAAGATTACTTATTTACACTTACAAAATTGTTAAAGATTTTTTTCAACTTTACAAGAGTCAAATCATATATACATACTTGTACAAAGCGTAAAATAGGTGTAATGGAACTTAGGATTGCATACATAATTACACACATTCAAATTAGTGAGATAATTACATTTGAGTTTGATCCCTTTTTGGAGTACTGGATTTATATAGTGATGCTTAGTATTCTAATGGGGATTGACCAAGGTTATTCTAACTTAATTCTTTTAGCCGACACCCCCCCCTCCCTTGTTTTAATGTTTGATTTATTATGTATAAATAGATTTTTTATGTAGATTTACTCTCAAGAAGAGGAAAAAAGTAAATAGAGAAAGAAACATTCATTTTAGGCAAAGTCAAAATATTTATAATGAAATAGTCATCCACTATGTACATGGTTAGTTTTAACCATATAATCATTACCAACTATCAATAATGATCAGATTTGTCTAACCATAATATAATAGGTAGAGATAGAGAGAATAAAGAGTAGTGACACATACTTAGTGTGCATATTTCAAATTAATTTTTTTTCTTATTTATGTGGAAAACAAGATAAGATTTATCTTACCCATTTTATAAATTAATGATTTATATATTTGGTGTTTGTTGTCATTTTATCTATTGATCTAAATCATGTTTATAAAAATATATCTTAATTAGATTAATATTGCATATTAGTCAAAATTATGATGAAACACTATGTTGAGTCTTCAATATCATAAATATTCCACTTCACCAAATATATATTTTATTTCTTCCCACATGTCATGTTAATAACCTAAAATTCTAATATGGTATTTATTTGTTCCTTCTTCTCTAGTATCTACATCTTCTAGTTAAATATTTACATTTTTTTATTATGATTATTAATATTTTTTCTCTACTGGGTAATCATATAAGTCAACCAAATTGAATATGGGTAAATATATCCATTCCTTATGGAAACTCAATTTCATATAAATTCACCAAAAATTGAAACATTACCTTAAATGATCTTGTATTACTCATATTTAGCTTCCATTATTTTCTATTCAATAGTTTTTTTTACACAAATGTTCCAACATAATGTATACCACCTTAAAATCCTTATGCCTACACTTCTTTTTTATGTGTTCCTTATATTATTGGTTTTTATGATCCATCCTTATTTGAAATTAGTTGTGTAAGTTGTGAATATACTCTAAATAATATTCATATTTTATCTTCCTTTCATGCAACTCATTGATTTCTCTCAGCTCTAAAATACCCCTTAGATTACTTCCAAACATAACTTTAAAAAATTGTTTTTTCAGTGCTCCTATTCATTGAATTATTATACATAAATTATGATTGTTACAACACTATATCCCACTATTTGGTTTTATTTATATCTAAGCATATAATAAAATTACCAAGGATCCTATTCACCACTTTGGTTTTTCAATAAATATCTTAATGGTACGCTAAACTAAAATTTAACCTCATTCCCAACTTCTTCCATATTGTGTAAAAAATTGACCTAAAAAAATTATATTACTATGATATCATGTGTTGCATAGTAAACCATGTATCCTCACCACTAATCTAAATACAAATTTAGATATTCTCATCACATCACTCATCTTCTTGCATTCGATAAAGTACATCATTATTGAGATTTTATCCACCACTATATATAAAGGAATCATTTCCTCCTTGTGCATTCAAGAATACCAATAAATAGACGCTTATGTCATCCCATGGATTCTCAATAATAGGAAATGGTCTATTAAACTTTTTTTATAGCCCTTTCCATTTTACAATTTGAAATTTTTTATACATACTTATATATTCATGCATGTTTACACCAATATTTAGAAAGTATTACCCTTTACATAATGAAAATATCCTTCCAATTGTTTATTAAAATTATATCTTATCAGTTTATTATGAATTGACCATCTTTACATGTACAAATATGCTCCCTTGAAAACTATTTCTTCCTATATGTGGTAGTTTAACCATGACGTTCTATCTAGACTTTTTGGTTTTGTGCATGTTCTCCATATATCAAAAAAATCCCCATATTCATACATTTTAGAGTGGGCCATAATAAATAATATAATATATAGAGTTTAATGAATGAATAAATTCCCTTTTATGTAATAGCGATATCAAATATGAGCTAGGAAGAAGTAATTTCTCAAAAATTGAAAGATTGCAATATTAACATTAATGTCATTATCCATAAAATATCTAGTAAGGTACACTATATAAATGAAATATAAGCATGTCCTCACTTCCTCATGAATGTGGGATTATATTTTAAAATGACCTAACAGACACCTAAGTAAGCCAGCTAAATATGTGTAGGGAAAAACCATTAAATTAAATAAAGACCTACCCTAACACCCCACCTTAATCATAGCTTAGGTGGGTAGTATAATTATGTCTTGACATAAAGGTATAATGAGGTACCCAATTACAATAATATCCCCCCAAGAGGAGTATGTCATAGCTACCCAAACCCAAAGAAGATCTTGCCAATGAAGATACTTTTTTTGAGTGAAGGGTTTGGTGAATATATCAATAATTTGTTTTATTGTTTGAATGTAATAGAGATAAATGAGTTTATCTTGTATGATTTCCCAAATGTATTACATTTAAATCATGATATTCTTGGTCTTTAGATGGAGGATTATATTCCTATAGATCTATATTATGTTTTGGTTGTCATAGAAGATGATTTTTATTTGTCAAAACTAGATGCTAAACTCAGTGAGAACACCCTAAAGCCAAATATCCTCAAGAGAAACATTAATAACTCCTCAATATCCTTTCTCTATATAAATATATCAACATAATTATGATTACTATTTAACCAACTAATTGAACCTAAAATATGTTATAAATTATATCCTAAAGTAGACTTATGATTCTAATTATCACCAACCCAATCTAAATATATATAACTAATTAAGTCAATGTCAATTCCTTTTCCATAGTGAATCCCAAAACTATGAGTACCTAAATTTTAGTGGAGAATACACTTATCTACTTTATAGTGAAGCTCATGTGGTTACTACATAAATATGGATGCCATGCCCACTACATATGAAATTTAAGGTCTAGTGTGCATAAGGTAGATGATACTACCAACAAGTTATCAATAAAAGGTAGCATCAACCATAGAAGAAGGATAATCAACTCAAGCTTCACACCAAATAGAAAAGGAGTTATAATTAGATTATAGTAAGCCATGTTAAACAATAAATTAAATCAAGAGCATACTTGGATTGTGTAAAAGTGATCTTAGAGTTAGATTGAGAAATATAAATCTCAAGGAATTAATGCAACAAGCTCAAGTCAGTCATTGAGAACCTATTAGACAAAGTAATTTTCATTACTACCATGATGGATTAATAACTCCCTTTAATTATTAGGTCATCCACATAGAGAACATGAATCAATAGTGAATCATCTTACCCTAATATGTAGACATTTATATCATAATAACATATGTTAAACCCAACTAAAAAAAGAAAGGATTCCTCCATCTTGATATACCAAGCTCAAGGAACTTTTTTGAGGCCATAGATATATTTATGAAGTTTTCAAACTAAGGAATAATATTTCACAAATACTTGTGGGTAATCCATGTGTATTTCATCATTAAGGTCATTGTCAAGAATGGGACTCTTCACATCCATCTGATGAACATCCTATAAATGTGCACAATAATGGTAAGAGTGAGTCAAATTGAGTTAATTTTAGAAAATAGGTCGAACATCTAGGTATAGTCAATACTAGGTACCAGATAAAAACCCTTTTCTACCAAACATGCTTTGAAATTATCTATGAACCCATCTACTAAAAATTTTATTTGGTAGATACACCTACATCTAACAAGATTTATTTCCTTAAGAAGAGAGAGTGAATTGCAAGTGTTGTTCATATACAAGGAATAATATTCCTCTTCCATACTTGTATCCCACTTAAAATTGACCAATGCCTCATAAAACTATTATGGATCAGAATCAGATGCAATGAAATCATGTTTGGCATCTTATAATTATGAATGATTTCACCTCTTATTTGATGGATCTTAGACCCATTGGCCAATACTTTGTATCATATATTTAGTCAAAAGATAACTAATGCTCAAAGAGTTAAGGAGAGATTCCTCTATTCTTAGAGAAGGAGGATGGTAAGCCTCATCATTACTCTCATCATAATAACTAGAATAAGAATTAGGATAATTAATAAGATAATGATGTAGATATGAATCATCAAAAATTGCATCAAATCCCATTACATATAAAGAAGTGGGAGAGGTGTCTAGTGTGGATTCTGAAGGACCCTATAAAATGTTAATAATCCTCTCAATGAAAAAATTATGAGTAGTTAGAAATAGAATAATGTATCCTTTAACATCCTCATGATATCCAACAAATATGTAATGATATATCTGAGGTTCCATTGCCTTATGTTTCTTCTTTGGAATGCAAATCATAGTAGGACATAAATAATTAAAAGTGATTCACTATGGGTTTCTAAATACTCCATACTTTAAAAGGTGTGACTCCATTTAATTATTTATGAGGAAGTTATTTATGGATATAATAATCATAATTGATGGCCTTAAACTAATAATTAGGTACAAATACTTAGAGTGTAGCATACAACTAGCCATTTCATTCAAGGACCTATTCATGTGCTCTAAAACACCATTATGATAAAGAATATATCAAACTTTATGATGTATTTCAATCACCTCTAATGTATAAAATTAATCAAAATGGTTACTTACCTACTCACCACCATTATTAGTGTGCAAAATCTTGATGGATTTACCTAACTATTTCTATACAAGCAACACAAAGTCTTGAAAATGATCAAAGACCTTAGATTTCTACTTAAGAAACTACATACAAGTATACCTTGAATAGTCATAAATGAAATTAAAAGAATTTTTTTTCTTATTGAATGAATGTGTTGTAAATGTGACAAAAATGTCACTATGGGAAGTCTCTAATATCTATTCATCTCTCAGTGATTTACCCTTATCATAATTCTCCTCAAGATTCTTACCAAGTAAACAATCTTAGAAAACTCCATAAAAAACTTTGACTTATGTAAACCCTAAAACCATGCCATGATAATTATGTTGCTCTAGGTAGAGATAATTGAGATGGGTAAATGGATCATGCCATAATTTACTCACCCCATCCGAATGAGTGAGAAGTGTAGTATAGGGTTGATTATGTGATAAATGTGAGAAAGTGTACATCGTGACTAGTGATATACTTTCCAAATTAAAACAATAGACTCACTATTTTCTTACCTAATAACCATTGAATTGGGTGTGAACTTAACTCTCTTACCTAGATTGATGTGAATGATCTGATAAATAGATGAAAGATTTGTGTATAAAGAGGGAACACACATAACATCATGAAATGTCTCATCATTCCATTAAATTTATCCAATCTCACTAACTTTTATGTAAATATCATCATATAATAAGATGGAAATCATATAACAAATATCCAAGGACAAGAACATGTCATGTGATGAAGCCATGTGGTGTGATGCACTAGAATCAGTAGCCCATGTAGAAGGATGAGATGAAAATAAAATAAGTGTTTTTCCCTTATCTTTTACCTTATTACAATATCTGGCCTTAGAAGACTTGTGTGTTGATGAAATATGATTTGAAAAATTAGGGACATTGATATTTTCCTTCTCGATCATTTTTGTTAGTTGGTCAATTTGATTCTTCATGCATTTAGATTCATCATGTCTAGATTTATTATAATAGCCACATGTGAGTCACTTTTTATTGGTTTTCCCATTATAAAGAAGATGACTCTTTTGATTATTTTGTCTTAGCATCATATTTTTGACCCTTTGTTTTCTCTAGGTCCTTATTTTGTTTCTTTTCCTTGTTATTAGAATCCTTATATTTGACATGACTCACAATAAAGGCATGTGATTTACATGACTTTAGTGTACCCATTTAAATAATCTTGTATTAATTATGAGTCAAGTAAGTATTAAAGTAATCTAAGGATGGAATGGTCTATGTATCTCTAATGGCACTCTTAGTGGTGTGGAAGGAAGAAACAAAGATATAATAGTCAAAACCTGATTTGTAAAGATGAAAGGAATAAATTGATCATCCTTTTTGTCAATACTACATAGTTTCAAATCTAACCTGAGTGATTTGAAATTCATGAATAAGTCTTATATCTTATCAAAATTACCTGGGGTCAAAATGATGAGCTCATTCTCCAACTCATGACCTCTCATGATGGCCTAATTTTCCAAAAAAAAAAAAAAAAAACAATAAAGTTCATACTTAATTTGGAATTATTGTATATTTTTATATGAAAGAGTAGGTCAAGAGACATAGATATACATAGAAGACCATTGGATTCATAAATTTTATTTTACCACTTCAACTTCTCTAATTTATGTGTTAATTATATTTTTTTATCCATCATGATTTAGTGTAATCCTTTTCTCCTCAAGAGGATTTGCACTTTGAATTTCTACTCATGATAGTTGAATAGTGTAAAAATCATAACTAAACTTAGATCCATCACGTAGAAAATAATTATGTGATTAATTACATGTGTTATAAACTAGTAGTATTACACGACCATGAAATTTTATATGTTAAAATTTACAAGGTATGATAATATGACCAATGCATAGATCTCAAAAAAGAAATCACTTAAAAAAAATGACACCTCAAAAGGAGCAACATGTTAAAATTTGTGTGCATTTGAATGTTTCTTGATCACAAAAAATAATGTTCTCCACTTTTCATAAAAAATTTGGGTGTGAGAATTGTTTGGAAAAAATTAGTAGCAACTTCCCCACAAAAAGCTTATGCCCCCTTGGAATAAAATTTAAACAACTTGGGTTGGACACGATCAAGGGATTAGCTCCCATATGACCAAGGGATAAGACCTATTTTGGGTTATCTAATCCCCCCTCACTTTAATTTATGTGATTTATGGGAGAGTGACATCATTCAAAAAAAAAATACCCCTTTTTAAAATCGAACACTGTCACACCTCACGATCTTAAATTTCATGTTCCCATGGCCATGATTAGTTTTTTCACCCTCCTTTTTAGTTATTAGGGTTTTTGGATGCTCCCATAGTAAATTTTTTTGATTTAATGTTTTTTTAAGTCTATGAAAGTAATGGGAGAAAACTATTAGGGTTACAACACCATCTTGTAATGGAGTTTAAGACTACATGTGTACATGAAAGTCCTAATGTTAGGATCATCAAACTTTCCTATAAAGAGATATGTGTCAAGTTGTATCCTATTGTTACATGTTTCAAAGTTTATTACTAATCATATAGTATATAATCCTTGTGTGTGAAGTTAGGAGTGTTCTATCAATCAAAACTCTTAATGTTAGGGTTTTCAACTGCTTTGGTAGTTAACGATCCTGATGATGAGATTGTGGACTACTCTCATAGTCAAAAGCTCTAATGTCAGGCCTTGTAATTAAGGTTTCATACCTTATTTTAATCCATTTATGTTTGGATCATCATAGGTAGGATTCATCCTTTTAGGTTTTGTATATGTCTATGTTTTGCACAATGTTAGGAATGCTAGAATTTCTCGCAATGCACACAAGTACAAAAACCTTGATTCTATAAAAAACACTAGATATGGTCCACCTCTTAAAAATATACTAAATACATAGTAAGTATATTCAAAAAACCTATAAATAATTTTCCATTGATGACTACATAATATACATATGTATGTGAAATCACCAAAAAAGCCTCAAATCCCTCCAAAAATGGCAAAAGTTAACTATCACAAAACTAGGTTGTGTTTACAACTGATCCTAGGATTTTTATGACTTTTAAATCCAATGGTGCAATTTATTTTTCATGAAAATCTATCACATGAAATATGACTAGATAGAAACACCTTTCTCTTATTCTTTTCCTACATCTAGATCAACAGAGGACTATAAAAGAAGAGTAAAATATGGGAAAGGGTGAACCTTTAATATTATAGGTCAACAAATAGAATATATATGGCATGTAAGTTAAAAATAAAGATTTAAAAAATAATAAAAATGGAATTCATCGACTATAAAAGCTTTGATACCATGTTAGAGTGGGCTATAATCAAGGATCTACTGGATAGAGTCGAATGCATGAAGAAATTACATGTATGTAGTAGCAAAATCAAACATTAGCCAATAATAAGTAATCACTCAACAATATAAATATTTTAATACTAAATTAACATTATAAGACATAAAATATTTAACAAGGTACATTATATAGGTTAAATATAAACAATTCCTAACTTCTTTAATAATGTGGGATTATCTTTCACCATGACCTAAAAAAACCTAAGCAAGCTAACTAAAAATGTTTAGGAATAAACTATTAAATGTAATAAAAAGCTACACTAAAAGTAATATATCTACTTCATGGTTTCAAAACCCATGAAATTCCCATGCATATTACTCAACACTATTGCTCTCCTACTTAGTGTGTATAAAAACTTATATTATTTCCATTTTTTTGCTTTAACACAAATGTTAAAATTTTAAGTATATTTACCCACTCACACATCAAAGATTCAAATTTTATTGTATATTGATAAAATATAGTTCTTTATGGTCTATTTATATGAAAAATTCTTTCAAAAAAAAATAGTACTTACACTTATTCAATGCTTAGAATATATCATAAAAATTATGGTCATAGAATGAGTTTTATTCTTGGTATTATTCAACTTGTCCCTAAAGTATGCCATGGGTCTCTATTATTAATTTAAAACTACCCATATAACTATGTTGGTCATGTCATCATATATTTGAAACACTTTTTTAAAATCTTGAAATGTTATTATAAGTTACTAGATCACTCTCTTCCTGAGATCTTAAAAGTTGCAGTTAAATTTATTTATCCACACAAATTTCTTGTAAGCTCCTCAAAACCACTCTGTGATCATTGCACCTATGTGAGAATTATGGGTTGATAATACAATGGTGAAGGTTGAAATAATCTATTATCCATTTATGTTATATTATAGTTTTGAAGCTACTTTGCTAATATAACTATAAATATCTTATGTAAGAACTACTCTTTAATACTTAACTAAGGATACTAATTTTGTTGAATAAATAATCAATGATATTGTATCCCTTGACAAGAATAATGCCACTACATTGAAAAAATTAGGAAAGGATAAAGAAAATTTAAATAAATTATTTGATTAAAAAGTTTCTAAATGAATATTTAAAGTTAGTTATCTAGTTTTTATTTGGATAAATCTCATGAGGAACTATGTAATCATCATAAGTGTGGTTCACTTTGGCTTGGTCATTATATACTAGATAATATTATTGGAAAGAATGATTTTCACCTATGGGATATTGATGTTAATTTTTGGCATCATTCAATCAATGGTCATCATTTTAAGTTCTTTTTTATTTATCTTTCCTTTCATTTTTTGCTTGGTATTAGGGTTAAATGGGTCCCTTTCCCAAAAAACATATAATATCAAAACCAATATTATCCTATATTAATGGATTAAAAATTAAGGTATATTTAAAACCTATGAAAAAATAATCAAACATATTGAAAATATTAAAAATTACTTCAGCTTTAGATGAACAAAATTTATCTAAAAAAAAATCCCATAATTGCTAATCTCATCCTTCGTTGTTCTGCTTTGATTAACTAAAAGCCCTAAGAGGACAACTAGGAACAAGACAACATTTTTTCCTACATATAAAAACCTTCCATTCTTCTTGATTAACCAATATATTCAAAATCAAACTTAAAAAAAATCTTCCCTTCATGGGTTTATCTCTATTTACTATTTTTGCTCTGAATAAATCTGTAACATTTTTTCGAATAAACCCAACCAAATCAAACTTCTAAGGTGTGGACATAGACGGTACTACACTTTTCAAATTATAAACCAAAATAAACTCTAAAATAGTTCTTAAAGGCAAAATAGTATCATTATTCAAAAAATATATAAGATGTTCCTCTTTTACCTACTTCCCCTTGAAAGACTCAATTTTTTGCTTGGCTTTTTGACAAGAAATAGAAATATGATAAATTTGGAAATAATTATAGTATCTAAAGGGGATCCCTTCAAAATCAATGGTTTACAAATAACACCTATCATTCACTTTTAAATCAATCCTATTTGGAAAATCCTGAGTAATGATTAAATAAACTATAATCCTAGAAAAAATTGTCTATGTATAATTTAATGAAGAAACATCAATTTCCAATAATTATCCAAGCATACCTCTAATCACTAAAACACCAAATTTAATTTAAAACTAAATTGGTAGATATGGTATCCTTACCCAAATGGGTCGAAAAGAAAGATTTTCTTTTAGATGATTAAAATAAAGAGACTAGGGTTTCATAAGAAGAGGGAAATTTTCACAACTCTAGGATTTTACTCAGAAAATCTTATTATGATGAGATAATTTTTTAAAAACCATAACAAAAAAAACTTTGACACAGGGGTAAATTTCTAGATTATCTTCGAACATAGACTACCATGATGTTGAAAACCACTAATGAAGATTTGGAAGGGAAGGACAAAACCTATCATAATGGCAGACCAACCCTCTCTCCTCATACCATCCTCTACCTTCCAAAATATCCTCCAAATATTTACCTTAAAAATTGACAACTAGAGATTTCTTTTCCACATACAAAACCTTAGACTGATCAAAGGGAGTGATCACAATATCCATATAAGACCTAGCTTCTTAATTTTCTATTTTTTTAGAGTAAATAGAAGCCCTATTGTGCCCCCCACTCTCTTCTTCCTTTCCCCTAATCCTGCCATTTCATTGCCTACTTGAGGTTATATCTAAACCTTTCTTCCTTCATCCTCCACCACCTTTACTTGACTTTAACCCTATTTTATAGTGGATCCTATCTTTAATGCATGATGACTCATGATATTCAAACCTTCATTAAGTGCATAAAAATTTAAAATATTCATCGTAATCCTCCCCTTACTACCTAACTTTCCTTTTCTTGTTATTGTTTCATTTTTTGTTTTTGTTTGATTTTTTTTTAAAAATTCTTTTGGGTTTTGATTGACATTTGTCAAGATTGTGATTTATCATCATCACAAGGGAAAATAACATGGGATATATGTTTTATCACTCTAAGTATATAATTATTAAAGTATTATCACTTGATTATTTATATATGAATCTTTATGATAAATAGGTGATGTTAAGTATTAAAGTGTTATAAACATTACTTATATTTAGGATTTGTATTCTATGATATGCATTGGTTATTTATCTAGCCCAAATTTTCCTATTATAATTTTTCATATTCTTCATGCAATGCTAGATGAATAATTCATCGCTAAATACTTCACTCTTATGAAGGGGTTTGTGCATATCTGCTTGATAAATAATTTGACTTGGATTACATTCTCAAGATTGATTGTAACCTAATTTCATAAGTGAAACTTGCTAGCAAGGTCACCAATATTATGAAAAATTTTAACACCTCTTTTTCTCTTCTAAAATTCATGACATATTTGGTTTTTTTGTATTGATGACATTGATCATAAAGTTTAAAACTAATATCAGGGGGAAATTTATTTTTATCATTTGAATGATCATTTTTTGTGTGCATGGGAATGTGAAATATTAATACTTTGAATAATATTTATTGATTTTACCATTAATCATTTTATTGCATAGCATAATTTAGTACATTGAATTAAATATTACATTCAAAACCAGTGTTATATGTCTTATCTTTAGTCTTCATAGTGTGGTTCATCATGTTTTATTAAAAAATTATCATTGTGTGAGGTTCAAAAGTTGTGAAAATTTGATTTTGATATCCATTTGATATTTCAATTATAATCAAATATTTTTTCAAGCTTGGATAATTCATTATTCTTGAGTGTTACTCATGAAGCATATAAGGTTGTCTCAAGTGTGGACATTTTACTACTCTAGCTAGAATGTTACATTTACATGCATCATAATTTTTTAGTATTGTTGATTTTTTTGACATCAAATTGGAACTTTAAGGTAGTTATAAGGTGACTATCACATGGATTTATTTATCTTTCTTTCATTTGAATGCAATAACTATGATTGTAGAGAAATGATTTGTTATATTGCACAAGGGAATTTGAAATACAAGATATTGAATTTATGTACAAATTCATTTTGAGTATTAATAAGAATATATCAATGAAGTATACTTCATATAATGTTATATATTCATACATAAACATGAACTTGATAGGTATTATGAAAACTTAAGACAACATTGCCTAGCATATATGAATACTTTTTTAAACATGTTGATATACATTCAATGTCTTATATATAAGTTTTTTTAATATTAAAAAGACATTATTGGTCATAAGTTATAAATATTTAATATAACTTAGGTCATTGAATGTGCCATAAAGTTGCTATGGTCCCTTGGGATGTAAATTAAAGGTATGGTGGTGGATTATTTTGTTTACCATGGCTATTTTGCCAAGGTTGAATAAATTGGATTCCATTTAATAGTAATAGTTATTAATGGATCCAATGTTGATGAATAAATGTAAGGATTTAATGTAATATGAGATCAAGGATCAAAACAAGATATCATCTTAGAGATTGGAAAGTGGAAGTTAGTGAGGGTGTCCTCACCTCAGTCAATGTTATTGGTGGTTGATTTAGTAAAATGATTAAACCTATTGCTAATGTGATTAGTTAATGATTAATCTTGGTAGATCTCATTGAATTTTAGAATTAGATGCCACAAACCAACCAAATTTTGATAAGTCATTCAATGGATTTAAAAAATGGTTACTATAACCACCTATGTATAAAAAATATATTTTTTGATGAACTAAATGACATTTATCTAAGATCACATGTAGAAGTAAAGATCTATTGAGAAAGATATAGAGAAAAAATAGAGATGATATAGGAATAAGGACAAACTAGTGTAAAATTTATATGATTTTGGTTTAAAAGGTATCAGTTTCACTCTATTATTTGATATTTGTTCCTCTATTAATTGAGTTTTAGTATTTTAACTATGGCATGCAAATCAATTATTATTCTCAAAATATTCTGGTTACATACATAATATATTCATGCATAGAAAATTAAACTATTGGTTTTAAAGTTCACATGTTTTTTTTTGAATTATTTTATATAAATACATGCTTAGAAGATTGTAAGTATGTTATGTTGAGGCATTTTATATTTTCATGCTTGGAATATGTTGCATTGATAACATGCATTAGAAAGGTAGTTTTGTTGAATGGTCACTTTGATTCTGTTGATGGCTCAATTTTTTATTGACATTTTTCATCATAATAATGGTGAAATGTTTCTAGTTAGTTGGAAACAGTGGAGTTTATGAAAATTTGTTTTCAATAAAACATTTTTTTTCTTGAAAAGAGTTCATTTTGTCATAAGAAAGTTTTAAATGTGCATATTTAGGGGTAATAATGCATTTTGGTTGCATACCATAGAAAAAAAATTCTATTTTGATAATTTATTGAAGAAAATGATGATAAGATAAAGTGAATTTATAGTATTTATAATAAATTTGGTTATGTGTGTAGTATTTGAAAATGACCATTTTCTTAGGGTTTTTATTTGAGGTATTTTTTCATAGGATACTATATTTTGGTTCTTTTTTTTGAGAAGATTTGCCTTAGAATGAATTAATTATGCTCAAAAGAATTTATTTTGATTTGAATTATTAGAGTATCATCCTTAAATTTCCATAGCACTATTTACGAAGTGAGGAAGAACAACATACTAGGATTTTTGGTTTTTAAGATGACCTTCAAAAGAAAACATAGGCTAAAAGTCATTTTGTTTTAAATACATATATTTATGGAGGTTATAAGATGGAATGGTTGAGTTATGATATTTGGTTTAGGTTTAATACATTCAATGGGGATGTCTATCTATCTTCTCAATACACACACACACACACACACACACACACACACACACACACACACACACACACACACACACACACACACACACACACACATATACATACATACATACATATATATATATATATATACACACACACACACATACACATACACACATATATATATATATACATACATATATATATACACATACACACACACACACACACACACACACACACACACACACACACACACACACACACACACACACACACACACACACACACACACACACACACATATTGCATTGTATTTTGTACCTTAGTTTCCATGGGATATTCAATTAATATAGACAAAATTTAAAATCAATTGGTGTACGAACTTGTATTTTTTTGAAGTCAATTCATTTTGGATTACATGAGATTTCATTGGAATATGATCATATTGGTCATATTTTCATAGAAAATTGGTTAAGAAATAATACATAGTTGTAGGCAGTTATGTCTATACATAGTTTCTTTGAAAATTTTGGTTTTCTATTGGCAATTTATTTGTTTTGTCTTTCACCATAAATTTATTCAAAATTCAAAGCAAATTGTTTATTTTCAATGTATTTTTGTATACGTAATGGGTATATAGTGATTTTACTTATCAATTTTTATGATTGGTATGATTAAGATTTAATGCTAAGATGATACTTTCTATAATTTTTAGTAAAATGATGTTTAAATTTATTCAAATGAAGTCTTTGTAAATTATGATTTTTAGAAATTATGGTTATTTGGAGATATATTTTAATAATTATGTCATGTATTGAATTACTATAAATACTTTTTAGAATTAATGACTTGGTTATTTTTCACTATAATGGAATAAATAGATTATTATTTAATTCTATAAATTTAATTTTAAATTCTTAAGTTATGAATATATGTCAATATCATGTCTAGATGGAGTCGAAATTATCATGACTCAAGAAGAAATGTATGGGGAAGAAGTGGTGATAGACAAACAAATGGTACACCTTCACAGGGTAGTTGCCAAGGTAGATATTTTTGTGCCCATAGGGATGCTAACAATTTCCCTTGACCTTTCAATCATAGAATCTATATTCATATTCATTTTTGTGCATTTGAACCTATTTTATATAATTTTATTAAAAATGCCCCTTCCTCTTCATTGAATTTCTATGGTAATAGAAGCCATAGAGAGTCACATTCGATATCTAGCCCTTATGGATGAGGTATTTCAAGTGAGTCCTCACAGAGAATGCACATAGCTATAGAATCAACTTGAATTTATTCTTATTCTTAATACCAAGATTTTTAATCAAAATTCCTCTTTTCCATTAAACACTAGATCGCTTCACTTTTATCATATAAACCTACTTCTAGTAGAAAATGTGAAAACACTTCTACCAGTGAGCCCATTATGACTTAGATGCTTAAAAGATAAAATTGGAGATTGATGGAAATTTTAAGGAGATAATATTGGTTGAGCTTCCCAGTAATTCGATGGAGTGTATGGAGTACCAAAAAGACAAGGGTGATCCTTCAATTGATTTAGTTTTAGATGTTGATTCAGATTAGCTATGGTTTTTGGTTTTCTATTGGTTGTTGATATTTGGATACTTGATATTATGATAAATTATTTTGAGTATGTGGATAATCATTTTGGTAGTGATATAGTATATTTTACTTACTAGTAAAACTTTATTTTCATGTAGGATAGAAAATTAGTATTTTGGCATATTTACTTTTTTTTATTAATGGATAAAGTATGTTATGGATTTTAATGTTAGGAGAATTTAAAATTATTTAATTGATATAATTATTAATTATTTATTGTATTCATGATTAAATTATTGATTAAGTGATATCAAATAAGTTAAAAGTTACCTACCCATTAAAATTTGTATTTTTGGTCTAGTTTTATTTATTTAATTTCTTAGACTCACTAAAGTCTAAAATTATAAAGTCAAATTATAACTTTATAAATTATAAAGTAAACTAATTGACTTTTAGATTTAATTAAATTTAACTACAACTAACTAAAAGTTAGTTGTAACTTGTTTCTAACTATTTCATATTAAGGTTACTTTATAAAGAGATTGAAGAAACATAACAAATAGAGAAATGTATAGGTATCAAGAGATATTATAAGTTTTAGAGTCTTCCATCCTTATTTTTTTATGTGAAAGCATCTCTAAGATCAAATAAAATTTTTAGATATACTAAAAAATGTATTCTCTAGTAGTCAAGTAATCTACTCAAGTAACATGAGTATATTCAATTTTATTGAAGTATTCATAACTGATTATCCAAACAATATCAAGCATTAATATAATTTGATGATTTAATATATGCACTCATACACGCATAACTTATTTTATTTAACATAAATAATGATGAATACATCATATTTTATGATAAATTGTTGATCTTTTGATTGTAATTTGATTTTTTATTGAAGATTATTTTGTAACTAGAATCATTTTTATATCTCAATAAAATGGTTTTTACTCATTTAAGATGACTCTTGCTACAAGACTCATAAATTTATATTTTATTTCATCTTTATTCCTATTTTAAACTAATTTAACTTATGTTTTATATTAGTATCTATCTTATATTTCATCAGTTAGTTTGATTACTTTTTTCTTTTTGTTTTAGTCTTAATCACTTTATTATGTTTTTACAATTTTATCTTAAGTTACAATTTGGTTTATTATTCCTTAATTTTTTATTTATATATTTTATTATCATTAGTTGTTCCTCATTTATTTATTTGTCTTTTTATTCTATACTTAATTCAAAAGTAGTTATAGATTTCACATTTATTTTATTTAGTAGTTAATTTATTTTATTTAATTATTTATATTTGAAGCTTAGTTTCTTAGTTTATAAATTTAATTAATTTTATTTTTGTTTATTTTTTGTTATTTTTTGTTCTTAGATTAGTTTCTTTTATAGACTAATTTTTTATAGATCATCATTATTTTCATTAATTATCCTTTACTTTCTTACTTCTATTGTCATTTTCTATATTAGAATAAGTTATAGTTAGTTTTATTGTATGATATGTTAGTTTTGTAGTAGTTTTTAATATGATAGTTTTTATTTCAATTTTATTTTTTGGTTTTCATTTTTGTTTCTCTTATTTATATTTTAGTTTCTTTAGGTAATTTTATCTTTGTTTGTTTTAGGTTTGTGGCATTAAGATATTAATAAAAAGATATTGATAAATAATATTAGATGGACCAAGGATCTTTTCTTCAAGAGATTGTCTCTTCCATAGACATTAATCTATTGGATAGGTTAAATTACATATTTATAATCTAATTATGATTTTATGATCGAATAAGTATTTGATTTCTTAAATATAATGACGCATAATTTAATTTTTGATGCACTAATTTATTCACATAAGTATTGGAAGAAAACCCCTCTAAACTCATCTTAGGACTAATTATTGTTCATTAGACCCCTTATTATTAAATTGACCTAATTTCATCTTCACCTTTGAAATAAGCAAAAGGGTTGATTCATTGATGTAATAATTTTATCAATAGATATTCCCATTAAAATTATACTTAGTAAATACTTGGGTGTTACACTATTTACAGGTTTATAAGTATATAGTATGTCAAATTTTAATTTATAATAAGCCAAAAAAAATCATAGGCTGGAAAGTTAAATGGTTGAGCCTTGATAGAAGGATAGTTCTAAATAAGGTAGTACTCTAGGTGGTATGTATATATATATATATATATATATATATATATATATACACATTGTAATGTTAAAAATGATTAAAATCATTCAACATTTATTATGTCATGGTAAGGAGGATAAATGTAGTTGTTTAACTAAATGGTAATTTTTTTGTAGATCTAAATATGTAAAAGGAAAAGGGTTGAAGTATCTACATGTTCAAAACATGTATTCAGGAGTTAAGTTGGCTTGAATAATGTATGATGAAGCCCTAACTCTTGGAATCATTTATTTAATGTAAAATTATTATATTCTAAGGTACCTATGAGAATCTTTACCTTGGAAAATTTAACTTTGGGATCTCACATTTTGAATTCTATTTTGGATTATAAGAAGATAAATTTTAATTATCTAGCATGGGGTGTAGGAAATGAAGAATCAATTTTTTGGAAAGATTCATGCTAGGGTGGTCTAATGCTTTTTATTAGAGGGGGCATGTATGATTTACAAGGAAATTTTGAGGTAAGATGGGGTTTGAGTTTTTGTGATTATTGGGTAACCTCAGACACTTTGGTAGGATGTACCAAGGCTTGAATTTTTTGGGGAATGTTGAAGGACCAGAGAATTAAAAAATATTTTTATCTCAAAATTTGTAAAAATGTTCACAATTCCAAATAAGTGAGATCAAATAATAAATATGAATAAGTAAATATAAATACATGTCATACACAGTAAGCTTCCACAATTTTCATTAATAGATTAGTTTTAAAAAGTCATTCTAATGAAAATGGGTTGCAAGAGTAAAATAAAGGTGATTTAACATCAAAGATCCTAATATTTACAAAGATAATGAAATGGGATAAACATGCATGTATATCCATATAATGAACAAGACTATAAAAATAAAAGGGTCCCAACTTGTCCATCAAAAAATACAAGGTGGGGTGTGTTGAATACAATAAATGGTGACTCATATGGGTGAATACTCTTGAGTTTTAATAAATTAGGATCTATGGTTTCACAATCCCACAATAAATCATGAACCATACTATAAAATAAATTATTAGATCAAAAATATGAAAGTGACTCCTGGTAACTTCATACAACATACTTACTTTACCTATACCTTGGACTAGTGTGTGAGAAAGTGATATATTTTACTTCTTATCAAAGGATTTTATAAAATACATAAGATGAGTTGTAGGTTTCATTTTTATTTGGCATTAAGTTAGAATTTTTTTGGGAAGCTCAGACATTGTTCTACTGCCAACTAGGCATCCATAGCCCTAATAGAGATACCCTTTATCACCCTTCCTACCTTCCATCATATATTTTCATGATGCTTGATACTTTGATCTTTTTTTTTATCATGTAGTCTTTTAGTCTATTTTGATTTTATTTTAGACTTTTGGATTATTTCCCTTTTATTTATTTTTGTTTTTATTTTTGAATGAAAGATAAAATAAGGTTCATTAGAGTGTCTCTATCAACTTCACTCATATCAATGGTTATTACCTCAAATATGTATTATCATTTAATGTGTTTTTGACCCAAGGAGATAAGAAAATCTTTCTAAATTTGCATGGATCTATGGGTGAAAATTTTATATACCTAGTGAAATCATTTGTTTGATAACATTATCATGGTAACTCTCTCATTGCTTACTTGGATTAGGATTTATGGTGTACAAGGTGAAACACCCATTGATTCAAGTTGAAGTCAAAACACATGGGTTGTTGATTGATTATACTAGGAGTGATATATCAAATTACCATGAAACCAAGAGGAAATTTATTATAGAAAGTAGGAAACTACTTAAAACAAGCTAGGAACTAAACTAAGCCAAGTAAAATACAAAAAGAAAAAATGACTAATTTAGAAAGCACAAACTATTCTAATGAAAAAAAGAATAAAAGTAGGAAACTAAGTAGTAAATAAAATCTAACCTAAAACTACTAGAACATCTATTAATTTGAGACCTCTCCAAATGGAGTAGCCATGAAGTAATGCTTCAAAAGTTGCCCATTGATTAGATCTATCAATTTTTACCTTGGAGTTCCTTCAAATGGAAATAATTATTACCCAATATCTCAAAAATCTGATAAGGTCCTATCCATAGTAGGGTGAAATTATCATGTAATCATTTATTTTCATGGGATTTATCCCATACAAGCACCAAGGTAGATATCCTGAATGCTTTCAATTTTGCTCTTTTATCAAACCATTTTTTGACAATGTCTTGGTATCTTCTAAATTTGTGTAAAGATTTAGTTCTATAATCCTCCATTTCTTTGATGTCTAACAATATGTACTCTATCCTCTCACTAGGTTCCATGCATTCTTAGAAGAATTGATATGTTGGTAACTTAATCACGATTGGGAATATTGGTTATATTTCATAAACTAAAAAATATGGTGAGGATTTAAGGGCCTACTTGTACCAACTTTTATCTATCCATAGTATCTATCTCAATAAAATATGCCACTCTCTAGGATAATCCACAATCAATTTCTTGATAACATCAATGAGGTTCTTTTTAATTGATTCAACCAATACATTTCCTTATGGGTAGTTATTGGAGGATGATCTTATTATCATGAACCCACTCTATAAATTTAATTGATTGAAGTGCTAGCTCATTATCACAAACCAAGGAAATAAGAGTACCAAACCTAGTTGTGATGTGTTCCTCAAGGAAATTGATCACATCTTATACTCTTGAATTCTTGGTGGATATTTATTTCGTCCTTTTGGTGTAATAATCTATAGTGGTGATCACAAATTTGTTTCCAAATAAAGAGTTTAGGTTCATAACACCAATGAAATATAAGTCCCATTGGGAAAATAGCTTACCCTCAATCATAGGCTATAGGGGAATTATTGTGTGCACCTCTATTTTTGTGAAAACCTAGAATTTATTGCATGTCCTTACATGGGAGTGAGCATATTTTAAGAATATTGGCCAATAGTAACCCATTCTAAGTATTTTATGGTTTTTAGTATTTCCATATGGCTGGACACTACCAATATTTTGATGTAGCTTCTATAAAATCTCTCGAGCTTCATCATGTGATACACATCTCAAATAAATGCCTTCATATTTCTTCCTATAGATATTTCCCTTCCTGATCATATAGTGAGTATATTTGAGTCTCAAGGCTCTCTTTTTTTCTCTTTTAAGTTTCTAGGGACATGTTTTAGTGAGTAAGAATTAAATGATATCTAAATACCATTCTTATTTAGAAACACGTGTTTGGTAGACTTATTCGATGGTGATACATGGGTCTGGTTTAGTCATCAACTAAACATTACTTTATCCTCTAATGATCTTGGTAAGTTTAATTCTAATATCAAACTCTTGATATTTCTCCATCTATTTGCCTCTAAACTCTCCCAACTTGTTTTGTCCTAAAATAAGTTTGAAAATAGGATTTAGTAGAGTATCAATTTGTTCTTAAAAATGTAGTGTTAGAAATTATTTACCACTTTGATAAGGGTATATATTTTATTGTTAATCAGTGAATATTTGATCTCTATGTCATTTAATTTTATGCGCATGAAAGCAATAGGATGTTCATTTCCCTCCTTTTTGTATGATTACAATAGTGAATGTATTTTGTGAAGCGAATAAGTATGGCAAGAAGTCTTTAGTGAAATATAGGTTTACTAATACTAGGGCCTATCATATTGTCTTTTTTATGTCTTGGAAAGAATTATTAGCTTTAGTTATCCATTCCACTTTGGCATCTTATTTAAGCATTGCATTTAGACGTCTAGAAATTTATAAAAATCTTGATATAAATTTCCTTACAAAATTAATCTTTATAAATAAGGACTTAAGCTCCTTCTTGTTGTTTGGGAAAATTATTTTTATTCTTTGAATTATATCTGGGTCAATGATGATCCCATATTTGGTGATAAATTTTCCCAACATATTGCCTTTAGTAATGTTGAATATGCTCTTTTTGGGGTTTAATGAGATACCAAGATCTTGCATCTTTAAAAAATGGACTAGAGATCGTCTATGTGATCAAACTTTTTACTTGAGAAAACAATAAGGTTTTCCATGTATATGATTATGAATTTACCTATTAGACCTTGGAATGCATGATCCATTGCTCTTTAAAAATTAGTTCTTACATTGATTAGGGAAAATGACATCCACTTATACATATAAGTGCCCCATTTATTGGTAAATATAGTTTGCATTCTATCTTCTAATTTAACTAGAAATTGACTATATCCTAAAAATCCATCTAACAAAGACATCATTTTATAACCTCTCATAGTTTAGATCACCTCATCTAATGAGCAAAAATGATAGTTATCTTTCTCATAACTTTGTTAAGGTTATTAAAATTGAAACACAACCTAATTCCACCATTTTTTCCTAACTCAAACTAGATTATCCACCCAAGTTGAATTCCTAATAGTAAAAACTATCTTGGTACTTTAAAAATTCTCTACTTTCTTATGGATCAATGGTTTTGGAATGATTAACTAGTTTTTGCCTATGCCTAAATGGCTTATGATCTGGCTTAAGTGGAACTGTATGGGTGATGACTCTAGGATTGAATATCCTCAAGTCATCATATATCCATGAAATTACATATTTATATTTAATTATCAAGTCCTTTACCCTTTTACTTTTTTTTTGAAGTGCAACTTAAGATAATATTGATGAGGTGTGAGTTTCTTTCGTCACCCAGATTTTTTGAGTTAAACTCAGACTCATTAACCTTGAGTTGCTTTTATTACTACACTTGAGTATATGTATCAAAGGATATTTCCAAAGTGAACATCCCCAATGGGAGACCATTTTCCTTCATTTGGATGGCATCTTATTTATTTAATTCATTATGGTGTAGATGGATTATTTCCTCATCGTCAATCATTTGGGACTTGAATTATCCTGAATTAGTCATAAATTGGATGATCTATTGATCATCATAGAACAATTGAAATTTTTAAATGTTGTTTGATACTAATGGATAAGGTACCAATCCAATGGAGAAATTTTTCACCTTTGACTCCTATAAATGTGCTAAATTTGTTATTGAAGTGGCCAGTGAATCAATATCCCAGTTTTGTTCTCTCATAATAGCCACTATATTAAAAGCCTAAAATGACTTGATTAAATCCTAGGATCTATGTTTGTGTTTCTTTAAGTATGACAATTTACATTAATACTCATTTCTTGCCTAGTTGATCACTAGTTCTAAGTCTCCATATACCAATAGTTCCTTGACATTGTTCTTGAGGGTAAACTGTAATCCCAAAATGAGGCCTTAATACTTTACTCTATTATTGGTGTATGGGAAATGGATCTTATATGTTTGTAAGTAATTATTTCCTTGTGGGTTAACCAAATATATACTGACACTTGATCCTTACTTGGATCTTCGGATCTTCCTCCATTGAAATGGAGGATCCATAATTAGGAAGGGTCCTAGACTTATTCCTACATTTCATGATTTGTAGTAAATGTATAAATTCCAAGACTATGAGATTTATAACTTACCTCTTCATTAGTAGTGTTGTATTATGTAATATGGTGTTTCATCTTTGGCTCTTGATCAATTCTTATTTGGTTCACATTACCTCTCCATGATAGCTAAATATGAGATAAGTTTGTGGAAAGATACCCATTGAGCATCTTCGATAAATATCTGCTCACTAGTAGATAATAGACTTCAAGAATATCTACTACCACTATGGTAAATGGTGGAGCCTAATCTTATTTTAATGCATAGTTCCTGATAGGGGGTGTGGGGGTGGGGGAAACTCCCCCCACTAGGGTCACCATAGTGGTCTAGGGGGGAGTTGACCTATTTTGGAGCTCCCCTGGTGGGGGTTCAAGGGCAATACCCTTAAATTAAAATTTCATTCAAAATGCATTATAAAATATTATAATTTCATAGTAAATCTAGACCATTCACTATTTTGTTGCAGATTTAATTGTATAAATTATGTTTGTGCATTTTTTCCCAATATTTAACCCTAATTTGATATGATGGCATTGTAAGTATGGAGGCATGCTATATGTGAGTGAAAAGGATATTGTAGTGGTTGTATTATAGGTTTTTACCTTCATTTGTTAGACTTAATAATAAGGACTAGATGTTTATGTGTGGATGTAGCCCATATTGGGGGAACCATGTTAAATTTGTGTCTCTAATGTTTTATGCTTTTCACATTTTATTTCCATCTTTAATTCATTAGTATTACTCTATGTTCTATATTATTGACACACTATGTCAATAATCATGGTTTTGATGCAACCTAGATGTGTACATCATTAAGTTCTATCACAAGTGCTACTATTTTGTCTATATATAAAACATACCTCTCGGATGGGCCTGGAGTCAAAGCAAGCTTCTAGAAAATTGAGGTTGGCATATTAATAGCTGAAGCTATGACATCCATCAAACAATTGTGTTTTTTTTCTAAATGCTTGAATGGCTAACAGTAAAGGAAGGACCTCAGGATTTATTTAATATATGACATTTATGTTGGCCATTTTGGTCTTTTCTATAATAGACTTCCCTATGATAGAATTCCATAAGAGCTCCTTCTATTTTCTGATTTGTGCCAGTTCATGGAGAGTGATATTATCATTTATAGTTTTCATATCCTCAATAATGTTATAACCTCACTTGCTCTATTCTTCTTTATGATGAGGTTGATCATTCCCTTTTAGGGGAGTAGACTTATTATTAGCTTTAGGATATGGGTGAATAACTATATTATTATGAGTAAGAGTGGTGATAGGTTGTCTATTACTCAAGTTGTATTTATTCTTGTTGAAATGTTAAAATGTGATAGAATGTTTCCATCTGCATTGGGGAAGGGAAACTCATAACTTTAAAAGACCATAGTTGAACTTGTGGGGCTAGATTCATGGAGAAGATTGGGGGATTCATCATTAGATCCTATATGACCACTTCCCATTTAGAAAATTTCAAATGCCGCATAGAACTCTACATAGTCCAATTGCACATGTTGTTATTTGTTACAATCTCTACAACAATTAGACAAAGTTCTCTCCATGATATTGATTTTTGGTATCTTAGAGGACTATTATTATTCTAAATTATTGGTAGGTTTGTTGAAATATCTATTATACCTTAGAAAACTAGAATTATTGTTATACTTATGATTGGCAGTATTGCCTATCCTTTTATGCATATTTAAGAAGTTATTGCCTAACTTTTGGATCATTATTTATATAGAATCTAATTCAATCTTGACAGAATTTAAACCTTGAGTGAATTTTGTGTTGGAGTGAGTAAGATGTTAATTTTGATGGTTCTATTGATGATCATTCCTTTGTATTTGATTATTTAGGAACCTATAATTTTGATTTGTTTCTTGTTATGTCATGGAAGGTAAAGTGTACAACTTTTTTTGATTGAATGTAGGAACATTATGATTAGCATATAGAATTGGATTAAAATATGGAAATCCATTATTGAATGTTTGGTCCCTTGATGTTTGAGGATTGAGCCAAGGATTGAGTTACTTGTCAATGTTTATATCTTCTTAATACACTAAGGATAAAGTATTAGTGGTGGTGTCTCTCCTTAGAAATACTATAGTGATAGGATCCAAAGCATTCTTATACATCTCAAGTGCTATATCCTCTTGTGGTTTAGATTCTATGTTAAGCCAAGTGTACAACTTCTAAAACCTTACATTAGAATATCTAATTGATTCATTGGTCTCCATCTTCATGTTGGTGAAATGTTGATACACCAAACTTGGATTAATGACTTTCCCAAATTGTGCAAGAAATTTATTTTAACATGCATTCCATAAGGTTATGGAATTTTCCTACAAATTTAGATACCAATCATAAGATAAATATTATAGAGGAAATGGGAACAGTCTACATATAGTATCATCATTTATAACATTCATTAATATCAATGTGGCCTTAAAATATTTAATATTATCCTATATCATTATCCCACTTGAGGGGGAAAATGTAGGAAAGTATTTCTCCAAATTCCTTAGTAAATTATGTTGATTTCTAAGAATAGTAATAGAAGATCTAACTAACCAAGGTTAAGCCATATGATGGTCTATAAGTGGGAAGTTTCTTACTAGGGAAGGTGTCCTATATCAGTGCACCTTAGGGATGGCCAAGACTAGTCTTGGACTCCTATGATCTGATAAAGGTGAAACCAAAAGGCTAGCTTGGGCCTTAGATCTTGTTACTCTCCTAGGTGTTTCCAGTGCAATTCTACATAATTAATAACCTCTACTATTGAGAAAACACACAAGTGTGTCCTCCTTCTAGTGATAAGTTTAATGTTTCCATTGATGTGGGTTTTATACACATCACAAAATTTTAATGAGGTAACCTCTAACATATTAGGATCTCTATGGAAATAAAGTTCCACTTTGGGTTATGAGTTGTAAGTATGTGGTTAAAACAACCAACTGGTAGAATAACAAGTTGATCTTACATGTTTTTTAACCAAGTTTATGGATGAATGTGTGAAATATAAATTAAAATAAACACTAAGTGCATTGGTTGGGTGAAAAATTAATCTATGGTGGGTAGATCTCAAAATAAAAATAAAAAAGGATTGGAAGGTAGGGTAGAAAAGAAGGATCTATGTTCTTAAAAGGTCACTCTTAAGGTCATTTCTTTCATTGATGAGTATCTCCAAGACCAATGTTTTGTATTTTTAGCTATTACACACTTAAAAACAAACATGGTTATGTAGTCTAGGGAAATAGGTATATGAAACTTAGTGATCTCAAATGAAGAGTGAACTCTTTAGAGTTACTATTGCACACCCTTAGTGGAGAGATTGTAGCTCAGACTACGAGGTTATCTAGAGTAGATACAACACACACATAAAATACTAAATTTAAAAGAAATACTCCTAAATGTAGACACCTAAAACTAGCCATTGATAACCTCCAATCAATCTTTTGGCCAATTTTCACCTAAAATGTATAAGTTGGCCTAGAAATATTAAAACATGCTAAATGATGTGAAATTGACATATTCAATTGCTGATTTTTGGTCAGGGTATCCCTAAATGGGGAAATTAAATTTATGGGCCCACTAACTTTGATCAGTTTATTTCTAGTCAAAATGCCAATTTTATACCCACATGCTCTGGATTAATCTTTCCTATCAGATCTTCTACACAAGATGTGTGCCTTCACTATTTGTTTTTGGTAACATCATAAATGGTAATATGGTTCCAACACATCTGATAATACCTTTTAATTCCAATTGAGTCAAATTTAGGACCAATAACAAGGCATTTTGATCAATCTGAGTAATTTGTGTACAAAATGCTTAATCATGCTTAAGAGCTAATTAACCCAAATCAAGGCATAATAAAAAATTCCATGGAAACTTGTTGATAATTGTTTTTGGAAATGAATATGAAATATCTACATCATCAAGTGACCTTATTTCTTGGGAAGACATCCCTAGGCCATGAATGCCATAAATATCAGGATTCATGCCCTCTATGCCTCATCAATGCCTTCCATGATACCCTAAAGGCATCTTAATTTCCACTTATTTTAATGCCATGATGAGGATAATTACAAACTTAATTCCAAAAATTGAATTAATCCTCAACCATACATCTCAATCTCGAGGTGGATGGTTGAGGTTTATTTTGATCAAATCCATAAATCTATAAATAGGAGGACTCACAACATCATTTCAGAGCTATTTTTGGGTGAAAATTTATAATCCACAAATATATTCAAAGAAGCCATTTCTACTAGTGTTACCATGAAAAATTGATTTCAAGCCAAGCCAAGCGACAAGCCAAAGGTACTAAGGAGAGATGGAGGTAGCCAAGCTTCTATTACCAAGGACTTCATGACTACAAGCCGAGTAAGCCACTACTACAAAGGCATTTGGAGAATCCAAGGAAGGTGAAGGAATTATTTGGTTTTATTCCTTACCTTTTAGTTGTGTTTGTCATTTGTTTTTGTTACCAAGTTCTCCATAGTGTCTAGGCCTAGAGATGTTATGTTATTATTGTGTTTATTTCATTTTATTTTTCATTTTGGGACTAACACCATACTAACCATCTTCTCTTGAGTCAAATTCCTAGATCACATAATGACATTCCTGGTGGGATAAGATGCATCCTACACATGAAGGAGATCTTTTTGTAACTCTAAAATGTTTATTTACACCTTTAAAACTCTTGCAAATTGATTTTCTAACTTTATTTTTCCATTTTTGGTTGCCATAATTTTTATAGATTAATCAATGTTAGTATAAATACCGACATCAATTACCTATCTTAATTGACGTCAGTCACTAGAACTAACATCAGTTAAATCTTGGTTAGCCGTAACTGATGTTGGTAGTAATAAATGATGTTGGTCACTATGTTTTTCTAAAAACATAGACTTGAGACCTAGTTTTTTTAAACTTTGTTGTTTCAAAATCAAAAGGGCTTCAAAGATAAAGGACATGCTAAAATTTTTGCTATAGGACCAAGTGAGATATTTTATCAAAACATATTTATATCACTTTTTCATGCTTAAAATTAGTTAGGAACCTTGTTTTGGATGTTTAACAAAGAATTTAAGTGGTTTTGGTAAATGTTTTTCAAAGTTTACAACTAAGACCAAGGGGTGAAATGAACACCACCAAATATGTCATTTAGGTTTTAAAATTAAACACACTTGTCAATTCTTGTTGGAAATAGTTATTTAATCAAATATTGTTTGGTAAAACGAGGTATGTTGCATGTATTCTCTTCTATTTATCCCCTATAGGGAACCTTTGGAATCAAAAGTGCCATTCCCATTGCAAGTAACCTAGTCCAAGGATTAGAAATAAAGGTTTTTGATGCACTTCATAAAAACTTGTCAAAGTTTGGATGACCTTGAAAATGACCATAAAATATTTATACTTTTATGATTTTTTTTTTTTTTTTGTAAACTTGGCTTATGAGGGGGATGTCATTACCTCTTACGAGTTCTTTAGGGAATATTTGAACTAGGGTTTCACCTCTCAACATTGAATTCACTTACTCCATTAGATTTGCACATGGGATGCATCTATATTTGGATATCGCACTACACTAAATGAATAACAAGATGTAGTGGTTTTAAAAAGGACTAGACCTTTTTACAACTAGTCAATGCTGAGGTCACCCAATTTTTGTGCTTGTCTTTTTCATTGTTTAATGTGAAATTCATTATGGAATTTATTCCCCTAGAAACATTCAAAAATTGATAGTTTAGTCAACCCCACATGCCATACCCTTACTAGGATTTAGATGGTTATACTTAGGATTATTTGATCATTTTCTCATTTGATATCTTTTTGAGACTAAAACTTGTTTGTTTGTTCATAAAGCCATGTCAAAACATTTTGTCTATACATCACTTTTTTGTCTAAAGAGGTGTTATGCTAGTCATTTTACACCACAATTGTGCCTTTATATTTTTGTTAAACTTATTTATGTGTGTGTCATTTGAGTTGTATAGGGTAGCGTTATGCTACCGACATCATGTAAAATCATTTTGCCTTTGAGTCTTTGAAACATAGTATTAACCACATCATTTGAGCATGCTTATGCCATTAGGATACTCAATTTATTTTAAGACTTGTTTCACCATTGTATCAAAACAATTTATTTCAAACCATGTCATGCATACCATTTGGACCTTTGTCTTGTGCCATCATGTTGTCCAATCTTGTCTAGCTTGTTTAGTCAAAACCTAGTTTTCATCACTGAGTTTTCAATTAGCCTTGTCAAGTTTGGACTCAAACATTGATTGATTTTTGTTTAGGCCTTAATCCATGGGGATGATGCATAGATCTTTCTCTTTTAAGTTGCATAACTTTGGTTAATTGATTACCCAAATTTGAAAACTATTGATGGTTTTTTTGTTTAATGCCTATCCTCATCATTATTTATGCTTTTATTTGGGAAAACATAGTCTTTCTTTAAAGGGCCTTTTTGTCTTATTACTTATGCCTACTAATCATGTTTATGTTTGATTCTATGTGCTAGGTCTATGTCAAAGTTGTTTCCAAACTTGTTAGATTAAATCAAATCACATCATGCCTATTTGTTTGACCCTAGATTTTGACTTCATGTTTGGATAAAAGACTTAGTAACTCAACTTTTGCATTTCCTATTTTAGACCTTGTTTGGAACACTTTGACCTAGACCTTTGACATGTTAGTTTTTATTTAGACACTTGACCTTTTATGTGTATGACATTTGACATTAAAAATTTGATGTTAATTCTTTTATGCCAAGTCTTAACACAAATAATTTTGGAGATAATACTCCACTTTCAAACCAAATTAGAGATACATCTCCACCCCTTGAACCAAGTTGGACCAAGTTTGAACCATTTGTCCTTTGGATCATTTTTCAGAGTTTGTATAAATCTAAGTCTTTTTGTTTTTGTAGCTTTCATCCTTTATGTGGATATGTATCACTACACTTATATTGCAGTCACTTATAATCTGACTTATGATAAAATGGATTTACAAAATGACTTTTATGGCTTTTTTCAAGGCCCCAATGATGCTAATATGGTTTGTGAGATAGATTTCTATCCACCTCATATTAATCATTCATGGGAACAAAGTCACAAAGTAACTTATGATCTAACTCAATATCTTGATTGCTATGAAGAATCTTGTGAAGAGAACTTTGAAGACCTAACTATAGAATGTTGTTTTGGATATGAAGCCATACCCTCTTTTTAAAAATTAGTACATGGAACATAGTCAAGAACAAGATTATGATCTAACTCATGATTGGGATGATATTGTTTATTAGGAAAACATGGATGCTTTGGATTGTGGAAGTAATTAGGCTCCACCACATCATACCATTTTTATTCTTGGACCACAATATCACACCATTCCCATACCAAGACCTCATCTTTTGGTTTGTGTAAGAAATCAGGTTCCATAATGCCAAATCATTTTTATACGAATACCTCATCCTTTGGCTTGTGTAAGAAATCAAGCTCCACAACACCCTTTCATCATTCACAGACCTAGTCCTTTAGCTTATGTGGGCAATCAATCCCCATAACTATAATATCCCTTCGGATATCAAAACAAAAGCTCTGATACCACTGTAATGTCCCTTTCTTAGGGGCTCCTTTTTCTATCAAAAGCTCTGATACCACTGTAATAACCCTTTCTTAGGGTCTCCCTTTTTTTAACAAAGCTCTGATACCACTGTAATATCTATTTCGTAGGGTCTCCCTTTTTTAAAAAAAGCTCTGATACCACTGTAATATCCCTAACTAATAGGGAATATAAAAAGACAAAAGCTCTGAACAAAGATATGATTTTGTAGAATAATTCCAAATAAACAAATAAATCATAGTATAATCTATTAACTGGATAATCAATGATCTTATTGTTCTTCAAATGATTACAATATAGAGTCACTATCATGCATATAAAATAATATAGAATACTGTCTTTCAAAAAACTAATCTTTTCACAAACTGGGAATAAACCTTAGATCTGTGCAACTCAGGTTGCTATGTCGAAAACACAGTCACTGGCATTGGTTATATTGCCATCATCAGTTGATTCACTACCATCGTCGACCACTATCGGTCGGCCACTCTACCAACGTTGGTCTGAAGTCAGCCTATGTTAGTCTTTGGGATGCCGATGTTAGTGTCTGAGTCACCTATGGCACTGTCTAACCTGATATAGAATGGTATAGATTTTCATGGATCTGTATGGATTCTATACAAGAGTAAATAGAATCTAGTGTGGCCTAAATGATAAACACCTGATCTAAAGATCTCTATCTAAATAATATTCTAAATGAAAAACTTATAAAATAAATACCTATAAACCCTTGTGATAACTTTTGTGTGAAGTTATCTCCCAAACTTGTTAACCTTTGTGATAACTTTTATGTGAAGCTATCTCTCAAATTAGCAATAGAACAGCTGATATTTCATAGCCTCTAAATTGCACACAATGAAGAGTGGACATTCTTCACTGCAAATGGAATCCTAGAACCCTTGTCTCAGTCTTCACAGAAGAATTCTTCAATATCAAAATCAATAATCATTTCATAATCCTCCAATTCTCTCCCATGAGAAACCTTTATACCCTCTAAAAAGATATACTTACCCTAATTAGGATTTCTTAAATTAGAATTAGGGTTAATTAAAATTAGACCAAATAATTAAAATTAGATTAAATCAATCAAATATTAATATCTCCCTTAATACATGTCGGATCCTCAAACCGTCTAAAGCTGGTAAATCAAGGAATGATTCTACACATGACCATAATAAAATAAGGGGGCTCCATTGTGTGTTAGAAGTCCCTAAATAATAGGATCTCAGGCAAAACATGTTCAAAAGAGCCTAAATGAAAGCCAAGTATAGAAATTCTACTAATCAAACCCAAGCCAAGCTCCATCATGACCCTCTATCCATCCTATCAGCCTACAAAGGTTGCATAATTGTCTAATCATCAACTCTGAGCAATGTCACCTAAAAAGTGGACAAGACAATCCGCCCCTCCTAAAATTGCTTGTCCCCAAGCAATGTCAGAACAACAAACCAATCAATCCACTTGGATTCCAAATGTAGTCATGATCTATACTAATGACAATCAATGCAAACTCTTATAATATCCTTAGAAATATAACCAAGAGAAATCTAAAATCAAACTGGCAAATGCAACCCAACCAAACTCTATAAGCACAACTACCATAGTCAAGAACACATGAGAAAAAACTCTTGAAGTATCATAACCCAAGTAGAATGGACAACTCAAACTGTGAATTCCATCTACAAAAGATGGTGCCAATCCATCCCATAACTGATCCCTCTATAAAGGTGGCATGACCAACTATACCACACTATCATCGATGTGAGAAGACTCAATCTAGAGACATGACTCCACTGGTATCCCAAACTCATCAAGACCAGGTACTCCCAAATCTTGAACATGTGTGTCAGCTCCAACAACATGTTCCTCAGCAGTAACTACAGGAATGTACTCACCACCAACCATCTCAATATACAAATGGACTAGGTCTGGTGCTGGTGAAGACTGCAAATGCTCTAACTCTGCAATCACCTCAGCCAAATGAAATTGTGACTCCTCAAAAGCCAACTGCGTACTCTCAAGAATCTCAAAAGTCACCTTGAGCTGTTGAGTAAGCTCACTCACCTTATCTTCCTTGACCAATAATGCATCATACATTGTGCTACCCCACTCTATAAGATAATCTTTGTTGGCTACCAACTGCATATAATCCTATCTTAGAATTTGAATAGCCTCCATTAAAGAGTGGATCTCTGTCAAGGATAAATAACTACCTCCCTACTCAAGGCTAGTAGGAGAACCCCATCCATAAATTGCTAACAACTAACGAGCAGCATCAAAATTCTTGCGAGTGGTAGCAATGTCTTGCTCACTAACTCTCAGCTGACTAGACTGTCATGTCCCCTTTTTAGTTGACATGTTCTGAGTTCATGGTTAGCCTATTATGCGACCCTCGTAGGCTGATAGGATGGTTAGAGGGTCTTGATGGAGATTAGCGTGGCTTCATTTAGCAAAAATTTTCCAGTTGGCTTTCATTTGGGCTTGATTGGACATGTATTGAGGGAGATATTAATATTTGATTGATTTAATCAAATATTAATTATTTGGTCTAATTTTAATTTAGAAACCCTAATTCTAATTTAAGAAAAAAAACCCTAATTAGGGCAAGCATATCTTTTGAGGGTATAAGGGTTTCTCATGGAGGCCATTATGGATTATGCATTGATTATTGATTATTGATTTTGAAGAATTCTTCTGTGAAGACTGAGCCAAGGGTTCCAAGATTCCATTGCAGTGGAGAATGTCAAATCTTCATTTTGTGTGATTTAGAGGCTATGAGATATCAGCTAATTTATTGCCAAATTGAGAGATAGCTTCATACAAAAGTTATCACAGAGGTACAGATTTGAGAGATAACTTCACATAGAAGTTATCATAGTATTTCAGGTATTTCTTTATTTAGTTTTGATTCAATAAATTATACATATAGATATCTTCTATATTAGAGACATATATTTTCAGATTAGGTGTTGAAAATAGGTAGGTTGTGCTTCATTAGCAGTCGTACAAAGTTCGTACAGGTCCATACAAATCCACATAAACACCGACCTCGGCAGATAGAGATCCCCAGTGACCAACATCGATTGACTGAAGACCGATGTCGGTAGATAAGGACCTACAGTGACCGATGTTGGTAGAATATCGACTGATGCCGGCGATTGTGTGTTTGACACAACAAGTCGAGACAAAATTTCTAGATTCAGGTTCAATTTCTAGATTTGCAAAGCCCAGGGTTTCAAGATAGAATATTTCACATTATTTTATTTGTACGACAGAGACTCAATTGTGTAATCGTTTAGAAGACAAGTGATAAGATCTTTGATTTGCTATTGAGAGATTATATTGTGATTTATTTATTCATTTTTGAAATTATTTTGGAAAAAAGTGTATCTTTGTTCAAAACTATTGTACTTCTATATTCCCTATTTGAAGGGGATATTACAGTGGTATCAGAGCTAAATCCTGCCATCCTAAGGGCATGACAATCTTATGTAGCCACAAGAGTTGGGACCACACAGGTATAACACACGCAATAGAGCCTTACTTGAAAGTACCCAGTTGTTAGAACAATAGTGGATTATCATGAGTGATAGATGTGAGGGTAGCCCACCCAGGGGCCATAGGTATGATGTTGATCAAGACACCAAAGAATTTCACTGTGCTATGATGACAAGCCAACAGCAGATGAATCAGATACTACAGTGACATACAACTATGATAAGGGGAATGAACACACCTAATAGATAGAACGGGGAACAAAGAGATGATAGGAGTGCTACAATTAATCAGAGACCACACCAGACCAACTCTAGAACCAGTGATAGACCTACATTTCCTACGTTTGTTCAAGAGGAACCAGAGGCACCAGCAGAGGAGGAGGCAAGAAATTCCCCATTTACAGATGTTTACATGGCTGCAAATGATGAGTGGGACTTATTACCTCATGTTCAAGAGAGGACATCCTTTGATCATTTTATTCAGTTGAGGAGAGAGCACTACATATTAGTTAGACAGGACAGGAGGCCTAGAGTCCAATTTAGTGAGCTGAAGAAGGCTACTGGTAAGCTTTCTTTGACTACTTTTGATGGCAGTGGCAAGATGACAGCTCAAGCTTGGGTTCATAATCTTGACACCTTTTTGGAATTGAGACCAATGTCAGAGATAGATGCAATCAAATAAACCACTTTGCACTTGGATGGAGTAGCATATGATTGGTGGTACCATGGTATGGTAACACTTCAGCATAACCAGGTGACAGAATACTTAGACTTTGTGGATAGATTGGTTGAGCAGTTTGACAGGAAAGATCCTGAGGTTTACTTTTGAGATCTGGCATAGTTGAGACAAATAGGTAGCTTAGAGTCCTTCATTGGTGAGTTTCAGAGATTGGCAGTCATGGTGCCCAATATTTCCGAGTGTAGATTGGTAGTTCTCTTCATGGAGGGATTGACAAAACCATTGAGAGGGTGGATTAAAGCCTTTGATCCTCCTTCATTATAGGTAGCTATGAAGAAGGGGCATAGTATGGAGATGGCAGCCTTATCCCATAAATTTAACCCAAAGGTACTTCTTCATCTAGAGACCATAAGTGCTCCAACGCAGAGATAGAGAGATCGGATTTCAACATAGATAAATCAGGTGTAAAGAATGATTCAAAGGCCAATCCAGTAGCACCACCTTTGGATCATGAGGCACTTAACAATCTACGTAGGAAGAATCTTTGCTTCTACTGCAAAGGTCCATATGATATCCATCACAATTGTCCTTTGAGGCCTAAGGGCAAGGCAAATCATGTGATGTGGGCATATTATGAGGATTCAGATTCAGAGGATTTCAAATAGTAGAATAGTTCTGAGGGGGTAGAGGTAGAGGCTTCAGAGCCTAAGGCAGAGGTAGAGTTAGAGATTCACATGCAGGAGGCATGCCTATCTAGCATTCAATCAGATGAGTCATTCAGACTCCGTGGAGTTTTGGCAGGGCAGGAGGTCATCACCCTTCTTGATACAAGAGCCACCCATAATTTCATAGATGCTAGATTTGTGGAGAAGCAGGGACTCACTACCCAAGATTTTGAGGGCATCAGAGTTAAGGTAGCTGATGGTCACACTCTTAGGTGTGAGCGTATGATTAGAGATCTCCCATTGCGCTTGAACAACTATGAGTTCAAGGCTGATTATTATGTGGTGAACATGGGGGATATAGACTTAGTCTTGGGTATGAAGTGGCTTCATTCACTTGAGGAAGTTACTCTTCATCTCAAGGATATGGAGGTACTCTTTGATGTTGATGAGAAGACACATGTTCTTAAGGCAATAAGAGGTAGTAGCTTCAGATATATGTTTTTTCATCAGATGGAGATGCCAACACCACCTGACATGATAGAGTGCGATGACGAGTGCACATTGGCACCAACACAAGAGAGATATGAGGATGAGCTTGGTCTTGAGGTGAGTGTAGTTTAGGGTTTATCACATGTGGTAGGGACTCAACTTTCTGTTATAGTTGGGTCACAGGTTGATGATGATATGACTCTTTCTAGCTTTCACAATCCAAATTTAGATATTATTTAGGTACGGAGTTTGCTTGAGTTGCTTGCTGATTTTCATTTATGGATTGGATGTTGGGGTGCTTATATTAGTACTAGGGATGGACATGGCATGGAGTTTGCATTGATTGACAGCAGGGCAGATCATGACTACATTTGGGATCCAGGTGGATTGATGGGTGTATCATTCAGTGATTGCTTAAGGGCAAGCAATTTCAGGAGGGGCAGATTGTCATGTCACCTTTTCAGTTGACATGTTCTGAGTTCATGGTTAGCCTATTATGTGACCCTCATAGGCTAATAGGATGGTTAGAGGGTCTTGATGGAGATTGGTGTGGCTTCGTTTAGCAAAATTTTTCCAGTTAGCTTTCATTTGGGCTCGATTGGACATGTATTGAGGAAGATATTAATATTTGATTAATTTAATCAAATATTAATTATTTGGTCTAATTTTAATTTAGAAACCCTAATTCTAATTTAAGAAAAAAAACCCTAATTAGGGCAAGCATATCTTTTGAGGGTATAAGGGTTTCTCATGGAGGCCATTATGGATTATGCATTGATTATTGATTATTGATTTTGAAGAATTCTTCTGTGAAGATTGAGCCAAGGGTTCTAAGATTCCATTATAGTGGAGAACATCAACTCTTCATTATGTGTGATTTAGAGGCTGTGAGATATCAGTTGATTTATTGCCAAATTGAGAGATAGCTTCATATAGAAGTTATCACAGAGGTACAGATTTGAGAGATAACTTCACACAGAAGTTATCATAGTATTTTAGGTATTTCTTAATTTAGTTTTGATTTAATAAATTATACAGATAGAGATCTTCTATATTAGATACATATATTTTTAGATTAGGGGTTGAAAATAGGCAAGTTGTGCTTCATTGGCAACCGTACGAAGTCTATACAGGTCCGTACAAATCCACACAGACATTGACCTTGGCAGACAAATATCCCCAGTGACTGACATCAACCGACTGAAGACTGATGTTGGTAGATAAGGACCTATAGTGACCGACGTTGGCAGAATATCGATTGATGCCGGTGACTGTGTGTTCGACACAGCAGGCTGAGATAGAATTTCCAGATTAGGTTCAATTTCAAAATTTGTAAAGCCTAGGGTTTCAAGACAGAATATTTCACATTATTTTATTTGTATGATAGAGACTCAATTGTGTAATCATTTAGAAGACAAGTGATAAGATCTTTGATTTGCTATTGAGAGATTCTATTGTGATTTATTTATTCATTTTTGAAATTATTTTGGCAAAAAGTGTATCTTTGTTCAGAATTGTTATACTTCTATATTCCCTGTTTGAAGGGGATATTACATAGACACATGGTGGCACTGGCTAGATTGTCTCCTACAATCCTCCTCTGATGCATGGTCCAAATGAGTAGACTCAGAATCACTGACCTTTGTAATACTACCATCCATACTCTGCAAATCAACTCCAAAGCTCATATTGACATACGGAGTATCAACAACTATAGCATCATTGTCTAACTCCTCTGTATCAAAGGAAACTATCGGTGAAACTAAGTCCTCAAAACTGTCCACTACATTCTCTTGAGTGTCATCTATAATAATCAGATATTGGGACTCTTTTACAATCTCTACCATAACTGAGAGATCATCAACACTCAGTGTACTAACATCTGAGCACACCTCCCCACTCTGAGTGCAAGCATCAGACTCATCCTCATCTTCAATATCTCCTATCTCATAATAATCATGGGACATGCTGCTATCTTGTCTAACTAATCTGTAGTGTTCTCTCCTTAGCTTAATAAAGCAATTAAAAGACACCCTCTTCTAAACCTCAGGTGATAATAACTCCCACTCATCATTCGCTATCATATACCGTGTGGATTTGTCTTCAAATCTAGGGTCTAAAAAAAACTCATTTAACCTCTTCAAACTTTGTTTCAGCTTCTTCATATCATTGTCCCATAGTTTCTGAGTACTTGAAGACATCATGGATACTTCGTTGATTCAATCTACCCACTCTACCCAATAGGATGGCAGGAATTTGGCTATGATACCACTGTAATATCCCTTCGGATATCAAAACAAAAGCTTTGATACCACTATAATGTCCCTTTCTTAGGGGATCCTTTTTCCATCAAAAGCTCTGATACCACTGTAATATCCCTTTCTTAGGGTCTCCCTTTTTTTAACAAAGCTCTAATACCACTGTAATATCCCTTTCTTAGGGTCTCCCTTTTTTAACAAAGCTCTGATACCACTATAATATCCCCAACCAATAGGGAATATAAAAAGACAAAAGCTCTGAACAAAGATATGATTTTGCAGAATAATTCCAAATAAACAAATAAACCACAGTATAATCTATCAACTGGATAATCAATGATCTTATTGTTCTTCAAATGATTACAATACTGAGTCTCTATCATGCATATAAAATAATATAGAATACTATCTTTCAAATAACTAATCTTTTCACAAACTAGGAATAAATCTTAGATCTGTGTGGCTCGGGTTGCTGTGTCAAAAACATAGTCATCGACGTTGGTTATATTGCCATCATCGGTCAATTCACTATCTTCATCGGCCAGTGTCGGTCAGCCACTCTGTCGATGTCAGTCTAAAGTCAGTCGATGTCAGTCTCTGGGATGCCGATGTTGGTCTCTGAGTCACCTACGATATTGTTTGACCTACTACAGAATGGTACAAATTTGCACAAATCTATATGGATTCCATACAAGAGCAAATAGAATCTATAGTGGCCTAAATTCTAAACACCTAATCTGAAGATCTCTATATGAATAATATTGTAAATGAAAAACTTATAAAAGAAATACCTATAAACCCTTCTGGTAACTTTTGTGTGAAGTTATGTCCCAAACCTGTTAACCTCTGTGATAACTTCTGTGTGAAGCTATCTCTCAAATCAGCAATAGATTAGCTGATATTTCACAGCCTCTAAATCCCACACAATGAAGAGTGGATGTTCTTCACTACAAATGGAATCTTGGAACCCTTGGCTCAGTCTTCACAGAAGAATTCTTCAATATCAAAATCAATAATCATTTCATAATCCTCCAATTCTCTCCCATGAGAACCCTTATACCCTCCAAAAAGATATGCTTACCCCAATTAGGGTTTCTTAATTAAAATTAGACCAAATAATTAATATTTGATTAAATCAATCAACTATTAATATCTCCCTCAATACATGTGGGATCCTCAAACCGTCTGAAGCTGGTGAATCAAGGAATGATTTTACACATGACCATACTAAAAAATGGGGGCTTCGCTATGTGTCAAAAGTCCCTAAATAATAGGAGCTCAAGCAAAATGTGTGTAAAAGAGCCTGAATGAAAGCCAACTGTAGGAATTTTGCTAATCGAAGCCAAGCCAAGCTCCATCATGACCCTCTATCCATCTTATTAGCCTACGAAGGTCGCCTAATAGGCTAATCATCAAGACTGAGTGATGTCACCTAAAAAGGGGACATGACAATCTGCCCCTCATGAAATTGCTTGTCCCCAAGCAATGTCGAAACAACAAACCAATCAATCCACCTGGATCCCAAATGTAGTCATGATCTATACTGATGACAATCAATGCAAACTCTTGTAATGTCCTTAGAAATATAACCAAGAGAAATCTAAAATCAAACTAGCAAATGCAACCCAACCAAACTCTATACGCACAACTGCCATAGTCAAGAACACATGAGAAATAAAATCTTGAAGTATCATAACATAAGTAGAATGGAAAAATCAAACTGTGAATTCTGTCTACAAAAGATGGTGCTAATCCATCCCATAATTGATCCCTCTATAAAGGTGGCATGACCAACTGTACCACACTGTCATTGATGTGAGAAGACTCAATCTGGAGACTCGACTCCACTGGTATCCCAAACTCATCAAGACCAGGTACTCCCAAATCTTAAACATGTGTGTTAGCTCCAACAACATGTTCCTCAGCAACCACTATAGGAATGAACTCACCACCAACCATCTCAATATATAAATGGACTGGGTCTAACATTGGTGAAGACTGCATATGCTCCAACTCTGCAGTCACCTCAGCCAAATGAAGTTGTGACTCCTCAAAAGCCAACTGCGTACTCTCAAGAATCTTAGAAGTCACCTTGAGCTACTAAGTAAGCTCACTCACCTTATCTTCCTTGACCAATAATGCATCATACGTTGTGCTGCCCCACTCTATAAGATAATCTCTATCGGCTACCAACTACATATAATCTTGTCTCATAATCTGAATAGCCTTCCACAAAGAGTGGATCTTTGTCAAGGACAAATAACTACCTCCCTGCTCAAGGCTAGTAGGAGAACCCCATCCATAAATTGCTAACAACTGATGAGTAGCATTGAAATGCTTGCGAGTGGTAGCAATGTCTCGCTCACAAACTCTCAACTGATTAGACACATGGTGTCACTGGCTAGATTTTCTCCTATAATCCTCCTTTGATGCATGGTCCAAACGAGTAGGCTCAGAATCACTAACCTTTGTAATACTACCATCGATACTCTGTGAGTCAACTCCAAAGCTCATATTGACAGATGGAGTATCAACAACTATAGCATCACTATCTAACTCCTCTGTATCGAAGAAAACTATCGGTGAAACTAAGTCCTCAAAACTGTCCACTACATTCTCTTGAGTGTCATCTACAATAATTAGATCCTAGGACTCTTCTATAATCTCTACCATAGCTGAGATATCATCAACACTCAGTGTACTAACATCTGAGCACACCTCCCCACTCTGAGTGCAAGCATCAGACTCATCCTCATCTTCACTATCTCTTATATCATAATAATCATGGGACATGTTGCTATCTTGTCTAACTGAGCTGTAGTGCTCTCTCCTTAGCTTAACAAAGTGATCAAAAGACACCCTCTTTCAAACCTCAGGTGATAATAACTCCCACTCATTATTCACTGTCATATACTATGTGGATTTGTCTTCGAATGTAGGGTCTAAAAAAAACTCATTTAACCTCTTCAAACTTTGTTTCAACTTCTTCATATCATTGTCCCACAATTTTTGAGTACTTGAAGACATCATGGATACTTCGCTAATTCAATCTACCCACTCTACCCAACAAGATGGTAGGAATTTGGCTCTGATACCACTGTAATATCCCTTTGGATATCAAAACAAAAGCTTTGATACCACTGTAATGTCCCTTTCTTAGGGGCTCCTTTTTCCATCTATAGCTCTGATACCACTGTAATATCCCTTTCTTAGGGTCTCCCTTTTTTAACAAAAAGCTCTGATACCACTGTAATATCCCCTTCTTAGGGTCTCCCCTTTTTTAACAAAGCTTTAATACCACTGTAATATGCCAAACCAATAGGGAATATAAAAAGACAAAAGCTCTAAACAAATATACAATTTTGCAGAATAATTCCAAATAAACAAATAAACCACAGTATAATCTATCAACTAGATAATCAATGATCTTATTGTTCTTCAAATGATTATAATATTGAGTCTCTATCATGCATATGAAATATTATAGAATACTATCTTTCAAAAAACTAATCTTTTCACAAACTAGGAATAAACCTTAGATCTGTGTGGCTTGGGTTGTTGTGTCAAAACCCAGTCACCGACATTGGTTATATTGCTATTGTCGATCGATTCACTACCATCATTGGCCACTATCGGTTGGCCACTCTACTGATGTCGGTCTAAAGTCGGTCGATGTCAGTCTCTGAGTCACCTACGGCATTGTCTGACCTACTACAAAATGGTACAAATTTGCACAGATCTGTACAAGAGCAAATAGAATCTAGTGTGGCTTAAATGCTGAACACCTGATCTGAAGATATCTATCTGAATAATATTCTAAATGAAAAACTTATAAAATAAATACATGTAAACCCTTGTGATAACTTCTATGTGAAGTTATATCCCAAACTTATTAACCTCTATGATAAATTTTGTGTGAAGCTATCTTTCAAATTGGCAATAGATCAGCTAATATTTCACAGCCTCTAAATCACACACAATGAAGAGTAGACATTCTTAACTGCAAATGGAATCCTGAAACCCTTAGCTCAGTCTTCATAGAAGAATTCTTCAATATCAAAATCAATAATCATTTCATAATCCTCCAATTCTCTCCCATGAGAAACCCTTATACCCTCCAAAAAGATATGCTTACCCTAATTTGGGTTTCTTAAATTAGAATTAGGGTTTCTTAATTAAAATTAGACCAAATAATTAATATTTGATTAAATCAATCAAATATTAATATCTCCCTCAATACATGTCTGATCCTCGAACCGTCTAAAGCTGGTGAATCAAGGAATGATTCTGCACACGACCATATTATTTAAGTGGGATCCACTACGTGTTAGAAGTCCCTAAATAATAGGAGCTCAAGCAGAATGTGTCCAAAAGAGCCTGAATGAAAGCCAACTATAGGAATTCTACTAATCAAAGCCAAGACAAGCTCCATCATGACCCTCTATCCATCTTATCAGCCTAGGAAGGTTGCATAATAGGCTAATCATCAACTCTGAGTGATGTCACCTAAAAAAGGGACATGACTATCTGCCCCTCCTGAAATTGCTTATCCCCAAGCAATGGCAGAACAACAAACTAATCAATCCACTTGGATCCCAAATGTAGTCATGATCTATACTGATGACAATCATCACAAACTCCTATAATATCCTCAAAAATATAACTAAGAGAAATCTAAAATCAAACTGGTGAATGCAACCCAACCAAACTCTATAAGCACAGCTGCCATAGTCAAGAACACATGAGAAACAAACTCTTGAAGTATCATAACCCAAGTAGAATGGACAACTCAAACTGTGAGTTCCATCTACAAAAGATGGTGCCAATCCATCCCATAACTGATCCCTCTGTAAAGGTGGCATGATCAATTGTACCACACTGTCATCGATGTGAGAAGACTCAATCTAGAGACTCAACTCCACTGGTATCCCAAACTCATCAGGACTAGGTACTCCCAAATCTTGAACATGTGTGTTAGCTCCAACAACATGTTACTTAGCAACAACTGTAGGAATGTACTCACCACCAACCATCTCAATATACAAATGGACTAGGTCTAGCACTAGTGAAGACCACAAATGCTCCAACTCCGCAGTCACCTCAGCCAAATGAAACTGTGACTCCTCGAAAGCCAACTGCATACTCTCAAGAATCTCAGAAGTCACCTCGAGCTACTGAGTAAGCTTACTCACCTTATCTTCCTTGACCCATAATGCATCATACATTGTGTTACCCCACTCTATAAGATAATCTTTGTCAGCTACCAATTCCATATAATCCTATCTCAAAATCTAAATAGCCTCACATAAAGAGTGGATCTCTGTCAAGGACAAATAACTACCTCCCTACTCAAGGCTAGTAGGAAAACCCCATCCATAGATTTCTAACAATTGATGAGCAGCATCAAAATGCTTGTGAGTGGTAGCAATGTCTCGCTCACTAACTCTCAATTGACTAGACACATGGTGGCACTGGCTAGATTGTCTTTTACAATCCTCCTCTGATGCATGGTCCAAACGAGTAGACTCAAAATCACTAACCTTTATAATACTACCATCCATACTCTATGAATCAACTCCAAAGCTCATATCAACATATAGAGTATCAATAACTATAGCATCACTGTCTAACTCCATATTGAAGGAAACTACCAGTGAAACTAAGTCCTCAAAATTGTCCACTGCATTCTCCTGAGTGTCATCTATAATAATCAGATCCTATGACTCTTATACAATCTCTACCATAGCTGAGAGATCATCAACACTTAGTGTACTAATATCTGAGCACACGTCCCCACTCTGAGTGCAAGCGTCAGACTCATCCTCATCTTCACTATCTCCTATCTCATAATAATCATGGGACATGTTGCTATCTTGTCTAACTGATCTGTAGTGCTCTCTCCTCAGCTTAACAAAGTGATCAAAAGACACCCTCTTCTGAACCTCAGGTGATAATAACTCCCACTCATTATTCATTGTCATATACCATGTGGATTTGTCTTTGAATGTAGGGTCTGAAAAAAACTCATTTAACCTCTTCAAACTTTGTTTCAGCTTCTTCATATCATTGTCCCATAGTTTCTGAGTACTTGAAGACATCATGGATACTTCTCTAATTAAATCTACGCACTCTACCCAACAGGATGGTAGGAATTTGGCTCTGATACCACTGTAATGTCCATTTCTTAGGGGCTCCTTTTTTTGTCAAAAGCTCTAATACCACTATAATATCCCTTTCTTAGGGTCTCCCTTTTTTTAACAAAGCTCTGATACCACTGTAATATCCCTTTCTTAGGGTCTCCCATTTTTTAACAAAGCTCTGATACCACTGTAATATCCCCAACCAATAGGGAATATAAAAAGACAAAAGCTCTGAACAAAGATACAATTTTGTAGAATAATTCCAAATAAAAAAATAAACCGTAGTATAATCTATCAACTGGATAATCAATGATCTTATTGTTCTTCAAATGATTACAATACTGAGTCTCTGTCATGCATATAAAATAATATATAATACTATCTTTCCAAAAACTAATCTTTTCACAAACTAGGAATAAACCTTAGATCTATTCGGCTCGGGTTGCTGTGTCAAAAACACAGTCACTGACATCGGTTATATTGCCATCGTCAATCGATTCACTGCCGTCGTTGGCCACTATTGGTTGGCCACTCTGCCAATGTTAGTCTCTAGGATGCCGATGTCAGTCTTTGAGTCACTTGCAGCGCTATCTGACCTACTATAGAATGGTATAGATTTGCACATATCTGTATGGATTCCATACAAGAGAAAATAGAATCTAGTGTGGCCTAAATCCTGAACATCTGATCTGAAGATCTCTATTTGAATAATATTGTAAATGAAAAACTTATAAAAGAAATACCTATAAATCCTTGTGATAACTTCTATGTGAAGTTCTCTCCCAAACCTGTTAACCTCTATGATAACTTCTATATGAAGCTATCTCTCAAATCAGCAATAGATTAGCTGATACTTCACAGCCTCTGAATCCCACACAATGAAGAGTGGACGTTCTTCACTGCAAATGGAATCTTGGAACCCTTGGCTCAGTCTTCACAGAATAATTCTTCAATATCAAAATCAATAATCATTTCATAATCCTCAAATTCTCTCCCATGAGAAACCCTTATACCCTCCAAAAAGATATGGTTACCCTAATTAGGGTTTCTTAAATTAGAATTAGTGTTTCTTAATTAAAATTAGACCAAATAATTAATATTTGATTAAATCAATCAAATATTAATATCTCCATCAATACATGTGGGATCCTCAAACCGTCTGAAGCTGGTCAATCAAGGAATGATTCTGCACATGACAATACTAAAATAAGGGGGCTCCGCTGCGTGTTAGAAGTCCCTAAATAATAGGAGCTCAGACAAAATGTGTTAAAAAGAGCCTGAATGAAAGGCAACTATAGGAATTCTGCTAATCAAAGCCAAGCCAAGCTCCATCATGACCCTCTATCCATCTTATTAGCCTACGAAGGTCGCATAATAAGCGAATCATCAACTCTGAGCGATGTGACCTAAAAAGGGGACATGAAAATCTGCCCCTCTTGAAATTGCTTGTCCCCAAGAAATGTTGGAATAATAAACCAATCAATCCACCTGGATCCCAAATGTAGTCATGATCTATACTAATGACAATCAATGGAAACTCTTGTAATATCCTCAAAAATATGACCAAGAGAAATATAAAATCAAATTGGCGAATGCAACCCAACCAAACTCTATAAGCACAACTGCCATAGTCAAGAACACATGAGAAACAAACTCTTGAAGTATCATAACCCAAGTAGAATGGACAACTCAAACTATGAATTCCATCTACAAAAGATGGTGCCAATCCATCCCATAACTAATCCCTCTATAAAGGTGGCATGACCAACTGTACCACACTGTCATCGGTGTGAGAAGACTCAATTTGGAGACTCGACTCCACTAGTATCCCAAACTCATCAGGACCAGGTACTCCCAAATCTTGAACATGTGTGTCAGCTCCAACAACTGTAGGAATGTACTCACCACCAACCATCTCAATATACAAATGGACTGGGTCTGGCACTGATGAAGACCGCAAGTGCTCCAACTCCACAATCACCTCAGCCAAATGAAACTGTGACTCCTCAAAATCCAACTGCATACTCTCAAGAATCTCAAAAGTCACCTCAAGCTATTGAGTAAGCTCACTCACCTTATCTTCCTTGACCAATAATGCATCATACGTTGTGCTACCCCACTCTATAAGATAATCTCTGTCAGCTACCAACTGCATATAATCTTGTCTCAAAATTTGAATAGCCTCCCATAAAGAGTGGATCTTTGTCAAGGACAAATAACTGACTCCCTTCTCAAGGCTAGTAGGAGAACCCCATCCATAAATTGCTAACAACTGACGAGTATCATTGAAATGCTTGCGAGCGATAGTAATGTCTTGCTCACTAACTCTTAACTGACTAGACACATGGTGTCACTAGCTAGATTGTCTCCTACAATCCTCCTCTGATGCATGGTCCAAATGAGTAGACTCAGAATCACTAACCTCTATAATACTACCATCGATACTCTACAAATCAACTCCAAAGCTCATATCGATAGGTGGAGTATCAACAACTGTAGCATCATTGTCTAACTCCTCCGTATCGAAGAAAAATACTGGTGAAACTAAGTCCTCAAAACTATCCACTACATTCTCTTGAGTGTCATCTGTAATAATTAGATCCTAGAACTCTTCTACAATCTCTGCCATAATTGAGAGATCATCAACACTCAGTGTACTAACATCTGAGCACACCTCCCCACTCTGAGTGCAAGCATCAGACTCATCCTCATCTTCACTATCTCCTATCTCATAATAATCATGGGACATGCTGCTATCTTATCTAAATAATCTATAGTGCTCTCTCCTCAGCTTAACAAAGCAACCAAAAGACACCCTCTTCTGAACCTTAGGTGATAATAACTCCCACTCATCATTCACTATCATATACCATGTGGATTTGTCTTCGAATGTAGGGTCTGAAAAAAACTCATTTAACCTCTTCAAACTTTGTTTCATCTTCTTCATATCATTGTCCCACAGTTTTTGAGTACTTGAAGACATCATGGATACTTCGCTGATTCAATCTACCCACTCTACCCAACAGGATGGTAGGAATTTGGCTCTGATACCATTGTAATATCCCTTTGAATATCAAAACAAAAGCTCTGATACCACTATAATGTGCCTTTCTTAGGGGCTCCTTTTTCTGTCAAAAGCTCAGATACCACTGTAATATCCCTTTCTTAGGGTCTCCCTTTCTTAACAAAGCTCTGATACCACTGTAATATTCCCAACCAATAGGGAATATAAAAAGACAAAATCTCTAAACAAAGATATGATTTTGTAAAATAATTCCAAATAAATAAATAAACCATAGTATAATCTATCAACTAGATAATTAATGATCTTATTGTTCTTCAAATGATTACAATACTGAGTCTCTGTCATGCATATAAAATAATATAGAATACTATCTTTCAAAAAACTGATCTTTTCACAAATTGGGAATAAACCTTAGATCTATGTGGCTCAGATTGATGTGTCAAAAACACAGTCACCGACATCTATAATATTGATGTCGTCAGTCGATTCACTACCGTCATCGGCCACTGTCAGTTGGCCACTCTATCAACGTCAGTCTAAAGTCAAATGATGTCAGTCTCTGGGATGCCGATGTCGGTCTCTGAGTCACCTATGACATTGTCTGACCTACTATAAAATGGTATGGATTTGTATGGATCTATACAGATTCCATACAGGAGCAAATAGAATCTAGTGTGGCCTAAATGTTGAACACCTGATCTGAAGATCTCTATCTGAATAAAATTCTAAATGAAAAACTTATAAAAGAAATACCTGTAAACCCTTGTGATAACTTTTGTGTGAAGTTATCTCCCAAACCTATTAACCTCTGTGATAACCTCCTTATGAAGCTATTTCTCAAATCGGCAATAGATTAGTTGATATTTCAAAGCCTTTGAATCACACACAATGAAGAGTGGATGTTCTTCACTGCAAATGGAATCCTGGAACCCTTGGCTCAGTCTTCATGGAAGAATTCTTCAATATCAAAATCAATAATCATTTCATAATCCTCCAATTCTCTCCCATGAGAAACCCTTATACCCTCCAAAAAGATATGCTTACCCTAATTAGTGTTTCTTAAATTAGAATTAGGGTTTCTTAATTAAAATTAGACCAAATAATTAATATTTGATTAAATCAATCAAATATTAATATCTCCCTCAATACATGTTAGATCCTTAAACCGTCTAAATCTGGTGAATCAAGGAATGATTTTGCACATAACCATACTAAAATAAGGGGGCTCCACTGTGTGTTAGAAGTCCCTAAATAATAGGAGCTCAGGTAAAACTTGTCCAAAATAGCCCAAATGAAAGCCAACTATAGGAATTTTGCTAATCAAATCCAAGCCAAGCTCCATCATGACCCTCTATCCATCCTATCAGCCTATAAAGGTTGCATAATAGGCTAATCATCAACTCTGAGTGATGTCACCTAAAAAGGGGACATGACAATCCACCCGTCCTAAAATTGTTTGTCCCCAAGCAATGTTGAAACAACAAACTAATCAATCCACCTAGATCCCAAATGTAGTCATGATCTATACTAATGACAATCAATGCAAACTCCTACAATATCCTCAAATATATAACCAAGAGAAATCTAAAATCAAACTGGCGAATGCAACCCAACCAAATTCTATAAGCACAACTGCCATAGTCAAGAACACATGAGAAACAAACTCTTGAAGTATCATAACCCAAGTAGAATGGACAACTCAAACTATGAATTCCATCTACAAAAGATGGTGCCAATCTATCCCATAACTGATCCCTCTATAAAGGTGGCACGACCAACTATACCACACTATCATCAGTGTGAGAATACTCAATCTGGAGACTCAACCCCACTGGTATCCCAAACTCATTAGGACTAGGTACTCTCAAATCCTGAACATGTGTGTTAGCTCCAACAACATATTCCTCAGCAACCACTATAGGAATGTACTCACCACCAACCATCTCAATATACAAATGGACTAGGTCTGGCACTGTTGAAGACCACAAATGCTCTAACTCTGCAGTCACCTCAGCTAAATGAAACTATGACTCCTTGCAAGCCAACTGCATACTCTCAAGAATCTCAGAAGTCACCTCAAGCTGCTGAGTAAGCTCACTCACCTTATCTTCCTTGAATAATAATGCATCATACGTTGTGCTACCCCACTCTATAGGATAATATTTCTCAGCTACTAACAACATATAATCATGTCTCAAAATCTGAATAACCTCCCATAAAGAGTGGATCTCTATCAAGGAGAAATAACTACCTCCCTGTTTAAGGCTAGTAGGAGAACCCCATCCATAAATTGCTAACAACTGACGAGTAGCATCGAAATGCTTGCGAGCGGTAGTAATGTCTCGCTCACTAACTCTCTACTGACTAGACACATGGTGGCACTAGCTAGATTATCTCCTACTATCCTCCTCTAATGCATTGTCCAAATGAGTAGACTCAGAATCACTGACCTCTATAATACTACCATCCATACTCTGTGAATCAACTCCAAAGCTCATATCGACATACAGAGTATCAACAACTGTAGCATCACTATCTAACTCCTCTATATTGAAGGAAACTATCAGTGAAACTAAGTCCTCAAAACTATCCACTGCATTTTCCTAAGTGTCATCTACAATAATCAGATCTTGGGACTCTTCTACAATCTCTGCCATAGCTGAGAGATCATCAACACTTAGTGTACTAACATCTGAGCACACCTCCTCACTCTGAGTGCAAACATCAGACTCATCCTCATCTTCACTATCTCCTATCTCATAATAATCATGGGACATGCTGCTATCTTGTCTAATTGATCTGTAGTGCTCTTTCCTCAGCTTAACAAAGTGTTCAAAAGACACCCTCCTCTGAACCTCAGGTGATAATAACTCCCACTCATCATTCAATGTCATATACCATGTGGATTTGTCTTTGAATGTAGGGTCTACAAAAACTCATTTAGCCTCTTCAGACTTTGTTTCAGCTTCTTCATATCATTGTCCCATAGTTTTTGAGTACTTGAAGACATCATGGATACTTCACTGATTCAATCTACCCACTCTACCCAACAGGATGGTAGGAATTTGGCTCTAATACCACTAAAATATCCCTTTAGATATCAAAACAAAAGCTCTGATACCACTGTAATGTCCTTTTCTTAGGGGCTCCTTTTTTTGTCAAAAGATCTGATACCACTGTAATATCCCTTTCTTAGGGTCTCCCTTTTTTTAATAAAGCTTTGATACCACTGTAATATCCCTTTCTTAGGGTCTCCCTTTTTTTATCAAAGCTTTGATACAACTGTAATATCCCCAACCAATAGGGAATATAAAAAGACAAAAGCTTTGAACAAAGATATGATTTTGCAAAATAATTCCAAATAAACAAATAAACCACAGTATAATCTATCAACTAGATAATCAATGATCTTATTATTCTTCAAATGATTATACTACTGAGTCTTTGTCATGCATATAAATTAATATAGAATATTGTCTTTCAAAAAACTGATCTTTTCACAAACTAGGAATAAACCTTAGATCTGTGCGGCTCGGGTTGCTGTGTCAAAAACACAGTCATCGACGTCAATTATATTGCCATCGTCAATCAATTCACTATCATCATCGGCCACTGTTGGTCAGCCACTCTATCGATGTAAGTCTAAAGTCGGCTGATGTCAGTCTCTGGGATGCTGATGTCAGTCTCTAAGTGACCTATGGCACTGTCTGACCTGCTACAGTATGGTACAAATTTGCACAGATCTATATGGATTTTGTATAGGAGAAAATAGAATCTAGTGCGGCCTAAATGCTAAACACCTGATCTAAATATCTCTATCTAAATAATATTCTAAATGAAAAACTTATAAAAGAAATACCTGTAAACCCTTGTGATAACTTCTATGTGAAGTTATCTCCCATACCTGTTAACCTCTGTGATAACTTCTATGTGAAGCTATCTCTCAAATCAGCAATAGATCAGTTGATATTTCATAGCCTCGAAATCACACACAATGAAGAGTGGATGTTCTTCACTGCAAATGGAATCTTGGAACCCTTGGCTCAGTCTTCATAGAAGAATTCTTCAATATCAAAATCAATAATCATTTCATAATCCTCCAATTCTCTCCCATGAGAAACCCTCATACCCTCCAAAAAGATATGCTTACCCTAATTAGGGTTTCTTAAATTAGAATTAGGGTTTCTTAATTAAAATTAGACCAAATAATTAATATTTGATTAAATCAATCAAATATTAATATCTCCCTCAATACATGTCAGATCCTCGAACTGTCTAAAGCTGGTGAATCAAGGAATGATTTTGCACATGACCATACTAAAATAAGGGGGCTCCACTGCATGTCAGAAGTCCCTAAATAATAGGAGCTTAGGTAAAATGTGTCTGAAAGAGCCCAAATGAAAGCCAACTATAGGAATTCTACTAATCAAAGCCAAGCCAAGCTCCATCATGACCCTCTATCCATCCTATCAGCCTACGAAGGTCGCATAATAGGCTAATCATCAACTCTGAGCAATGTCACATAAAAAGGGGACATGACAATAACACCCTATTGTTACCATCTCAAGAATTTTTCCTTTGGTTCATGTGAGCAATTATGCTCCCCAAGGCCCTACCATTATCTAACCATAAGTCATTCCTCATCCAAAACTAATCTCATCCTAACCTCAACTAATCCAATCTTTTACAGACCAAGCTATGTTCAAAACTAGTATTTTCCAACTCATTAGAAACCAAGGCCAAGAGAACTAACCAATCCAAGATGTTTTTGTTGAACCAACCATTTGGGATAAGTCAACCTATGATGAATTACCTATTGATCCTATACCAGTTATCGATGAGTCTCACTCTAATGAACTAGTTTTTACTGAGTCACTTTTTAATGATTATAAGAGCCTTTGGACAAATCATTACCTTGACCATGTGCTTGTTTTTCAAGAGCATCCTATTAGCAAGCTAGTCTCTAAGGAGTTGTCTCTTAACCTTTTTCCCATCATAGAGGAATCTCAATTTGACAAACTAGTTTTTGTGGAGCCCATCATGCCATTACATGTCATTAGTTGTCCATTACTAAACATTCAACAATACATCATTATAACAGAGTACCCATCAGATAAAGAATCAAAGCTAGAGTCAGGTTTTATTCTTTAACCAACATCAGATTTTGCATCAAAATAAAAATCAACATCAATTACAACATCATATTTAGAGTCCCTTGAGTTAGAATTAGATTCATAAGAATAATATGTTGATAACTATTATAGCATTGGTTACGCATGCCTCATAGATCAATTTGAATACATTTGTGATCCCTCTATATTTTTTAAGAAGAGTACTTCAACTTTGACACAAGTTATCATAGTATCTTCTATGAGGATTATGCAGCCTCTCCCCATTCCATTACCACTCCATTGGCCATTATCATCAACCAAGATAGTCATATTATTGACATTCCATCTCCCATAAGTGTTAATTGAGACTGATAGAGTAACACTTTGTTGAACTTCATGCGTGGTGATATAGTAGTTAAAGTAGAGAAAGGAGGCCAAGACAACATTCATGTATCAAAAGAATACTCTCCTAGTGGGACCTTTTTTAAGGTGATAGAGGACAATCCAAGTTAGAAATCAACATTTTCTAGTGACACTTTTTTGGAAGTGCTAGAAGACAATCAAAGTCAAAAGTCAACATTCCTTAGTGAAACCTTCTTAGAGGCACTACAGGATAATAAAGACAAATTTATTGGTGAAAACCTCTTTGAGGCACTAATAGATGAGAAATAAATTTCTTTACTACTTGGTGATGACAAAATCAAAGATCAAATCAAAATAACTTCTTATCTATAGCTTAATCAGATGGTATTTACTCTCAAGATCAAACAAAATAAAAATTTGGTGGTCCTATCAAGAGAACAAGTCTTCAGCCCCACCACAACCAAAATTATGTCAAATTTGGCATCAACAACATTACATGTGACTAAAATTCCTAATTTTCATTCATTTCCCTACCATTATACATTCTCCATTACCAAATATGTAGGCCATTTTTTATAGAGCAATTATTCCAATTAGGTGTGAGCTAGTAATTAACATGATCGAGTATTTTTTTTGTATCATTTGTTTATTAGGATGCACATCTCCCTATCAAAAAGAATAATAGAATCAAAAACCATGCCCAGGCTAAAAACATGTACCATATCATCTCACATTGACATTGCCATTGTTTGATATTGATTTTCTATTATTGAAGTACCCAACCATTCACCCCATCACTTGGGGGAAACCCTCTTACCATTTAATCTAATTTATAAAACCATCATTATCCTTATTGATACCATACCATCCTATCATTCCATTCCTATCTATACCAAAACCTATTTTTAATCATCCTACCTAATCCTATTTTGATCTTGGTTCCTTTGGTTCTTCCTCCACTTTTTGTGAGAGGATTCCAATCAAGTTTAAATAATCAATCCGATCCATGTTTCAATGAAAGTTTAGGAAAGTAGTGTGACAGTTGATTTGAAAAGATATCTTTCATCCTATTAATCTTGTTTATGTGAGCCTGATTATAACTTCCTATGGGTAAATCAATATTTTACTAGTCTTGATACTAATTATAACTACCTATGGGGAAATTAGTATTATTGACCTATGTCATTGTATCTTAACTATTACTACCTATGGGTAAAATAGGGGCAACACTTATTTATCATTCATTACCACATCACCTTACCATTATTATTTTCATTTGACTGGCCATTTGCTGAATTTGAGAACTTGTTGAGACCTAGTTGGTTTTTCCTCACCTTTTATGTGGATGAAATTACTATGGATTGAGGTTAATTTAGGACTATGTGGGTCATGCTCAATTCATGTTGAGGTCACCTCGGTCCCCCTTTCCATATGCTCTCACCATTTTGTGAGAAACCTAAGCTAAATGCACTCACCATTTTGTGATCAGGTATCTTGTCATTCTCTAATGAGTTAAGATACCTCAAAATTCCAAAAACATTCATAATATTTCAAAAAATACCAAAAATATTTGTCTTGTCTAAGACTAGTTAGTTATCCTTGATCTACCTTACTGGGGCATTATCAATGTTAGGATGCTTTCTTTTACTTTTGTTTTCAGGCTTTTTATTTGTTTATTTATTTCAAGTTGTTTGTTTGTTTATTTGTTTGTTTATTTACTTGCATGTTTGTTTGATTTTAGCACTATTACCTCCACTCAGTCTATATGCATTCATTGGGTGATTCCTTGAGCACATTATTCTTAAGTCCATACATATTCATATGTCAACATTGTCATCATGTTTTTTTCATCATTGGTGTATTATTTTCAAGTGTTTATTAGATCAAGAGTCAGTGTTTACACATATTTTGGCCAAGTTTTCATGGTGTTTTATCATGAAGCCTACCATCACATGCTACATTACAAATTATCTTCACAAAGGTCTATAATCAATAGAGCCATAGAAGTTTCTCCTTGGCACTTTGGTAGATCCTCCCATCACACCCTTGATCAAATTAACCCATTAGCCATTCTAGTCATGTCATTATTAATCACGACAAGCATCTCCTCATTAGTAGTTATAATTGAATCATTCACACTAATTAATCTTATTATTCTATTCATCTCTTTCATCACTTTGTACCTGCTCATCTTTAATCTATATTTTAGGTTATATCCTTGAGTTATGATTGCTAATGAGTCCTAACTGAGGCACCATCATCTTTAGCCAATATAGGTCCTCTTAATGATTATAACCACCTATGGGAAAATCATTATTTTGACTTTTATTCTTGATTATAACTACCTTTGGGTAAATCAACATCATTTTTATATCAATGCATGCAAGCATTTTTCAACCATAGGTTAATTCCACCTTTTTTCTTGTTTCTTTTTGAGGGACCATCCATCAATAAATGTGATGACCACTCCCTTAAGGGGGCATCATCATAGGCTTCCCAAAACCATTTGGAGATTTTTTTCAGTCATATTCTTCTTGGCATATAGGCCATTTCTCATTATTTGAGAAGATATTGCTTTAACTATGGTTTGCAACATCTTCCCAAATAGGGGCAAACTGTAGACACCTAAAATTGGCCATCGATAACCTCTAATCAGGCTTTTGGGCAATTTTCACCCAAAATACACAATTTGACCTAAAAACACTAAAACACACTAAATGATGTGCAACTGACATATTCAAGTGCTGATTTTTGGTTAGGTCATCCCTAAATGGAGAAATGCAATTTATGGGCCAACTAAATTTGATCAATTCATTTCGAGTCAAAATGCTAGTTTTACACCCATGTGCTCTAGATCGATCTTTTGTATCAAATCTTCTGCACAAGATGCATTCCTTCATTATTTATTGTTGGTAACATCCTAAATGGGAATATGCTTCCAACACATCTGATAGTGCCTTCCAATTCCAATCAAGTTAAATTTAGGACCAATAATAAAGCATTCTAATCAATCGAAGTAATTTGTGTATAAAGTGCTTAATCATGCTTAAGATCTAATTATCCCAAATCAAGGCATAATAAAAAAATCCATGGAAACTTGTTGAATACTTGTTTTTGGAAATGAATATGGAATATCTGTATCATCAAGTGACCTCAATTCTTGGGAAGACATCCCTAGGCCATAAATGTCACAAATATTAGGATTCATGCCTTCCATACCTCATCAATGCCTTCCATGATGTCTTCTATGACTCTTAATTTCCCCTTTTTCTAATGCCATGATGAGGATAATTATAAATTTAATTCTAAAAAATAAATTAATCCTCAACCACACATCTCAATCTTGAGGTGGATGGTTGAGGTTGATTCTGATCAAATCCAAAAATCTATAAATAGGTGGCCTCACAACATCATTTCAAAGCTATTTTTGAGTGCAAAGTTATAATTCACAAATATATTTAAAGAATCCATTGCTACTAGTGTTACCAATCCAAATTGATTTCAAGCCAAGCCAAGCTACAAGCCAAAGGTGCCAAGGAGAGATGGAGTTAGCCCAACTTCCATTGCCAAGGACATCATGAGCACAAGCTGAGTAAGCCACTACTACAAAGACATTTGGATCATCCAAGGAAGGTGAAGGAATTTTTGGGTTTTATTCCTTAATTTTTGGTTGTGTTTGTCATTTGTTTTTGTTACCAAGCTCTCCCTAGTGTCTAGGCCTAGAGATGTTATGATATTAATGTGTTTATTTAATTTTGTTTTTCATTTTGGAACTAACACCATACTAAGAATCCTCTATTGAGTCAAATTCCTAGATCACACTAAACACCTCAATATATCAACACAATCTAAACTAAATACTCAAATTAATGAAAATTACTAATCTTCAATAGTTGTTTCACGTCTTTGATTAGTATACATCAATTATAATGACTATATTCATTTATAAAAATTTCACACTTCAAAATTACTGAGTTGATATAGTCAAATAAGTTATAATCTAAATAACATAGAAAATGAAGAAGATAGAACAGACACATTTACATGAAAAATCAATGAATCAATTTGTTCTTGTATTGATCAAAATTTTGACACTTTGAAAGAGGGTTTTACAAGTATTTAAAGGCTTGGTGAAGGGATCACCTCATCTTCCAAGTGTAATGAAACTTTAGTTTACATAAAAATTAATAGAACCTAAGTTATAGTTCAATACAAAACTATATGATAGACATCATAGATTACAACAGTCATCCAACATGTGCATACTAGAAAAAAATTCAATTAATAATAAAATGAATGTAATAAAGCTTAACTAGCCATGGTTGGCTAGAATAGATATTACATAGAAAATTCTATACAAAATTGGCCCTTTATTATTGATTTATCAGTGGATGCCTAACACTAATCATTATCATGGTTAGAATTGAAGTGGTAGTTAAATCTAAACTAAAAGTAGTAGATGATATACTCACTGAACTAGTAGGTAGTGCTAAATTAGACTTATTCTTGGCATCTAGATCCTGATAGTGTTTGTATCCACTAGCATGTCATGCCTGTATTATACTCACATCAAGATGAGATGGTCTATTCACTCCATTCACTTATCCTATCAAAATTTTCATGTTTAGCTTTAATGGATTTAAAACCTACCCAAAATATTTCTACTTCAATGGCCTTATTCCTCACCAAACTCATCTTAGCCTCAATGTCTTCTAAAGTTAGTCCTTGTAAACTCTATTTTAATTATTTGAGGCTTGCTACAACATTTATTTAGAAATAGATCTTATTATCAACTTCCTTATTCCATACCATGCATGTGTTAACACTAGTTCATTTAAAATTTTCACTTCTTGCCTCACTTGCTCTTTGATATTCGTGATTAAAGCATCAACAATAGTTATCTATTATTGGTCTTCCTAGGTCTTAATGACCACTAGATTCAATGCATTCAATGAATTTAGTGGTGACATCAAATTTATATGGTCAAACACCTTATTAGGGGTGTATAAAACCAAAAAAATTAGCTTGGTGTCATCTTCCTTGATAACCTTAAATAATTTATTTATTGAATTTGTGTGGGTGGGGGAATTGTGACCTCAAAGAATCAATAGTATCCAATATCTTGTAGAACCTAATATCAAGACTATAGACATCTTGTTTTATTTTAATGGGAACGTGGATTACCTATTATTGTTCCTTGAGGATTTCTAGTTCATGTTATAACTCTTTCCTTACCTATTCAGTGCCCTTAGGAATGGCTATCAATGCTGTAGTGTGGGTCTTCATATAGGACTTAATGTCCTCAATGAAAGGGGACTAACCCTTATTTCTATATTGCCTCTTTAAAATAGAGTACATCTCTTCTCTTTCTTAAAAAACTAGGCTCTACCTAATGTTGTCTTTTATCATCCTCTTTCTCACCCTTTGCATAGAGCCATTTGACTTATCAAAGAGTAAGCTCATAGTGGGCATCTTGGTTATCTTCAATTCTAGACTCTTATAAGCTGAGGCTCCTATTTCTTTGGCCTAGTTCAGAAGATTCAACTTTGATGTGTGTAGTGGATGTTATTATATTTGGGTGTCTTTTATAGGATCAATCTCAGGGAATGGCTTGGGATTGGTTAACCATATTATTTTAGACAAGTCTAAATTTTCTTGATGTGGCATTAGATGGACAATATATACTATTTTGTTCTTTGGATCTCTCTTAGTATTCACTATTATTGTGGTCTGTACTAATCTTGAAGAGGGCATAGGTGAGCTCAATTTGGTAGAAGATGTTAAAAATAAGGTGTAAAGATGGATATTAGTAGTGGAAATAAAAGTGGATACTAAAGGATAAAATGTATCTATAATTATAGAAAAGGGTCCAGAAGGAGGTGATGTCATAACATGAAAAGAAGAGATAATAGGTAATGAAATAATAGGAGACTAGATAAGTGGAATAGTTTGAGAATTCTTACTTAATTGGTTATCCCCAAGGAGTGCCTTTCCTTTAAGTCCTTACAAGCTTAAGACCTTAGATTTATATATTTATTCTTCATCCACTTCATCCATTAGATCACTTTTAGTTGAAGGATGTCCTTGCTCACTTGGTCCCTCTATGGATTATGCCTGAGGCCTTTTTGCCTTATATTTTCTTTATAACATATTATGGTCTTTTTAGCTAAAGGAACAACAACTTGTAGGGTAAGAACAAGGACCATCATGCTAGATGTTGTGGTTATTATAGCTACCATAGTAGGTGAAAGATGTTATTCATAAAAGGACTCTAAACAAGTAAAATACTCTTCTCTCCCAATAGTGTTGTCCTTTACTTGAATTGATTATTTTTATTGTTCTTATTTTACTTAGTTTAACCTAAACATGAAGAGTTTCTTCTTCTACTTACATTGCAACAATTGATGTTTCTCTTCTACCTTGCTCTTGCTCTTGCTTTGCAACCAACATCATAATGGGTGGATTTTGGGGGTCTTGTCTCTAACTAGAAAGGTCTATTATTCTATAGATCAAAAGATGTCCATTCCCTTAGTGGTGGGATTCTAAATTTTTCTTGTCCAAGTGTAAGGTAACTATCTTCTTTAATTAACTTAATCAACTAATCACTCACACCAATATCCATATCCCTTTACTTAACCTCTACATCATTCATTGTAGTGAGAAATAATAATCCATGGTCATAGGGCTCATTCTTGTAAGGAATACCCAGATTTTGAACATGCTACTACACTTTTCCATGGGTACCCCAATCCCTATGGGTTAAGGTAGCTAGGACATAATATTTCCTAGCACCATTAACCTCTCTAAAATGTGTATGGTAGGTGTAAGACATATTACCAATTTTAAGATGCGATTTATGAAAGGTGATCTTCTTGATTTTTGTGAGGTCTTCATCTATCTCCTTTTACAATTGATAGGCCATTTATTGCTTAACTTCTTTGTCTTAGATGTACTTAGGGAGGTGAAGAGGGTAAAATTTGTGTCCAATAACCATTATGATAGTGTAATATAGATATAGTCAAAAATCACCTAAAGATATGAGTATGTTATCAATATTCTTATAAATTATAGGTAGAGGTTCACCATGAATCACCCTCCAAAATTGAGGATACAAATATTCAGTGATTCTCAATATATTCCTTTTGAATACATAGATATGAACAAAATAACAAACATCACAAATTGTATTTTTGATATATTATGGATTTTTGTCCCACTAAGCCCTATTGTGTCTGTAGACAGTGCCCATAATTGCATCTAAAACATAAGGCATCAAGTAAAAATTACCATATTTGGGCTTCCTATGCTTTTTAAATATCAATTCATTCAAGTGAGAGATGATAATCTCCCCCAATACAAAGGTGTGTTCTGGGTGATAAATAGATCAAGTAGTGTTACCCAATCTAAATAAATAAAGTGGATGCTTGGGTGACTAAACAAATGGTTAAGTAATTCCATACCATTGCATGTTCCCATCTATAATCTAGTAATCAACACATGATTCTTTATGACCTCCTTGAGTGAGAATGTCTCTCTAGAGAGAAGTCATTTGCTCACTATTTATTCTATGTTGTTACTCTTCTTTAAACTAGATATGCTATGAAAATAAAATATGGCATTTGGGATGGGTAAGCATATTTTTTTTGGAATGTATCTCTAGATATGTAAGTGATGACATTATTTTTGACCTAATGAATGAACCCACCATATGCAATCCTCCGTTTGAAGAACAAAACTCATAATAGGTTAATACATGGCATAACCTCTATTCTTTTAGCTATATAATGAAGTGTAAGCATAATTTTTTTTGTAATGTATAATACAACTCATAATTCCTCCTGAGAAATGTATTATTCATAGGATAATGGGTTGACATTCTCTACAACCTCCCACAAATTTGAGTAATTATCATAGATACCACTAAATACCAAGGCATCAAAAACTATATTGATGTATTATATTTAGTATTTGATAGATAATTTGGATGGTACTTAGGATCCCCTATATGCTCTTGATGAAGATGTTATTGTTGATTTTTAATGGTGGTATAATTCAATCTCCTAGTAACGGTGTTTTGCCAATCTTGTTATGTGAATTAAAATCTATTTACATTCAGCTAGGGCTTTGAATTTTTAAAAAGAAATATATATTTGAGATTAATGATAGTTAGTGGATGTGAATTGGGTTAACATATTGATGTTATATATTTTAATCAGTCATGTTTAGTTTATATATCATTAATCACCAATGTCTACAAGCTTGTCACTTTCATTTAAATCAAACTTTATTGCCTTGTCCTAGTGGGCATGCCACATAGAATGCTTACTCATTCAGGGGGTGACATAATGCTATTATTTTTTACACTTATAAATATGTGGTTTACTCTATATTTGGCACTTGCATTTGAGCTAAATCATTTGATTTGGTGAGCTGAGATTTCCAAATGAAAGACTCCAAAGACCTAAATGTTCTTCAAGGATATTTGTGAGACTTTTCTCGAAGATATAATTATCATTCAAGATGATTTTTTAGATAAATTCATTGAAAGTGTGAGTTTCAACTAAAAGTCGCCAAATTAAAGATATCAAAGATAAATTTCTTGAAGAGAAAAATGTTCTTGAATACCCAAATGTTCTTGAAGATCATAAGATCCTAGAACAAAACTATTGAATAAAAGGTGCCAAAAAATAGATCTGAAGAATATTTTAATGACAAAATGTTTTTGACCAAAAAGTTTGTAAATAAAACATCCTAACCAAAAATCTCCTAAAGACAAAAATGCTGAAGACCAAAATGTTCATAATGTTGAATAAGTGAGCTTGAATAATAAATTTGAATAGGTAAATCCAAATAAGTAATTTGAATACCTATCATACATAGTTAGATTCCAAAATTTTCATTAATATATTACTTACAAAAATTCATTCTAATGAAAATAGGTTGCAATATGAAAATAAAAGTGATTTAATACTAAATATCCTTATATTTCCACAGATAATGAAATAGGCTAAACATGCATGTACAACCATATAAAGAATTAAACTTCTAAAAATAAAGAGGTACCCACTTGTTAATTATGAAATTCAAGGTGGGGTGTGTTGAATACAATAGAGTGAGTCACTAAGGTCTTGTTCTACACACACACATGTATAAACACCTGGTTCAAGATACTAAAGTGAAAAATTCTCCTCTAGGGTATTGGCCAAACAATATATGTTTTCCAAAGATAACTATTCAAGCATTTTACCACCATTGTTTGAACAAGCACAATGGGTCCCAACAACAAAACCAAAATGTTGGGCTCTTTTCCTTTAGTCTAGAATGTCTTTTCCTCATTGCATACCTAAGGAAACAAGATTTACGAAGAGCTATCATGCCAACATATCATGCGATAAAATGTTTTTGTGCATTCACCTAAAGTACACAACCTAAAATCATGTAATGTTTGTTTCATCACATAGAAATGTAATCATTTATTTTCTTAATGTAGGGTGCTTAACCATGCACTTAGTTCTAAATCCATACTTAGTTCCATGTCTAACTCTTAACTATTCATTCATTTCCTACTTAACTAATAATAAAAAAATAATTGGGCACACAATGAGAATAAAATAGTAATAATTTCATTGTATTCATAATTAGATTACATCAACACAAAATCTTCCTATCATTGCATACATATTTCATATCCAAAATTATGAAGGCTCAAGATTACAATTATCAACTAACATTAAGTAAAATTAGGAGGTAATGATACATGGGTTTACCCTAACCATTTAATTACATAAAGATGACTCACCATAGACCATTATGATAATTGAGTAATGGGAATCCATTACATTGAATTACTAATGACCTAGGCTTAACTAGCCCTATGTTCTCCCTCTATGCTATATCTTCATTTCTCTTCACCTATCTTCTTACAAACTGATGCTAGATTTGTGCTTTACTATTTTTCTCTAATGTCTATTCAAACCACTCCCTAACAATCTCCACTTTTTGTGCCCTTACACAAGTATTTTTCTATTTTTTGATTCTTATGTTATCAGTTCTTTCATGTTTCATGTATCCTTGTTCTTCAAGACTTTCCTCTTATATTCCATGGTCTTCTACACCATGTCTCTTTTGTGCCTATTCTTCTTTTGTGCCCTTATCTCTAAAAAATACTCAATAAAAATAGATAAAAAATTGAGGGACCAATAACACAAGATAAGGACTACCTAAAAAGAGGTGGTATGTCTACTAAGACTATAACTATTATCAAATGAGGGGAAATGATGTTATGTTTCAAAGATTGAATTATGTCTTGTGTTCATTAACACTATGGAAAATAATTTAAATCTTCATATACTTTATATATTTTCATTTTTTATGATTAATGGAAACTAAAATATTAATTGAACTAATATTTTTATATATATATATATATATATATAATTTTTATACTTAATTTTATGAACTATTATATTTTTGGGTCAAACTAAAATATTTGTTTGGAAAAAATTCACTTAATAATATCGGTAAGTTTTGTAATAAGTTTACTTCAATGATATTACATTTTTTTTGGATATGTGAGTGGTCTATTCATTTATGTATTTATCTTGCATTATTTAATCAAGGATTAAAATGGAATGGATACACCAAATAAGGAAGTTTTTGAGAGCATCCTTGAAACTTTTCCTTCTAGCTATGGGAATTTTGTGTCAAATTTTTGAACCAGTTTGAAGCATGGATCCATCGAAGAGCTTCCATACCGTAGGAGACTTCAATATGTTATTCAAAATAGCATGGATAGAAGAATTAAAATAATTGGTAAATTCAAATATATTATATCTAAATAATAAGGAAAGTCTCATAAAAATCATAAATGGAAATTTAAGTTTGGCAAAAGGAAAGAATGAAATTAAAGATAATATTAAGGTAACTAAAGATCAGGTGTAGAGTAGTTATTGTGGAGATTTAAATAGAATTTAAGACTCAATATTTAATAATTTATAAAAAAAAAAAAAAAAAATTAAGGCCCATAAATGTGGTAAATATGGATATTTAAGTATTATTAAATTATTCACCTAGACTTCAAAATAAAACGTATTTTCTTGTTTTGATAAGATTTTTTTCTACATGATTGATATATAGATTAATTTTATTCTCACCATATTTCCATGTATAAATATTCATTTTATGCTAATTAGCATAGAAATAATGGTGGTGTGGTCATTCAAAAAATGAAATAAGAGGGTCTTCATGTTGTGGGGACTAATTATATGAATAAAAAAGGAAGGTATTCTAGGCATCTTCATTATATTCATGAAATAGATGTAAACTTGTTCTTCATATATAAATTATCATGTCAGAGAGATATGAAGATGAAATTAGATTATGATAAGGAATTCATCAAGGACAAGAATGAAAATTAAAATTTTATATCTATTAGGATTGTGGATGATGAAGGTAAACTCTACAAATGTGAAAATTTTAGAGATGAAGCACCAAAGGAACATAAAGCTTTCCTTAATAATTTGATGATAGTAGTAAGTTATGATAGTTTAAAATGGGTAATAACTATGTATCAATTTTATTCATGTGTAATAAAGTATTTTTAATAGTATTATATTCATCTCTTTTTCCACCTAGATGTGTATGTGATGTTTGTATGCTCATAATACATCATAAAGATGCATTTTAGAAGCATAAGGTACATACAAAATATTAATTTTTGTGTTTTATTCATTTATATTTGTGTGAAATGATTTTTAATTAATGTGGAACTAAAAATTAAATTTTCACTTTCATTAATGACTACTCTGGAAAGGCACATTTCTAATTTTTAAAATGTAAAATCAATTTTTATATAATTTTTATTGTCCAAAAAAATAGTATAGAATAAATGCATAAAATACGTAAAGCTTATCCATAGTGAAACGGTGTAAAAAATATTAGTAATGAATTTGATTCATTTTATAAGTAACATGTGATTATTTGTCAATGTACTATGTCCCATATTGAAAATAAAAATGAGGTAGTGAAAAGGAAGAATATGTTTATTATTGAGATGAAAAGGTGTTGTTGCATAACACGAGTCTTAACTTCAGATTATGTACTTAATTAGTTAACTATGCTTGTAAAAATAATCATTAATCCCCTGTTATGGATTTGAAGGACATGAATCTAAAATAAAATTGAAGTGGGGTAGATCCTAGTGTGTATTTGTTATACATGTTTTCATGTGTATTTTGGGTTCATATCCAAAATGAGGAGATAACCAAGAATGAGGCAAACATCAAGAATTGTATTCATGTGGGATATATTGATAATTCTAAATTATATATTATTTTTATTCTACTAATTATAAGCTTGAGGAGATAAGGGATGAAATACTTGAATAAAATTCCTTATGTGATTAATGGATCTTCTTTGCTTCTAATTTTACTTGAAGACAAATATCAACTCACTTTTCATCCTCCATAATTTGAGTGGCCCATTAATTCATCTAAAGAGATCCATTTTATTGATGGTATGGTCACACATCTTTTCATTTTATTTGTGATATTCTAAATGATGGGGAATATATGTTATATCTCAATGATTAACATAGTTGATCATATTAAATATGTACATTATTAAATTTTTTTGTATGTTGTGTTTTCTTATAAATCTTCTATTGCACATGCTTAATACTCCAAGACCAAGTTATACAATTATAATTTTAGGGATATTACTAAGGAATTATTATATTTGAATAATGGGTAAGGTAGGACTTTTGGGTAAGTTTAATTGAGGGTTTTAGATACTAAAATATGATGATTAAGTGATTTTCACTATTTATCTTTACACTAAATGGTATATTAACCAATCCATTAACTTTAAATATATACATGAGCCTTCACTATTCTATGTGCTACCTTAAAAATAACAAAAACATCATTCAAGAATATGTATTTCTATTAAAAACTCTTGTAAGTCATAATATAATAATCTATAACCTTTTGGGATAAGACTAATATAGGTAGATAAGGTCACAGTATGACCTCGTTCACTAGTGTAGCCTTATCCCCCAGTATCCAATAGTAACTTTATAAATTCAAGACAATTTATATTACAACTTCCACACTTGTAGAAAGGTCAATTAATGAAAATTTTTAAAATATTTCTCTATATAATCACATCATGTCCTCTCCAAACACATCTATAAATCACTTGACAATTCTAATGCGCGTTGGAAAAAAGAGCATTATTCTTTCCAATTATAATTCTAGTGTATTCTAAGAGTCAAAAGGCAAGTTTGAAGTTATTTTATTATAGGTTTATGGAAATCACTTTCAAACATTCAATTAAATATATCTATTTTAATATATATATTTTTTATAAAAAATTAGGATTCACATATTCACTCTAGAAGGGAAATTACATCAACCTGAGGCCCTTTTAAGATATGTAGGAAACACTTAAATTACATGATATTTTCTTAGGATAGTATTATGATCCACACTTATAATAATTGGAAATTTGCAAAATATAATGTAGATAAACACAACACAATAGATATTAGTGTGACGAGGTGCCCAAAATTCAATATATGCAAAAATATAATAATCAACCTTAAGGTAGCAAAACAACATACAATGCTCCTTTAGGAAGGAATAACTCCACAGTGTCTCTTTAAGGGGAAAACCTCCAATATCCTCTTATAATAGAGGATTCAACACTCACTTGATTCATTTAAAATTATATTCACCTCCTTTATATAGATCCCTATATGAATAACAATGGATGAGTGACCTCCTAATCCCAATGTAAGCTAATCATTACCTAATGCACTAATTCCATAAATTACTCATTTATCATAATATATTAGACCATATAGCTAACTAAATGGATATGTGTCACATGTCAGCATCTCCATCAACCCATATACATTAGTATATCATATTCTTATGTACATAACATTCTTTCCCTCCTTGACATGTTTCATCCATAAAACATAAGAACAAACAAAATAATGATTGTGCTTAAAATCATTACACACTTATATCCATACTTGATCCTCCAACCACCTATATGTGATCTTGGTAGGTGATAGATCTCCTACCTTATTTCCAAATTCCATTGTGTCATTTTGATTCCATTCATGATCATAATTATACCACCTTGGTTTCCATGTATAATTATTCCTCTTTTGATTCCTTATACCATATTTCACTCTGCTAATCTAATTCCATGGATGACCATAGTATTTATTCTACCATGCATAGTCATAGTGATTTATCAACTAATTCCATGTTGCATATGATGTTTCACTACTCTTATTCCACACTCGACCATAGTAGTTATTTTTTGCATAGCCATAGTGATTTCTCCATTAATTCCTTTTGAAACCATATTCACTGATAATCTAATTTCATGTATAACCAATGTGATTGATGTTATAATAGTCCCTCACACGGATCCACGATTATTTCCTCTCATGATGATGTGGGTGTCTATATACCTCAAATTTTTTTGATAATTTGACCTTATCAACCTTTTCTTATACCTCTTCCACATTTTTATTCATCTATGTCCTCATCTAAATATTCCACATGCTCTTCCTTACCTAATTCAATCTCATCTTCATGATCTATCTTGGTTATTATTTGTGCCTTTCCAACTATGATATCTTATAAAGTGACCTTTTTTTTCCTATACAAAAATTTCACAAACTTATTATAAACATTAATATTTATTTCTTCCAAAGTCTATAACCATGGATATCCAAGAACCATATCCAAATCATAAAAATATGAATAAAAAACATATTTTTCCATAGTGAACTTCAAATCTTTAAAAACTTAAATATTATGACAATCTATTTGATCCTCCTTGATATTACTTGCTTGAACATGTAGATGTTGAGACACATCCATGTTTATGAAGTTATAATTATTGTTAGTTTTTATAGACATAATGACCTTTTTCTTTTGAATGCATCCATGAAACTAAAAAATTGAATCTGATTTATTTGGATCCAAACTATTCAAACCCTTATCATCCAATCCTTAATCTTTGTCTTTTATATCCTCTACCTATCCTTATACACAATATAGAGTCTCTTCATCATAATTTTTTTATTAATTCTTCCTCATCAATTTCATGTTCTTACTCATTGTCATTATTTTCTTCCACTAATTTCTCTTCTTCATCATATCCATTCTTTTCTTCATTGCCCTATATTAGAGGTATAATCACTACGAGGGGGGGCATGAATTAGTGAGAAAAAATAATCTAACTTCAATTTTGATCTTTAAAAAAACTTAATCAGTTACCAAAATCATTCACAAACCATACACATCATTCATATCAATGATCAATAGAGACAATGGAAGATCAATCACATAACCCATGACATATGTGGGAAACTCTCTTAGGGAATAAAAGCCACTGTAATCTACAATTAGAATACTATCCTATAATAATAATAATAATAATAATAATAATAATAATAATAATAATAATAATAATAATAATAATAATAATAATAATAATAATAATAATAATAATAATAATAATAATAACCAATTTAGACCATCTAAAAATGATCAAGGAACTACCATTCCTAATTTTAGAGAGATTGTAATCCCACAAGGAGTTAGTACACCTATCTAGCTAAACTACCATAACAAATAGATTTTTAGCAAGTTTCACCTTTTAAGGACACTATTACCCAATTATATGTTGAGCTAAGATAATAAAAAAAATGAACACATCAACCTTTGCACTGATGTCTTAAGACTTGATGATGGGCCTCTGATTATCACTCTTCACCTTTACTCATACTCAAATAACAAGAGCACTATTCTACCAATAGAATTATGGCCTACATGCCATAAAAATAGTCCTAAATTTGGTATATTATTAAACTCATAAATAGTTAAATCTACCCCTCTTTCTCTCCATAATTCACACACACAATCCTCTCTCCAATCTCTCCAAATTCTCTAACACAAAATGTAGAAACTAACACATTTGATTTCACTATTTATAAAGCAAAAATTATAATCAATACCTTGGTCGGCCATTAGGTATGACGTAATAATTAATACATCTCTCATATAAATACATGGCTTAAAAAAATATTCATAGGTTGGCCATATCATCTATAGGTCACCCTTAAGGAAGTACACCTTTTAATAAGGCTCTTGTAGCCCTTATAGGTCTCATGTGAACCCATTCACTCTTTTAACACTTCATCAAATAAAAAAATAACTATATCCACTATTTAAAACATGGATAAATTAATTGTCTTGTTAATCATCCTAAAATGATCATATTCATCTTATCTCACCTCTATATATTCTCAAAAAAATTAAACACTAACCTGGTACACAGGAACATCATGAATGATTACACAATCAACTTATTAAGCATTTTTAATGCTCAAGATAGATTTATAACACCTCAAAAATACATATATAACATCCTCATGTATTTTTAAAAACTTCCCAATATCCAATTCATCAAGAGATATCTAAATAAAAAATATATAAGCTCAATTACTCTTCTCAGGTCGCTTTTAGAACAAGCACGAACACACAGTCAACTTTAAACATTAATATCTTTAAATATACACAATTCCATATCTTTAAAATAGGTTTATTAGATTAATAATGGATCTTATTCATATTTTAATTTTATATAATGGTAAAATTCTATCTAGATAAAAATATATGGCCTAAAGACTAGACATTGGGTTTCCCTTATTAAATTTGAATACTTAAATGACAATAGTCACAGTTAAAATTTGACCACTTTGCTCGCATCTCATGTCCTCTAATTTTTAAATAAATCACACACCATATATATTTTATAATTTTTAATTCACATGTTACAAATATCAAATATTAAACCTCAGTCTTTAAACTAGCAATACGCAATGCTTACCATTCGATCAATATATAAGATCACCCACTCACCATTGATATTTATAGTTTACCTCTGCTTATTAATTAAAAAATGTGCACTAATTACTATATAATTTAACATGAAACATTTATCTTTATCTATAGGATCACCCATGTACTGTTGGACTTTCATTTGGCACTGAACTTTAACTCTTGAAAAATTAACTATGGATACCCTTTTAATATGCTTAGAAGGCCAAATTTAGATATATATATATATATAAAATAAATATCATGTCCTAAAAATTGTACCATATTTTATCCTTTCAAATATAAATCCAACCATGTATCAAACTACTCTTGAAACCTTCACACGTGTGAGATACAATTTCATTAAAATGCCTTCTCAAAATATTCTATCACAAAACCATCTATGATTATAATTTATATAGGAGACTATATTTGATCTTTCATAACTATTTTCACTTATATTTTCACCCCTTGAGGATATTCCTATCTCTCCTCACCCAAGTGGAATAGTGGAAACATCTCTCTTGTTGTGGGTAATAATTTGTTGAGATGAATCTCTAGAAGGGCTAGTTACTTTGATGCACTCTTTGAAACACTCTATTACCTATAAAATTTTCATGGAAAGGGTTAATAAGACAAAAAAATAAAAAATAAAATGATGAACCAATATTTAATTTCCTCTTATTGACTGAACTAATAATACTTAGAGCTAAATAAATTTTCTTTCACACAAAACTCACAACTCAAGATGGATTATCACATCAATGTTTCATATGCTAGGTTCAAGAGGTACTTTGATGTTTATGAGGGTAATGTATGATTCATTTGTGTAATATAGTCATGAAACACTTATAAAATAGACATACACTTAAATTAGAACGCTAACAAAGACCTACAATAATTACTCTTCTACACATTCGATGAATAATCAAGGATAACATGCTAAAAAAGATGCCCTTATACTAGAGGATATCAATAAGATTGAAATAAAACTCAATTATACAGCATGTAAGTAGGAAAATTAACTTTTTTTATTTCTTAAAGAGACATTTAAGTACAAAATTTTCTAGAGTTTCACCATCAACCAATAGAAGCTACTAAAAAGAGCCAAAAGAGTCAATATTTATAGCCTTTGAGAGAAGAGGAAGATAAGGGAAGTAAAAAGATAACTTGGACACTTGTAAATATAATAAAAGGAGCTAAAATTAAATTATAAATAGGTATGGAGTTAAGCATTCAATTTAAATATGACCAAGTGTGCATATAGGTCATGAAACTTATGAAAAGTGGCATAAAACTCCCTGTCTTAGCTTATATAACTATGTTCATAATTTGAACCCTTTTAAACATACAAAAACTAACTAGGGATAGTTATAATTATATTAATGAGATGGAATGCCTTTATACATTCCTCTCTATGCATTGGTTGCATTCCTACTCATCTAAAAAATCTTAGAAGGAATCCATCACTACTTGTAGTCTAAAAACTCCTTTTTCAATCACCACTCACACTTGTCTTCAAAATTATGTTTATTTTTATATTAAATACATAGGAGGGAGTGAATGGAACATATAAATACTATCCATGGCCTTATATTTCTTATGTACACCTTAAAAAGTCTCACGTTTGGATTTTTTACCCTTCTCACCCTTATGTCCACTATGCTAGTTTTGACTGGCTAAGATGAAGGCTATTGTTTGAATACTTAAAATATTTTACCAAGCATTAAATTACCATGATGGGTTATAAAAAATATTTATCCTTCCTAAAAACTTGATTACATCTTATGAAACCTCTTAGAACCTGCAAAACACTAAAAATGGTTAAAAATACACTATTTTCACCCTATCTATACAATTTCATACAACTCATCTTGCTGGGAGATATCTTGAATGATTCCTTTTCATTTCAAAATATATTTATTTTCCAAATTATGTCACTAGGACAACTTTCCAAGCTTGTTTTCTCTATAAGGTCTTGACTGAGGGTTTAGTAGCATTTGAAGTAGTTTTTGGTCTTAAGATTTGCTCATAAAGCTTTGATTTTGGACCTATCAATAAATGCCACAAATTTGATTATAAGTGACCTTGATAACTCTTAAAAATTAATTTGGTTCTCATTCAAACCCTTAGAGGGTAAATGAATACTTGAAGACACCCTATCAAGCTTGTCTATACCCTTTTTGCATGCTTGGGCTCACTTTGAGCTAAAATTAGCTTTTTTTTGTAGTTCATTTTACATACTAAAAGTTTAATCATGTCTATTTACACTTCCTCAACATGTATAGATCATATATATGTCTCATCAATAGATAGAAATGAGGTTGGATCTCTAATTGGCCTTAAGCTTGAACCTTGCATAACAAACATGTCTACACCTTTGAGGATCTATACCTTACTATAAATTTTATCCCCTTTGTGGGATGTTATTAATTCTGAATTATATGTGTTTCAACTGACCAGTTCACACTAAAGTCTTCCAAATACTCTTCCTCATCAACTTTTCCTTTTCACCAATTAGGCCTAGTGAAGGCTTACCGAGTTGGATTGAGTGCAGGGGAATTTTGGTTATCTTAAAATGTCTGAGCCTAAATTAGTGATTCTATATAATATAATTTCATTATATACACCTAATAATATGTTTATTTATGTTACCAAATCTCCATATCAATCCCTTTACCCATTTTGTACTCACTAGCTTAGTTTGCTAAAGCTTGATTTTCCTAGATTGACTGACCTCTGAGATGAAATAGTGAGGTATATCCCTCATCCTTAAGGAAAAATGAGTATTTTTAAAGTTTTTTAGGTCTTTATGATGATTTTTGCCAAAGGGTTTATCTGGATTCCTTGGTTTTGGTGTCTAACTAGTTCCAAATGCCCAGAAAGGCCTCTAGAAATCCTATTTTCTTGCTTTTTATTCAAATCCTCCCAAGAGTGACCTCTCCAAACTAAACCAATGTTTATAGGCTGTTTAAAAATGTTCCTCATTATAAATTAATTCTCATGAAGCTTTTTATTCATCCAAAAAACTTCTCTTTTATGGATTCTTCATATTCACCTTTTAAAAAAACATTGTTTCTTAGCCCACAGTACAGAATGTTGTCCTTTAGCCAAGTAAGGAAGGTAGATGGTCATCTTAGAAGAGTCTTGGGATCATGAACATAATTTTTTATTAGTCATAAATTTTTTTTAATTTTTTATAATATTCTTCTTCTTCTCCCTAAATAAGCTCATGTCTTATCTTACCTTCATATGATTATACCCTGTTGTAAGTGCATACAAGGGTTTTGGGAGCCTATGTAAGTTTTTTTAATCATGTATAAAGTTATTAAGGTCAATAAATATCCAAATGGAAATTTTAATATGTAATTTAATTATTCAAAATTCTCTTTAACCCTACCTATGCACTTTTGTTCCTAAAAATGAGTCTCCATTATCTATTGACTGAGACACCCTAATTTAGACCTACCTGTAGGTCACCTTACTTCACCTACACTTGTTCATGGTGCTTAGAGGTATTTAATTTAATCCTTATGGTTTTAAAATTTATTATTTAACTATAATTCTCCTTTTTAAACCTTCAAACACCATTCTATCATCAATGTTGGGTCACTGGCCTATACTGAGATACTCTACATGTAGGACCTGCTATAGGTGCTTATATCCTTAACTGAGATGATTATGATGTGAAAAGACCTCCTTTAACCTACATTCAGGCCAAAAAACATCTATATCACATTAAACTTAATTTATATGGGCTAAACACCATCAAATCACATGCCTAAGTCACTATTTGCTTATCTTACCTATCTAACCCCTATAGGTGTCTATTCTTATGCTAGAAAGATACATGTAGGTGATCATAGGGCTTAAAATACTGTCTTAGCCTAATATTGATAAATTTCATTCCATTTGACCTAATTCATCTATTTAAGCCATCCTAGTCATGAGTTTTTATCCAATGTTGCTCCTTAGGGTGTCAAAATTCATTTACAACCTCATACCTATAGATTTCAATGGAGTGTTTTAGTGTTTTTAAGGACACATTTGAGGACCTTTATTTCCATCTTCTCTTCATATTTTGATCCCAATATTTGGAATGAAACTTATTCATATTATTTAATACAATATTTACCAAGCTATATTCTTTAATACATTTACCTCCATGTTTTAGGATAACCACAAGAAGCTCCCTGACCTCTATTTTGATATTTTAGGGACAACTTTCCAAAATACAATCTTCATCTTCTCAACATGGTTTCAAATCTATTCTTTCCATTTTGACACCTTAAATGAGTTTTTCATGGATTAGAGACCTTACCAAGACTTTAAGGAGGTGTCAAGTTTTTTCAACCCCTCCATATAAACACTGTAATCCCCTACTTAGCCAGCTTTAAGTGGATATTTGGGCGCATAGGTAGTGAGTTACAATATGAAAAATATGAAAACTATCCATGAATATGAATCATATATGTTTTACGCAATCATTCCAATACAATTGTATCAATATTAAGAGTTTAAAACCATATCAGGCTTTACACCTATCATCATGACATCATCAATGGCTATAGTAGATGTGCATTGAGCTAAAAGTGGTCAGTAAGCATGAAATGGAACAATGGAATGAAAAAAGGCCTCATGGGAAGTTCAAACCTATTTTAAACATTCAAAATGAATTATTTACAATAAGGTCATCCTGAGACAATATTCAAACATTCATTCCAAAATGAAAATCACTTGAAAAAACCAAGAAAAAGGCAGACATGGTATCTCATGGCTGTTTTGGCATGGTGATTGAGCTTATGAACACAATTTTACCCTATCCAAAAATATGAATTAAATATTTAAATTTCCTAATGTTTTGGAAAACTAAAATACCCTAATTATCATCCCATGGACAAGCTGAATAAGCTTTAAACATGTGATTGCAAGTGGAGTTGGGCAAAGAGTTGACAACGGAGAAAGACAAGTTTATAAACTACCTAAAAGGTGATATGGTGAAATTAAAACATGTAAATAGGTGGTCTTATGACCATGAGACTTATATAAAATCATTTCCCAAATGCAAGAGGCCCCTACAAGAGAACAACATTCTACTAACAAAAAGAACTTTGACTCAGACCGCTCATGTGACACGTTCCTAATGTATGGACTAATTTGCTAATAAATACATTATGAAACATGAAACTAACAATCGATACCATCTTAGGAGATATCCAAAATATTCTATAACAATCATCACCAATTAGTTCATATAGATTTCACCAAAATTGAGCAAAACCTATATGGTTCATGAAATAATGAGGATAAAAGTATAGTCAAATTCATGGGGATGGTTCATGAAGAAAAGGCCACAATTATTATAAATATTTCTATGGAAATTAATGTATTTTATTTTACTACATCCTTCCAAAATAATTTTACTTGAAACCTCTTGAGACATCTGTACTAAGCAAAAACCTGAATGTCACTTCTATGTGTCTATAAAACTAAGAAAAGAGTAGAATAGTTTTGGTTTTTAAATATAATTTTCAAATAAAAAAACATAAATATGAGTGTTGTAAATTTTAATGGTCCTTCCATGATATTTTCCCATGTGGCACACTTCGCCATGGGCTATACAAGTGCCATTTACTCTCTTTTTAGTTGTTTCTTGAATTTTAGATAAGGAACCTACAATATTCTGATGTAACTAACATACTTGATAGTTAAACTAACATATTTTATTATTAGAGTGAAAATAAGACATCTAAACACGTTGGGAAACATGCCACTTGCATTTATAACCCTTAAAAGCCCATTAAATGACCTAAAATGACAAATTGACTAATACAACTAAGATCAAGGCTAGGATGACATTAAATGGCATCAAATAACATGTAAAACACACCATGAAAATATATTAGACCTAGTTAAGTCATATAAAACTCATGTTTTTACCTATAGGGGTCCCAATTTGACTTAAAAGTCAAATTTGGTCAATAATAACATTTGTCGTGCTTTAACACATGATCTAAAATTTAGTGCAAATAAACTATGCACAAAACTAAACAAACCCATATTATCTCCTTCACTTGAAACATCCACATGTGTGAGATATTCCACCATCAAAATGCTTACTCAACTTTTCTTACCACATTGCAAATTTGGCTAAGTATGGGAAAACACAATCAAAATGTATGGGATCCCAAATTTACACATGCATATCTATTGATAGGCTTAGTCACATGATATGATAATTAGCATATAAAAACTAGGCACAAAAATGAATAAAACCATATGATCATTTTGTATTGAAACCTCCACTAGTGTTAATTCTACCCTCATCGACATGCTTACTCATCTTTGCTTGAGCCCTTTCATAAATTTGGCTATGTATGGGAGCATAGTGAATTCTATTTGAGTATCCAAATTGACATCCTCATATCTTCAACTAAAATTCATCACATTACTTGAGATATTGATCATGACCATATGATCAACTCCCCTTGACTCATCCACATGTGGTAATTATGACATCATCAAATTGTTAACTCATATTTTTTACCACTAGACAAAAAAGTCTAGATGAACATAATAAAGAAATAGATGAATACCACTCATGCACACTAGATCTTAAACAATATAACACTTCTTATTATGACCTATTTCACATTATCAATACTTTAAACTCATCCTTAAACATCTCAAACCATACAAAATCTAAAGATCAATGAAACCTTCTTCAAACATACTAGGACAAACACATTACACACTTTGTCATTATCACATAAACTATTAAAGATATTCATCCACTCACAAATACACCTCCATGACATCACCATGACATCAATGATAAATCTCTAACAATCTACCACTTTGTCATTGATGTCAAAAACTATCATATATAGCAATATATAGCTCACCTTCTCTCTCTTCAAACACTCCCATAAAAAGAACTTTTTCCCTCTTTGACACAATGAAAAAATGGGCACGAAATGATCCTAAAGACCTAAAAATACCATAAATAGTAAATTAACATATTATAAATATGATACAAACTTCCTTAAGCCTACCTTTTCTTTGCCTTATCATCTTCCTCTTACTCCATGCCAACACTCTCTTCAATCGAGCACTACAAAAATTGAAGAAAGAACACACAAAACCAAAAAAATATGATAGAGCACATAAATAAACATATAATAAGGACTCCCCCTAATAACTATAAGCAATTACACCTTTTGATCATCTTTAAATCTCCACACATAATGAAGAACAACCACATATGCTGACTAGCAATCTCTCTCAATCTACCACAAGGACCACCAACAAATATTCATGCCATTTCACTAAATATGAAACATGCATTAAACAAAATTTAAAAAATAATTTTTAAATAAACATACTTTTTTTTTGGATAAACTGAGCAAAAGTCACTCTTATTCAAACCAGGCCTGTCTAGCCTTCTTGTAACCCTACTTGGAACTTGTAGAGCCCACAATTTTTAGTAGACACATCTTCAGGACCTAAAAATTCATATCTCGAGCACTATAATATTCTCCCTCAATCACATAAATTCAAATCACTAGGGTTGTCCTTTGCAACATACTTCCTTCACAAACCTACTAGCTAATTAACTCTCCATATTAATAAAAACATGAATATCTTGAGAACCACAAACCTTAAAATCTTTGTTTATCTTTATTTGGCAACCCATTTTATCCATTCAAAATTTTAAGAAGCCTCATACCTCAATTAAAAAGGCAAACTAATTTTTTAACATATCTTAGAACCTTAGAATATCAAAATAAATAGGGTCAACAAACCTCTTTCTGGTCAATGTACACCTCTAAAACTTCTTGCATGCCTAAAGACACCCATTACACACTTTTGGACCAAAAATTGAGCCTTCAAACCTTTGGGATCCTTTACTTCCTATAACCCATTTTAGGTCTACTTTCTCTTAAGCCAACAACTTAGAAAACTGAGAGCACTCAAAATTCTCTAATTTTACTTAAACATACCTTCAAACCAAAAAACCACCTAGAATAAGATATAATGAGATCAATAAAACTTTATAGGTAAAAATATCATCTTAACAAAACATAAATCTTCTTTTTCCACTTGGAAACCTTCAATCTAACCCTATAAACTAACCATATACAACTATCAACATCATGACATAACTTTGACATCACCACAACATATCTTACACTTTTACATACCTACTCCTACTTAAAAAACATTCATCTCTAGCCTTTTAGGACCTTCTTAAGAACACCATAGAAATGATTGATTATACACTAAAAGGAGTCTCTTAAGAAGCATAGACAGAGACCTCATCTACACTATAATGTTCTAAAATAAGAGATCCTTATATTCCTTCTCCTCCTTGGTCATCTGATACTTATAATTCTTCTTTTTCTTCTTCTTTGGTTTAAGAGAAATAACTTCCTCATCAATTAAAAAATTCTCCTTTTCTTCTATGATTGGATTATGAAAACATGGAAAGAACATAAATTCATGACATACTTTTTCATCTATGGAATCTTCCTTATAGGTTGGAACCTCATTACTAGGAACTTATTCAACAATAGCAAGATGTTCACTAGGATCCATACATACCTCAGAACTAGATTCAACTAACACCTTGGTCTTCTCTTTGAGATTGTTCTCTTCATTCTTAACATAAGTAGACAATGAGACCTCTTGGTACTCTTTAACTTTTATAGCTTTCTCCACCATAGCAAATAGATTAATTAGACATGTAGACTCATCATGACTCACACTTTTAACCTTTGGCTTCCATGTGTTAACTTGCCTTCTTCCTTGTACTCTAGGAGCTTGATTGAACTCATTTTGACTTGATGGTCTTTGTTTGTAGAATTTATCAATATGACCTCACTATTCAGAATTGTATTATACCATACCTCTTGATGGAAACATAGTTTGTCTTACCATGTTTGGATAAAAATTTGAAATATATCCTTTATCATGACAAATAAGACAACATCCCCTTTTTGAAGAGGACTCACCTTGTCTAATCTTATGTGGACAATGGTTTTCAAAGTATCCTACATCAAAATCATTAAAGAACTTAATTTTCCTTGTGTATTTTGACTAATGACTCCCATCATAGTCCCATGAAAATTCATTTCTAATAAGTCTCTTGCATTTTATAGCTTTATGCCTAAATTGATTACATGTGAAATAGTGACCATTAAATCTTACATAACTCATGGCATTTGACTATCTAATCTTATTTGTCTTCATTCTTCTAACACCTTCAATCCTTGTTTGATGATTTGTCTTCAAGGTATGATTGTCCTTGTTCATAGTAGTCTTCATCTTGTCTTGAGTTATTCTTTTGTTATTCTTCATATCCAAGTCCAGTTATATCACTATCATGATTTTGACCACTCAGAATATTGTCTATATCACATGAGATTTTATCAAATCTCACAAATGTCTTCACTTTACTAGCATATTTCTCTAACTCATCTTTCAAATATATAATCTCAAATTCATACCTTTATCATTCTTATTTTTTGGCTCTTATACTTTCAAACATAGATTAAAAATTAAAATTAAGATACATAAAAACACCTTCATGCTCCCTAGAGTCTTCAACCAATCTTGCCTCAAACACACTAAATTGATCCTCATAGTCTTTGAGCTTATATTTCATCTTCTTGTTGATCTTCTTCTCAATATTCAGTTCTTCAAGAGAATTCATCAATAAAATATCATAGTCCACCTTATCTTCATCATCATCTAAATCACTCCAAGTAGACACCTTCTAATGTGATCAAATTCCTTCCCTAGCCATGAACAAAGATTCATCTTTAGCAGGTTCATCATCTTCATGATCATATTCTGAGTCACTATCTTTACTCTCATTTCATGAGTTGTAATCTTCTTTGGTATAGAGACTCTCCTTGTTCTTGAAGGATTTCTTTTTGTTGTTATACTTTTTGAATCCTTTCTTCCTATATTTATTCTTCTCATCATCTTGGCCTTCAACATACTCTTTGTTATCTTTCTTAGCATGCTTATGAGGGAACTTACAAGCAAAATTCCATATCTCTCCATAATTGAAACATTTAAAGGGTAGTTTATCCTTATACTTCAGTGAACCCGTGTTCAATTTCCTAATTTTCAAAGCAATTAGTTCATCATCATCAATATTAGATATGGAAACCTCTTTGGATTTATTAGCTTTGAATTCCTTCTTAGGATTCATCTCTATCTTGAATTTTTCTTCCTTCTTTAGTGGTATATCATCATTTACTATCATCTCACAGGCAATAAAGGTGCCATGCAATTGATCCATCTTCAATTGAGTAAGATCATTACTTTATTCTATAGTAGATACATTTGGATAAAACTTGAGAGATAGAGACATTAATACCTTTTAGAATATAATAACCTCTTCAAGATTCTCTCCAAGACCTTTAATGATGTTCACAGTCTCATTAGATTTCTATAGAAAGGATACCATAGAATCTTCTTCCTTCATCTTGAGACTTTTAAATTGCCTTCTATGAGTTTGAAACTCAACAAGATTGACATTTGAACCTCTTTCAAAAATGATCTACATTTTATCCCATATCTCTTTAGCATATATAAAATTGATTACCTTGGTGTATTCAATCTTTGAAATACCATAAGTGATAGCATTCATTACCTTAGAATTTTTCTCAAATAACTTCTTCTCTACAACACTAGATGGAGGAGTAATAGGAGCCACATAAATATATATAATATATTTCCATACATCAAACCCTAAGTACATAATGTATGTCCTCATCCTTTTACTCCAAAAATCATAATTTGATCCATTGAATATCGGTGCTTGCTTAGTAGAGAAACCTCCTTTATGACTACCCATATTGTACCTTGGATCACCTTCAAGCTATTAAGCCTTTAACAAAGGGCCTACTCTGATACTAGTTTTTAGAGGTATAATCACATTAGGGGGGGTTGATTAGTGAGCCCAAATAATCCAAATTCAATTTTGATCTTTATAAACAGTTAATTAGTTACCACAACCATTTATGAAGCATAGACATCTTTCATAACATTGAGCAAGAAAGATAATGCAAGATCAATCACATAACACATGACATACATGGGAAACCCTCTTAGAGAATAAAACCCACTAAAAATTATAATTGGAGTACTATCCTATAATAATAAGAACCAATTTAGACCATTTATAAATTACCAAGGAACTACCATTCTTGATTTTAATGAGACTGTAATTCTATAAGGAGATAATACACCTATCTAGCTAAGTTACCACAATAGCTAGATTTTTAGCAAGTTTCACCTTACAAGGAGGCTAATACCCCCTTAGATGTTGATATACCATAATAACATTGATGAACACATCCACCTTTGCACTAATGTATTCAACACATGATGATGGACTTCTGATTATCACTCTTCACCTTTATTCATACTCAAATAACAAAAAAACTATTAGTCCAATATAATTATGACCTAAAAGACATAAAAATATTCCATAATCTATTTTATCTTCAACCCTCCTTCACTCCATAATTCACACACACAATCATCTCTCCAAAGCCTCTTACACAAAGTCTAGAAACCAACACATTTGATTTCACTATTTATAGAGTAAACATGATAATCACTTTTTTGGTCAGCCATTAGGCATGCCTTAATCTTTAATTCATCTCTCATATCAAGACAAAACTCAAAACAATCTTCATATGTTGGCTATAGCATCTATAGGTCACCTTTAAAGAACTACACCTTTTAATAAGGCCCTTATAGCCCTTATAGCTCTCATGTGAACCCCTTCACTCTTTCAACACTTCATAAAACAAGAAAATAACATAGATACACTATAAAAAACATGGAACCATTCATTATTCCCCCTTTATCATTCTCAAATTATCATAGTCATCTTAGCTTACCTCTACATATGTTTAATTAAGTCAAACACTAACCTGGTGCATAGAAACATCATGAATGAATACACAATCAACTTCTTAGTAATTTTTAATAATTAAAATAGATTTATCACACCTCCAAAATCCACATAAAGTATCTTCATGGAGTCTACAACACTCACCAATATCCAATTCATCAAGAGACATCAAAATAATATCTATATAAGCTCAATTACTCTTCTCAAGTCACTTGTTGAATATGCACAAACCCATAATAAACTTTAAACATTAATATATTTAACTATACACACTCTTAGATATTAAAAATAGGGTCATTATATGTGTCATATAGTCCTTTTCATATTTTATTTTTACATCATGGGAAAATTCTATCTAGATTGAAAAATATGGCCCAAAGACTAGACATTGGTTTTTACTTATTAAATTTGAATATTTAAATGATAATGGTCACAGTTAAACTTTGACCTCTTTACTCACATCTTGTGTCCTCTTATATTTAAATAAATCATGCACCATTGATATTTTTTGATATTTAATTCATAGGTGTTAATGCTCAAACATCAAACATCAATCACTTTGATGTCATCTCATGCACCCTTATAATGTTCACTCAATATGCACTTTCAATCTCTATTGATCAACTAGGTATTTTAACTATGAATGTTCACCATTGGATCAAGATATATGATCACTTGCTCATCATTGATATTTACCCTTTACCTTTGCTCAATTTTTAAATAATGTGCACTTCTTACCATCTCACTCAACATGCACCATTGATCTTGATCTATACGATCACGCATGCATAGTTAGATATTTATTTAGTCCTAAACTTTAGATCTTGTAAAATTGACCAAGTATGGACACCATTTAAATATTCTTGGAAGTCCAAATATGGATAGATATATCTTTTATTGTAATCAATCTCATATCCTATAAATTAGACCATATTTTCTTCTTTCAAAGAGGAATCCAACCATGCATCAAAATGCTCCTGAAACCTTCACGTATGTGAGACATATCACCATTAAGATGCCTTCTCAAAATATTTTCTCATAAAACAAACTATGCTTATAATTTGTATATGAGACCAACTTTTATCGTATGGTCTAAAATTTAGTGCAAATCAACTATGTAAAAAATTGAACAAACCGATATGATCATCTTCACTTGAAACATCCACATGTGCGAGATATGCCATAATCAAAATGATTACTCAACTCTTCTTACCACATTGAATTTTTTCTAAGTATGGGAAAACACTATCAAAATGCCTCAAAGCCCAACTTTACACACAAATATAGCTTATTCACATGATTTTAGAATTAGCACATATAAATTAGGCACAAAAATGAACAAACCCATATGATCAATTTTTCCTGGAACCTCCACTCATGTAAATTCTAACCTCATCAACATGCTTATTTGGTCTACTTTAGCCCTTTTGCAAATTTGGCTATGTATGGGAACATAGTGAATTATGTTTGAGTAGACAAATTTGCATCCTCATATTTTTTATCACACTACATCAAATGAATTGAGATTTGGTATAAAATAAATAGGGACTAATTTGATCACAACCATATGACAAAATTCCCCTGACTCATCCACCCTTGATAATTATGATGTCATCAAACTTCCTACTCATATTTTTTACCACTGGACCAAATTTTTTAGATGAACATGATGAACAAATGTATGAATACCAATCATGCACACAAGCTCTCAAAGCATTTAAAAATTCTTATGGGACCTATTTCACATGGTCAATACTTTATACTCATGCCTAAACATCTCAAACAATGCAAACTCTAAAGATCAACCAAGCCTTCTTCAAGCATACTATGATAAACACATTGCACACTTTGTCATTGTCACATAGATTATCAAGGCTCTTCATCCACTCACCAAGACACCTCCATGACATCATTAAAAACTCTCTAAAACCCTAAAAATAATCCTTTTCTTCCTCTTTTATATTTTATTATTCTTTTATACCCCATCGATCTAGGAAAACCTATTCCATTTCATCCCATGAAAACTTCCATCAATTTAGTCCCATCTCATCCCATCAAAGTGTTGTTAGACCATAGATAAAATTGTATAAATATCTTGATCACTAATTTTTTTGAACATTATTCTTTTTAAAAAGGAGCCACCATTCTCTAACATCAATATCATTGTCCCCTAAAAATACTTGTAACTTCATGAGTCACAAAAACTAGGGCTAATGAAAAAACCTTAAAATTTTAATAATTCATGGAAAAATGATCTAAATAGTCCAATTTTTTTACTATATCTTCCATATATTACAATGCAAATTTAATGAAAATTTTGTGAAAAAATTCCAAAATTTTTGGCCTATAGATAAAATCTATGAAATATAATAATATCGCAATAAATCACTCAAAACATTTCAATTTTTTTTATAAATTATTGGTTGTAACTTTCTTGTATGCTGATACAATAACAAAACAATTTTCACAAAATAATTACTTATATTTCAATAGATATTAAAAAAATATTATAAACCTTAAAATATCAATAATTCCATCAAAAGTAATCATAAAACCTTGATTTTTTTACTATGACCTCCTTAAAATATTCTTCATATCCAATATAAAAAAATATGAAAAAATAAAAATGAATTTCAAGATTTCAATGATTCCACAAAACTAGGGTTTCACCCCATACAAGTTTCCCAAATCAAAGCTCTGATACCACTTATTATCCACAATTGTAATAATGTGAAATATTTAAAATATATTATATATCAACACAACACAATAGGTATTAGTGGGTCACGATTCCTAAATATTCAATATATGTAGAAATAGAATAATCACCCTTAAGGTAGGGCAACACCATACAATACTCTTTTAGGAATGAATAACTCCATAGTGTCTCTTTGAGGGGACAACCTCCAATATCCTTTTATAGTAGAATATTCAACACTTAATTAATTCATTTACAATGATATTCATCTCCTTTATATAGACCTCTATATAACTAAAAATGTATGTGTAACCTCCTAATCCCAATGTAGGCCAACCATTACCCAATGCACTAATTCCACAAGTTATTCATTTATCCTAATATATTGGACCATATATCCAACTAAGGGGATGTGTGCAACATGTTAACATATCCATCAACCCAATTACATTAATATATCATATCTTTAGGTACACAATACATAGTTCAACTATTCCATTTTCTTAATTACCCCCTTTTTATTTGATTTTTATTTGTTATTTTATGGAGCAGCTAGGATTTTTTTTTTTAGGTATTTCAATAAAAAAATTAGGACATACAATGAGACAATAAACTTTCATAGATAGGAACATAAACCTTTATTTAAAAATTAAATATATAGTTAATTAAGACATGGTCATAATTAATAGATAAGGTTTCAATGTAGCTTTATCCTCCTAGAATGACCTTGACCCTACATAGATTTAAATTTTACTTTTGGTTTAAATACACTTCACATGTATTTTCAATAAATTTTTATCCATAATCAACAATAAATCAGTTTGAGCTAGGTTTGCATATGAATTTCTCAACTTATTATTTATATCTCATTTCCAATTTGATAATTTTTTATTTCACATTCAAATCTTATATTTATGTAGATATAAATTGATTTTTAATAGTTTATCTATTCTTATAATTATAATTTTAAATAAATAATAAAACCAAACATTAAAAAATCTATATTTAATTTTAAAAAATATTTTTGATTTCTTTATTTTTTTCCTAAGATACCATACAAAATTATGTAAATTCTTGACACAGAAATAAAACAACCTTTAACCTTGGATATAGGTCTTAAACCATGAGTCAATATTATTAAACCTTGGATTTAATTTAAAACTAAATAAATTTACTATCACCTAATATAGAATTTTAAATTAAAATTCTTTCTTTTGACATCGAGTTGAAATTTATGGATCTCTATACACAAAAATATTTCAATTTGTTTGTTACTAGTTTTAATAAATTGAATTATGACTATTTTAAAACTATTTAATGACTATTTTTACATGCTAAGTGATGATTTATTTTATGGAAACAATGGTTTGAGGGTTATTTCCTAAATACTTAATCCATTTTAAGATAATAAACATAGATTCTAGTTTCCATGTACCTCACAATATATTAAAAAATACCTAGAGTCCCTCGTTTATGTAATATGAGGACTATTTTAGTTGTTTGATTTATGGTACACCTGAAGTGAGCATATATCCTAAGGATGTTACTATCACATTATCCTCAAACATGGGATAGTGGGATATAAGTCTAGATTTTCCTATATATTTATAACTTTCAAACATTGGGCCAATAATACTCTACTAATGAGCAAGTATATTTTAGATCCCACACAATCATTCAAACCCTTGCCTAGATCCTCCTTTGTGCTTGTTTTCTTCTTATATTTTATTAATATTCATTAGATATTGATTCATAGTAAGTTTAATGAATGAAATTTTCTTTTATATGTTTTATAGGATTACGAAATTTATTATTTTATCTTGTATTCCCTTTCAACATGTTATTCATTATGTTCAAGCATGGATAAAACAAAATAAAACTAATAGGATAACATGTATGATATAAACCCTCAATCACTTTTAAATTCTTATTGTTGTAATTTTTCATCATATAATAATTATACGTAAATATTACCAACATAAACATAGAGTTTTATCAACATTTTGGGGAAATAATTCATGAAACAATCACACAATATCAAAAGAAGAAGCCTTGGATAAAAATAAGATTCTACCTATTTTATAAAAAGATAGAATATTCCATCTCTTGAGATCATGGCTATTTCAAGTTCCTATTATTATAATATTCAATCTGAGGTACTTACTATCACAACTAGATCCCAATTAGCATGTGCATAAGCTTTTTTTGCTTCCTCCTCCTGACCCTTAACATACTTTTATTCATAAATCTATTCTTATTATTCATCTAAGGCTCATATTATATTCGTAGATATATATTTTTCAAACTATAAGAGTATGAAAACCTTTACCTCCCCAACTCGATCCTACTAATCATATTGTTCCTCCTCCTCCACCTCCATCAGTGTAAGTTTCTCAACTTAAGGGGTATGTTCTCATTGATAAATTTATTAATACTTTGAAATATATTTATATTCTAAAGCTATCATAGAAATCACCATCTTAGAAGGATATATTATATGTAATGTTATGAGATAATACTTTTCTTATAGTTACATAGACCAATTTGTTTCCTTTTATTATGAATACTATTTTAACCAACATGTACCTTTTCATAAAAGAAAATGGGGTCTCAACAAGTATTAAAACTAAGAATTGTGGCCCTTTGTCTAACCCCATCCAATTTTAAAATCTTAGGCACATATTGTATCTTAGGCTTTAATATTTTACTTAATTTTTTACAAATCCCATTAGGTTGTATTTGAGTATATTTTACTAGCTATTTATTTTTTAAAGTATAATTTCATCATTATTTTGAAGAATTTTTATACTTAATTAATTTTTAGGTGAATTTTTTTTCTCTTAGAAAATATTTAAATTAGGGAGTTGCTAGAATCTCAGTCATGAATTCCAATTGGTTCCCTTTAAATGGATCTCTTTAGATAGGCAAGAAATCTTTAATTTATGAAACACTTTACAAATTGCTTAGTATTTTGTATATTTTTAAATCCAAGAGTTATTAGAGATATTAAAGGTTAGGGATGACTAGTCCAATTAGATATTATGACATGTACTTGTATACCTAGAGTTTTTAGAGATATATTAATCTTGAGAGGCCTAATATAATTAGAGATCATCATGCATACCCATACACCCAACATTTTATAGTTATTATTATCTTGGGAGGCATAATCAAATAAAATATTTCCATGTGTACTCATAAACCTAGAGTTTTAAGAGATGTTAGAGGCTAGAGATACTCGATCCAATCATAGATTACCATGTGTACCCATACAACTAGAGTTTTAAGAGCTGTCAAAATTCTAGGAGGCCCAATCCAATCATATATCACCATGTGTACTCATACACTTGGATTTTTTGATATTTTTAGAGGATCAAAAGGTCTACTCTAATTATAGATCACCATGTGTACCCATACATCCAAATCTTTCATAGGTGTCAACATATTGGGAGGTTTGATCTAATTAGATATCATCATGTGTACCTATACACCATGAGTTTTTAGAGTTTTAAAGAGATGTGGAGGCCTAATATAATTAGAGATCACCATGTGTACCCATACAACTAGATTTATTTTACACATGTATAATTCCCACTATGTCAAATCAATAGTGCCACCCCCTTGCACCATGGTACACATAACACTTGATAGGCCACAAATGTATCCCAAGTGCTATGAGATCTAAATATGGGTGTGTGCTTGCATAAATCTCTACATTTATTATCCCATCATGATTTGACACTTGGAAAATTATATTCATCTCTAATCAATATAATTAAGGTTGATTCTACATAAAATCAAATATAAGGATAAGGCAAAAAATAGTTATTATAAAATAAACCCATCAATATATATATATATATATATACATATATATATATATATATATATATATATATATATATATTAATTTTCATACCAGGAGTCATTAGAGCCATTACTTTAGAGATATCGCCGAGCCCTATAACTTCCCATTTAAATTGGTCTCATCATTATCTATTCTATGCTATTAAAGTTATTTAAATCACTCTATTTATGTATTCCCCTAGCTTGACATACATCAATGTAAATGTCCTACATAATAAAAGAGTAAAATTCATTAATGGTAGAATCCACATTTAATTATAAGATATAATAATATTTAATTGATACTACATTATTTTAGGGAGTCATGTGATTCAACCACTATAATGAAATCTCCAATAAAATTGAAGACACTTAAAGGCCTAGTAACAATGATGAACTAGAGGAGGATGATATCAATTTTTTAAGTGACTTGATATCTCTTAGATATTAAAGCCTACACCATTCCATGGCCAATATTGAATTCTTTTCATATGGTTTTTTATTTACCAATCTACTGTAGATGTCCAAGTACACTAATGAAATCATCTATTCACCAAAAAATGGGTTCTAAATTATAGATATATCTAGGGCCTCCTTCAATAACTATTTTTACCTCTATAATCATGAAATCATGTATGAAAATTAAGTCACCATTCCATGTATAAATACCCATGACATCTATGATACTATATAACATTAGACCAAGAGCATTTATCATTGGGTTATCAAGGACATTGACTCCTACACTATAGAGACATTCAAAAAGGGAGTGTGGATGGCATGTTGTTGATCAAATGCCTATATGGGTCAAGTGACATCATGAATATCTAAAAAAATTATGTCTGCTTAATAAAAATCATACTATAATGGAATAAATTCCCATAACTTAGAGACATCATCACCTTTTTATATCATAGCATGTCCCTTGGATACAAACTAGGGAAAAATTTTACGTGATGCCTTATTTGGTTGACACCACATGCACCACCATAAATTTTAAATCACTTTATTCCCCCATGGAAACCTATATGTTTTCTAGTGTATATGGTTTTAAAAATTATACATTTATCACTTTAAGAGCCATTTCAGGGACATCTATGACCACTTTTAGCCCCTTTTTACCTAGTAATCAATGAGAAACCCATGCCAAGGTTATCGTAGGATATGATATATTCCATACTATCCATCAATGACTACTAGTAATATGAGGACCATATGGTAACTAGGGTAGAATTAATCTAATAAAATTATTTAAAGTTACTCTACATCATCACATACTAGTTGGTAGAGTAAGTTATTACTTTCCAACTTGATAATGGCATAGTCTGATTCTATCTTAGTACAATACAAAAGTCTTATCATGTACTCCCCATCATCATAGGTAACCATTCATATAAAACTTTCCCTACCCTCTAGGCCATGTACATGTACATATACTCCTTAAATATCCCCAAATATGATGATTACTAGTAGGATCCTTAGAGTAAGATTAAGTCTCATGTGGATCTTTGTTAGGCTTGGCTGAACATCAATTGCCATCATACGAGCCAATTAATATAAAAATCCATCTCAAACCTAAAAATGATGTTCACATAATTATAAAGATGAAAAGTAACACATTTACACATATCCCAACAAGTATAATAGCCAATTACTATAATAATTCAGCTCAAAACCTAACAATGATGTTCACATAATTACAAAGATGAAAGTAAAGCATTTACACATATCCCAACAAGTATAAAATAGTCCAAAATTAGAGGAAATAAACATTCCCACACAACCTATTATGGATATCTTGACCACTATTATGAGGCTTTATAAATTAGTCTTTTAGTGAGCCCAAAAAAATATCTATCAAATTTGGATTCTACATCACCTACATGGACTTCCAAAATAATACAAACTAATGTTGCATACACCTTTATAACAACTCTAAATCTTAGGGTAGATCCCCTTAAACTCAACCTTTATCATCTCAGAGCCTTTGACTCCCACATATGGTATATCTAAAAAAAAGTTTTCATCCCCTCTAGGATTTCTAACTCAAGTGTAGCCTTATATTATGGTATATCCCCCTATAATTTAACCTACAAGTTATCCCTAAGGGTCCCCTACTCTATTTATTCCTAAAATCCTTGGTGATCCAACCTCCCATGCCTCTCTAGATCATACTACAATAATTTTTCCAATTCTTAAAATTATTCCTTGAATGGCCCATACAATTTTTAAGGTCTATATTAGTGTTCCAAATCCTTCCCTTGTAATAGCAATGGATCATGTAGCCTTTTTCCCTCTTATTTTTCCAACTACACTTACATTTCATTTGATCTAAAGTGTGTAAGACTTTCCTGCTCCAATAGCCTTTAGTGTTCTAATAAATCCAAGTGTAATGACCCTAGGTAACCCACCAACATTAGTCCTAAACAAATTATACACCATGCACCTTGTCGAACCTTGTAATACTTTTGATTTCACCCCCTAAAGTGTATAAACACCATAAATGATCCCTAAAAAATGTGTGATAAGCACTCCAAGTTGATTTATTAAAGGCCATTAGTATGGTCTCTTCTGTCACTTATAATACCATCTTGGGCCTATCTATGTTTCTTACACCTAGTTCCCCATGAATTATATTAAATAAACCCATCTCATCCTTTAGAGTGAACACCCAAGTCCCATATCAAAAATCCAACCCTTTTAAAGAGGATTTTACAAGTATTTAAAGATTTGGGTAAGGGGTTACCTCATCCTCCAAGTGCATTAAAACTTCAATTTAAATCAAAATTAATAGAATATAAGCTCTAGTTCAATACAAAACTATATGTTATAACTAATAGATTACAATAGTCATGCAATGTGTACATGCTGACAAAAAATAATTTAGTTAATTATAACATGAATGTAATGAAACTTAACTAGTTGTGGTTAGATATAATAGATATTACATGCAAAATTATATATATAATTGGCCCTTAACTAAGGCTTTATCAATGACTACATGGTATAGTTCATTATTATGGTTAGAACTAAAGTGGTAACTAGAGCTGAATTAGAAGTTGTAACTAATGCACTTGTTAAATTGGTACTTAGTGCTAAACTAGATTTCTTCTTGGCCTCTAATTTATGATAGTGTTTGTATCCACTAGCATGTTTAACTAAAATTATGATCATGTCAAGAAGATATGGTATATTAACCCTATTCACTTGTGAGATCAACCTTTCATGCTCAAATTTAGTGGCTCTAACTAAAGCTTACTTGAAAGATTTCTACATTAGTGGCCTTCTTCCTTGTCAAACTCAGCTTAGCCTCAATGTCTTCTAAAGTTAGTTCTTGTAAATTCTATTTCAAGTTATTTGAGGTTTGTTGTAACATTTGGTTGAAAATAGATCTTACTACCAACTTCCATGTGCCATCCCATGCATGTGTTAACTCTATTTCATTAAAAATTTGTACTACTTACTTATTTTTCTCAGTGATCTTTATGACTAAAACATCAATAGAAGTTATCCATTATTGAGCTTCTTAGGTCCTAATGACCACTAGCTTGAATGTGATTTTTGTGTCTAGGGGGAACATAAAATTTAGATGGTTAAACACCTTATTATGGGTATACAAATAAAAATTTAGATTGGTCTCATCATCCTTGAGAACCTTAAATAATTTAGTTATTGAAGTTGTGTTGGGGACCAATTGTGCCCTCAAAGAATCAATAGTATCTAATATCTCATATAACCTCAAATAAACTTTATGGACATATTTTTCTATTTTAAATGGAACATTGGTTACCTATTATTATTCTTTAAGGGTTTCCAGTTCTTGTTCCAACTCCTTCATTACCTATGAAGTACCCTAATGAATGGTTATCAATTCTCTGGTGTGGGTCTCCATATAGGTTTTAAATTATTTAATGAAAGGGGACTAACCCTTCTTTATATATTGCCTCTTTGAAAGAGAGTATATCTCTTCTCTTACTTCCAAAATTAAGCTCTACCCAATGTTGTCTTCTATCTTCCTCTTCCTCACCCTTTACATAAAGCTAATTGACTTATCAAAGAGTGAGATCATAGTGGGCAGCTTGGTTATCTTCAATTTTGGACTCTTAGAGTTGATACTCTTAATTTACTAGCCCAGTTTAGAAGGATCAAATTTGATGGGTCTAGTATTTATGCTTCTATTTGGGTGTCTTTTGTAGGCTCAGTCTTAGGGGTTGGCTTGGGCTTGGTTGGCCATATTATTTTAAACTAGTTTACATTTCCTAGATGTGGTATTGGATGGACAATCTAAACTCATTTCTTCTTTAGAGATCTATTGGTGGTCACCACTATTATAGTCTATAATACTCATGAGGAGGGCATATGTGAGCTCACTTGGGTAGAAAATGCTAATAATTGGGTGCTCATCTTGCTAGTAGTATTGGAAATAAAAGTGTAGACTAAAGGATAAACTATAGCTATAATTATAGAAATAGGTCTAGAAGGAGGTGATAACATAGAAGGAAAAAATGAGATAATAGGCAATGAAATAATAAGAGAGTGTATAAGTGAAGTAGTAGGATAATTCTTACTTGATTGGTTAGCCCCAAAGAGGGCCTTTATTTTTAGTCCTTACAAGATTAATACCTTAGCTTCTTGTATTTTTTCTTCATCCCTTGGCTCATCTTTAGTTAAAGGTTGTACCTATTCACTTTGTCCCTCTATGTATTGTTCTTGAGGCATTCTTTATATTTTATATTATATAATATTTTTGTCTTCTCAATTGAAGGAGTAGACACTTACTAGGTAGGAAAAGGGACTATCACACTAGATTTTGTGGTTGTTGGAGTTGCCGGGTGTTATATGCAAAGGGAATTTTAATTGATCTATAAATCAATCTTAGCTCAAAGAAGATAAATCCTACTCACACTTATGATTTTAAACACATTATACATTTGGGATCATGACCAAGATGGATATGCTAGACCTATCTAATGGATCTCTTGCCACAATAATATTACTAAGGTGTGTTTCAAAGCTTTTAATCAAGAAAAACTATGAAATAACCCTAAATAGATCCTATGTTTTCTTATTCACTAAACTAATAACAAGTAAATAAAAATATAATATAGTGTTCACCAAATATTGTGGCACAATATGGGGGTTAGTAAAAATAAAAGTAAACATGCATAAGATAATCCTAATTAAGCTGTTATTGGCAACCCAAGTTACACCCTTTGAAGGAGATTGTTCAATTCTACTTCAAACTTGGACTAACATGGGATTGAACTAAAGGTTATAGGTTACCTATAGTATATAAAAAACCTCTATCTTATGGGGATATCCACCACGATATATCACCTTAAACTCTTCTTCTAAGACCTATTTATATTTGGATGAAAAGGGTTAAGATGAAAACTTGAAAGGAAAACCTATAATAGGGGTGATGATGCACCAATGTTCATTTCTCCTCTCTTAACTAATATTTAAACACACTTATGAATCAAAAGGAATATAAGTAGATATCCAAACTTATTGAAAAATTAATAAAAAATAATATTTAATATGGAGGTTAGGTTGAAATTCTATAAATTAAAGTCAAAGAATGTAGGTGTGCATGAGATGCTACTAATCAACTCACTCTTTAACACCACTACTACCTATTAACACTTCATATGATATGCATAAGATGACAGTATGACATTAGATGAAAGAGAAGACATGAAAAATAATATAAACCTCATAATTTATGTAAATCAACAATCATAATACACACTAATACTCATATAGAAGTTTTCAACTATTCTTTCTCTATTGATTTAAGGTGCAAGATACAATTTTTGTAGAGCTTTGTTAAACCCAGATGAGGGATGAGAAAAAAGATATCAATGTCTTAATATATAAATTTTTACATGAGAGAAAGAAGAATATAGGCATATAATATGACATTAAGGTTTCCTAACGGCCATGCAACAACTACAATACTCTCCTTTACTTTCGCATGCATTATTTGAATGGATAGTTGTCTTAAATGAGATATTTAGAGTGTTTATGTCTAATTTTAGTAATTTTTAACACTTAAATATTATATTAAATCCACCTTCAACTAATACCCTCTCCCTTCATTAGTTACCAACATTGAAAGAGGCTTAATTGGACCCTTTTTCATGAGGCATTAAGTGGCTTCCCACACCTACAAATTGACCTTGATGAAGAAACCACATAAAATTCCACATGATGTTTATCAATATGGGATATAATAAACTCATGGGGAATTTAAATATATCTTAAGGTGTCTCATTAAATCCATGATGCCTTTGTATTCCTATTAACACTTTCCTCTTGTTGGTTAAGTAGGTCTCATCAACTAGTAACCAAGTCTTTTATCCATTGACTATCTAGATGATTGAGATAGTTGAACTAGACCTCTAATATATCTAATTAGTCTCTAATAACCCTTTAAATAACCTTGTACACAATTATATATACCCTTAAATCATTTCACACTTGAAAAATCACATTTCTTTCATGATTAGGCCATCTAGACTAGCCTTGCAGACTAGCTAATTGGTGAATTTTAGTAGAGGAAATTCAAGGTAGGTAAGTGAACATTTACAGATTTTATAAGGTTAAAAAAGTTCTAAACTAACACCTTCCATGATTTAGAACTTACCACCAAATTTTTCTCTTCACTTATTTTCTAAAAAATTGAAAATATATAGTTTCTAGTGGTGTTCATACAATATCTATATAGTTAAGTACCATGAACATGGCCTCCTCTGAGTGAAAAACATTATCCAAGTGTTTTTCAAGTGATTCCCATTTATTATGATGAATTTTTATTTAAATTTATCTAATTAGGTCCTTATTATGGTTTTAGGGAGGTTTAAATGTGTCTAGGACTCTTAATGATGTTTCATAAAGGTTAGGTCCTAAACCTCCAAACCAATTTACCTCTCCTAAAGTTCTCAACCTCCTATGTAGAGGTTATATATATTTATGATCATTTTAAAATGTCTCTCCGGAGAGAAGCATGATTTTTGGATAGTCTCTAAGTGCTTGTAGGCTAGAATGGCCAATTATAAGAACTCTTCTACAACCCTAAATAGCCTAGACCTTCCAAACATCCTGATGATAATTCCTATATAGGTTTGATGTGTCCTTTAATCTCCCTTTTATCTTATACTATGACCCCTAAGTGACATTATCTTAATGGAGGTTTTTATATCACATATCTAATTATAGGGTATCAATTTTTTGGCCTTAGGATAGGGTTATGAGGTGCCTCTCCACTATTCTCATTATGAAAATCATCTCTGAGAGTCCTTAGAGTACATGCATTGGTATCATCAATCCATATTCCTTCTATGGCATGTAATAGTTCCTCTCACTTAGAAATCTAGGTTTGTCATGGTTAACTAATTGTAGATGATATTTTAGGAGACTAATATAAGGTTATTTAGGGACTTTTGGACCCCTTCTCACCTCCAAAATTGATGGTTCATACAAACCCTTCTTAATTCATTACTCACAAGCTTAAAATAGCTCTTTGAGGCCTAATATGTATAGTATGTGTCCTAAACATGCCAATCAATAGGTCCTTTTAGTGCTAAGAAGACTATGGAGACTTTTAGGACCATTTCATAGCCAAAAAACTCCATTTGGATGCATTTTGGGGTAAAAATCTATCATTAGGTACCATTTGGGGTTTAGAAAGTGTTTTGGAGGTCCACTATCTTAAAAATCATTCATATAGTATGGACATCCAAACCAAAACTAATTTTCATGAACCTTTATCCCATTAACCCCTCCATTTCCCCTAAATAACTTAAGATCCCATGTAGAATGTGTGTAGATATAGGTGTGTTTGAAGGTGTGTTTTTAGCTTTCTACTAAGCAATTTGAGTAGGTTAACTTCTTAAGGATCATTCATAAAATTAATCCCCTTAATTTCATTCATTATTTTATGGACTTTTAGTCCATAAGGGTACTTAAATTTCTCCATAAGCCTTAATCCTAGGTCCCTATTTAACAAGATAGATCTTAACTACCCTTATGGAACATATTATAGACATAGCCAATTTATGTTTAGTCTATAACATCACCCATTAAAATGTGTCTATAATACTCCTTGAAACCTCCTTAACGGGTAAAGAACTCCAATAGTATAGGGGCTTAACATCTACATCCATTAATACCTAGGATGACTTTGGAGAACACTTGTGTAAACACTTTGAGGATAGGAGTGATCATGTCTCCTTGGTAGAATAACTTACTACAGTCAAAAGATCCCCCAAAGAATTCATGGTAGACTTTAACTATAGGTTTTTAAAAACCTAGGATAGGATTCCTACCATCATCAAGATCACCCCTAATTATGCTTTCCTATACTACCTAACGGCTTTAAATTTTGATGTGGCTATTATGATATAGTTAATGGGTGAAACACCTTACCAGAAGCCTATGAGATAGATATAAGATTAGAAAATTTCATAATTCAAGTATAAAAACTCACCCCTAGACCCCTCATGCCTTTGTTTCCCTAAATCCAACCCCTTATACATATAATTACTCCATTACCGCCCTCAACCAATCATGATCAAGTAGATGGAATCCAAGTGTATATATTGGGAAAGATAGAAGGGCTACTCAAGGTTGAAAATAAAAATTTAATAGCCTTGGATAGATATAAAAATACACCCTATAGGCTTATCAATCACACTACCAATCCACTTATCATATTTATCAATATAATATGCCTCATTATCAACATAATCAATAAGGCAAAGGGTAGATCACACAATCAAAACCATACAACAATTTCAATCTTAATGTTGTTAGTAGTTTTATAGCCTTGGTTTCAATTAATAAAAATTATACACAATAAGGTTAATGTTTTACTTAAAGGGGATTATTAAATGATATGGAAATGTTTCCAAGTGTATAAGTGTGACAAACATCATTTATGTATCAAGGTTCTACTTTTCCATCACATGACAACATGTCTCCTTCAAAACATAAGGAAGGCCCTCCTATGACTCATGGGGACACTCCCTTCATGACACAAACTGAGATTCCATGTAAACAAGGAGGAAGTGGAAGCAATACACCCTCTGAAACTATATTTTTAAAGTTTCAATAAGGTGAGCATTCCTTTAAACGAGTAGCGATAAATCAGGGTTAGAATGTGGCTAAGGTATACAACTTAGTTATAGTCCATACAATAAATAAAAGAGGAGAAATTGATGATAGTTTGGGGTATCCCAAGACAACCCTTATACTTTATAAAACACCTCAAGGGACTACCACTCAAGATGTAATTCACAGGGTGTCACCAACTTAGTCTATGTAATAAGGCCATGGGCAGAAGTAAAAGGGTCCTTTTATACCTCAATTTACACAAGTTCCAAGTAATTTCTCTTCCCCTAAGTTGAATTCCAAGGAATCCATTCCTAATTTTATAAATTTGGACTAAATTAATAATTCCCATGTCACTCTCCCTATGTGGTATACTTTGTTTATTCCAAGGCAAAATGACCTCCTTCAAGAATAGATCTCCAAACTTCATGTCTTAGATAAACAAGCAAAAAAGGTAAGTGCAATCCTTGATAATTACAGTCCACCTCATGACTCCCAAGTATCTAAGGTATTTTAAACACCTCCATTATACCTTTAAATAATAATAAGATATTCCCTTATGCATAATTACATGATATATATTGGGGATAACACATCTATCATGACTAAATCTATAACTAATAAATTAGGGACTAAATATGAACCTAATGAAAAGGGAGTTCTAAAATTGGATTGGTATCCTACAAAGATTTTAAGTATTCTTAAGGACCTTAAGATAATATTGGCTTCTTTATATAATTGTAGCATATCCCAAGATGTCATGGAAGTTGACCTTCATCCCTACTTTTCCCTTTCCTTGTCTAGAGATTTCATTGCTAAAATTGGGGGGTATATCTCTTTTGATTGGTCCTACATGGTATTTAGGATTGGGTATGGGACAAAGGTTACCATATGTATAAAATTATTTATATATTATAATTACAACCCTACATGCCCAAACTATCTATCTTTAATTGCACTATCTTGGATGAAGATGAGCATCCCAATGATCAAGAGCCTATGAAACCAATAAAGGTCATATCATATTTTTTCCTTTATGAGTGGTCAAAATATAATCATGGTTATTATCATTAAAATACCATTGAAGAGATAGTATTAGGTGTGTATTGTATGCATGAAGCAGATTACATGCCAAGCTTCTCTATCACAAGTCACGAGCATGAAGGTGTATGGAACTTATTTTTAATGGGTCAAGATCAAAGAATGGGAGTGGTGAAATGTTTGTGCTTGTATCCCATTATAATAAAAGGTATTATTATTCCCTAAGTTTTTAATTTAGTTTTACCTATGATACTATATAATATGAAGCCCTCATTCATGGGCTACAACGGGCAAGAAAGAGAGGTATTGAGTTTTTACAAGCTATTGAAGATAGTTAACTAGTGGTGTAGTAGGTAAGAGGCATAAGTTCAATAAATAATCCACTTTTTAAAGCCTAAAATCATAGGATTTGGGACCTATTTGATGAATTCCAAGATTTTGACATTCATTTCATACCTAAATATTCCAATCATCATGTAGACCGGATAGCTACCTCTCATGCACAATATGCCATAGTTGATGGGGCCAAGGACATTAGAGAGTAGTAATAAATAATAGTGGTGTTCAAGACCTAAATTATTGATAATTAAGTTAATTTTAATATTTTTTAAAGTGATAGTCATATTTCTTGCTTCTTATAACATGAGAAAAAAATGATCAAATAACCAAGGTAAGCTGAAACATCAATTTGGAGATCAGATTGTCATGTTGAGGACAAATAATTTGATTAAGGGATTATTAAAATTGGATAGTGTCTTCAATGAGGATGACCATATGAGGAAAAATAGGGTAAAAATATCCACCAAAGAGGAACACCATTCAAAGGTTGTCATATTCAAGGAAAAATTACTCAAGTTAGGTAAGGTGAAAACTAAATAAGAAAGAGATACCTTCATAACATTATTTCAAGATTTTTCAAATGTATTCTCATGGTAATACCTTAAATTGAAAGGTTATGACCCTAGGTTACCTAACATACCATAGAGTTGGAGGATAATGCCAAACCTATGAGGCAAAAACAAAGATCAGTCAACCCCAAAATTAAAATACATATGAGAAAGGAGTTGACAAATATCATTGAATCCAAGATAATATTCCCCATCAAACATTATTCATGGGTCTTAAATCTTGTACCTAATAATAATAATAGGGAGATATATCTAGGTGTGGACTTTGGAGATCTCAACAAAGTGTCATTAAGACATAACTATCCCCTACCATCCATGTATGATATCTTTTAGAGTTATAGATTCATAAAGGTTATCTTTTCTTGATATATATTATATATATATATATAATAATAATAATAATAATAATAATAATAATAATAATAATAATATATATTATTGAGAGAGGAGGATAGACACAAAACTACCTTTAAAACTAAGTTGGACACTTATCCATAAATGAAGATGCCCTTTGGACTATCTAATGTAGGGGATACCTTCCAAAAGGTAATGCATGTGGACTTATAAGTTATCATAAATGAGATGGTGCTCATCTAAATTGATGACATAAATGTATTTTAAAAGGATCCTAAATATCACATGACACATTTGAGGTTAGTTTTTGATAGGTGTAGATAGTTTAGGGTCTCTTTAAACTGCTAAAAATGCATATTTTTAGTTCATGAAGATAGATTTATAGGACATATTATGTCAAAATATGGCATCTCCGATTACCCTAAAAGGATGTAAGCAATGATTTATTTTTCCATATCCAAATATAATAAATTATTACAAAGTTTCTTGGGCAAAATTAACTTCATTAGGAGATTCAATCTAGGATTTACAGAATTAGGGAGGCCACTAAATCACATGCTTAAGAAATATAAGTAGTTTTCATGGAGAAAAGAAGGTAAAAAGAGTTTTGAAGCCATAAATAATGTAATTAAAAAATATCCCACCCTCCTTAACCCTAATTTTACAAAATATTTATTCATGTATGTCATTGCCACAAGTGATGTTATATATGCTATGCTCATGCAATAAAATAATGAAGGACTAGAGTAGCCCATTGCTTTCTTCAGTTAACAATTTGAAGGGTATGAGAAGAGATAATGACTTTTTTTAAAAATATGTCCTTGATTTCATGACGCTTAAAAAATATCAGACAAATGTTGTCTAATAATAAGGTTTTCATGATGGTAGTTCACCTTAGTATAAAGAATTTCATACATAATAGGTAAATTAAGTGAGAAGAGGGCTAGTTGGTTGACTAAGTGCATGGATTATGATATATAAGTGAAGGTTACTAATTTGATTATAGGTATAAGAATTTTTGAACATCTTAAAACATAAGTTAAATAAAATAAATATATGGTCTTAGTAGTCCAAGATAATCAACAAACAACTACAAACATGAATCCTTCCAGCTAGACCCTAGATATAGTGAATTTCCTCCAAATGAGAGAATTCCCTATAGGATTATATAGGATAAAATTGATTAAATTTATACTCAATTCCATCCCTTACATCTTGGTCTATGGAATACTCTTTAATAAGGACATTGGTGGCATGTTCCTAAGGTGTGTTAAGACTAGTCAATTTGACAAGTTATTAGAGTAGTTTTATGATGGGCCCATAACTGGGCACTTTGGATCTAAGAATAAAACATATAAGATCATAAGATAAATATATTTTTTCCCAAATTATTAATGGATTCACATTCTTGGTTCAAGATGTGTCCTAAATGTGCTATGTTTATAGATAAGTAAATACTAGTTACCTTACCTCTAAAACCCATCCAAGTTGAGCATCCCTTCATGAAATGGGGATTGTATTTCATAGGTATGATTCATAAATCATCTAGTGCTAGGAATAAGTGGGTTTTAAAATCCACTTATTACTTTACCAAGTTGGTGGATGTAGTTTCACTCAAAGATACAAATGAGAACTATGTTTTGGAGTTCTATGATAGCCTTGTGACTAGGTATGGGGTCCCCTCTACCATTATATTAGATAATTCCTTGGCCTTAAGTGGTGATAAAGTGTGAGAGTGGTCCATTTTACATAGTATTTACCTCAATTCTTCATCCAAATACTATACATAGGCTAATGGACTAGCATAGTTCACCAATAAGAATTTGATTAAGATCTTAAAAAAGATGATGGAGGGTGGTCAAAGAGAGTGGCACACCAAGTTGAAGAATTACTTATGGATGGATATAATTAATCCTAATAAGTCCACAAGTAAATATCCTTATCTCCTTGTTTATTGTAGAGAAGAAAAACTTCCCATCTCACTTGATCTCCTAGCCTTGGAGCTTGCACACTATTTTGAACTCATGGAGGATGATGCAATGAAAGTAAGGATGAATGAGTTGAGAGAGATAAAAGAGAAAAGGGATAGTGCTATGAATTTTATGTCATCAAACCAAAACTAAGTCAAAATATAATTTGACAATATCTCTTCATCTAAGACCTTTCAATAATGAGACATTGTGATTAAGTGGGATGAGGACCATGCCAAGCTAGGTAAACATTCAAAGTTTGATAGTCTTTGGAGTGGACCATACATAATTTTTAGTTATAAAGAGATAAATTGTTCCCAACTATCCAAGTTTAGTGGTGAGGAACTCCACATCCTTATCAATGGGATATTTCTCAAGTAATATTATTAAGAGAACCAAATCCTCTTGTACATAGTATCTAGTGTAGTTTCTTTCCTTTAAGTGTTGTTACACATGCTTGGTAGTTGTTGGTTTGTCCTAGTTATTTTCTAATGTATGAGTTTACCTTTTATTATCTATTGTTTGGTTTTTTGTGGTGTCTCATTGAATCTTAAGTTCTTCAATGTATTATGCATACTTTATATGTAGTTAAAGGTTCACTATCTAGTCATGAGTGGTAAACTAAGAGCTTATGAGTTATCTTGACTAGTAGGTAGGTCAAGCCAGTTGAGTCACTAGAAATGTTGACCAATTTTTACCCTAAATACTATAAAGGTATAAACCTAATCCCTATTAACCCTATTTTACCATTAAGCCTCATGGTTATCACATATCTTGGTTAATTAGGCCAATTAAAATTAGGTCATTCGTTGTCATTTTTGATGCAACAAGTCCACTATTTGTTCATGTTATCAAACACATAGTGGTCACCCCTACCTCAATTCTTAGTTTGTGTCAAGTGTCATTAGAGTTTTTGAAAATTTATGAAGGTCCTTAGTAAGTTTTTAGGATGCCTCAATAATTTAAAAGTGTCATAGTATAGGTGATTTGATAATGTAGATGATGAGTCATCATAAATTTATTTGGCGTACTTAAATTATGTAAGGTATGGATCATTTATAGGTTTTTGACAATGTTATAAAGATGTATGTGGGTATATTTGAAGTCCTTAATAGGTATTAAGGTCTTTTTACATGTGTTTAAATGTTATTCATTTTATATTCCTCCTTGAGGTCATGTATATGTTCTGAAAGTGGGATATTTAACCTTAATGCGACTCCATTTGACCCTGATGGGCCCTTAAACAATTATTAATGTCTTATATATCCTTCATGAATCCCATTTGGATATATACAAGGTATTTCATACACTATTGAGCCCCAACAAAATTTAATACTTAATTTCCACTAATGTGCCCCACACGTGCCAAAATATGCCTTTTCAACTTCTCTAATTCATACCTTGAGCTTTACTACACCACCTAACTCTTATTTTCCATCCTCCTACCCACTAAAAATGGATTATGAACTAAAAAATGATAAAATTTAAGAAGTATTCAAGTTTCAAGAGTTTTATGAGTGGTATATATTTGTGCAGTATGGATTGGCTTAGGTGGCATCAGGGGTCTGCAAGAGGAGTTCACTATTGTCATGTATGGAAGAAATATGAATATTTAAGTTATTAAAGAGCCCAAAACTGATCCATCTTTCCCATATAGCTCATTAGTAGGCTTCGAGAGCACTTCAATTTTGTGATTAGTCTTTACAAAGGAGATAGAAAGATGGCCCAAGGTCTTGGCCAGAGAAAGTAAACTTTATCACCTCTCATTAATAGGAATCAGTTGTAAGATTGGTTCCCTAAGCTCTATAAATATTCATTCATAATTTAAGTGATCTAACCATCAACCTCATCCACATAAGGAAAAATAAGGAGTATAGTTTCATTGAAAATCTAGTCTGTTTGATCAAAATAATGATTCTTCTTAGTTATTTAAGTCTTGCAAAGGATTTTTATGGTCTCCTTAGATTTTTATTCACATGTTTGGGCATGTGGGGTTTAGAAACCTCCAAAATACCTATGCTCTTAGACTACATATAGGTTTCAGTGATAAGGAACAACATCTAGTGTATGCATATGAAGGTAACTAGTGTTTAGAGGTCTATTCATGGTGTTTAAAAGATGTTCATGTCTCTATACTCAATTTTAAACACTTAGATGGTCTAAAACCTTTTTAAATGGTGTTTATAAGTAATGTAACTTGTAGATGTTGGTTTCATTATCATAAACAAGCTATATACCATCCATTAATATCCTCAAGGTTCCCAAAAATAGTGTAAAAATGGAGTAGAGGTTGTAATCACACCATTACAAACTTCTACATAGGTTCAAAAGCTTCACTATAGCCTCCGTAGGCCTTGAACCCACTAATCTACCTTCAAATCTCTTCATAATCCTTTTAGCATAATTTAAGGTTATTTAGTGAAATTTAAGGTTTTTTTGGAAAGTCTCAGCTTACATTCTTCACCATGTATACCTCATTAATGGCCTCCAAAATATTAGATCCTATTAGGTATATGCATAGGGGTGTCTAATATCCTTGTAGACTATCTTAGGTGTGTCCCCACAATAAAATTAAATCTATGGAATAAATTTTCCCATTTCATGAACTTTCTACTTCCATTCCACTTCAGTTAAAACCTTTCACTACATTTTCAAGATCCATACAACCCCATTGTCATCCCACATAGGCCATACACCCCTATTTCCATGTTTAAATCATGGGAAAGGTCTAGATACTCCTTAGGGTTCTTAGTAACCATTAGGTAATGAAGATATGGGCCTATATGGAAATATACCCTATTGAGAGAGTAGTGACCACCTATAATAAAGGACCTAAATCCACCTTGGTATAAGTCCTTCATCTCATTATGTGAAGATCAATCCTAAGCAATGGGAGAAGGATATGACTAAGAAATATATCCATATTATAATTATGGTTTGTAATGAAAGAGTTATTTAAACCTTAAATTTAAAAAAAAAGTAAATCTCTTATGCTTAGAGAACTATGATACATATACCCCTATAGATAGTTAACATGTGTGAACTAGTGATTACAATGTTGTTAAAAAATATCAAAGTCTATATCTTGACCTGAATTTAAGGTAAAATATACATTAAAATTGAGATGTTTCAACTAGTAATGAGGGTAAAATCATGGTGGTCACATCACAAAAATAAGAGTAACCTATTTGAGTGCATTTGGATTGTGTGAGGCTCACACAGTCGATGAGAGTTATTAAGAATGAGAAGGTGATAGATGAATAAAAGTAAAAAAGATTGGGATAAATGAAGGGAGATTAAATTTAGGATAAATACACATAAATACCTTATTTAATTTATTTATAATGCTCTTGAGTAAGGAAATTGTTTGGTCGGGGTTGTAGACCGAACACACACAAGATTATGCATGACTGTGTATGTAGATGTGTTAGTAAGATTGAAGACATGAGCCTTAAGGATATGATAAATTTTAAAAATGAATATAGTGATATTATTACACCCATATGGAATCTAAAATAATATTTCTCCTATTACTAGCATCAATTACTACAGTCTTATGCACTAGGGCATGTTAACCCAAGTAGACCTAAAGGTAGGTCATGAGAGAAGGATGGAGACTAAAATAAAGTTTAAATGTATGGAGAGAGTTTAAAAATATTATTATTAGGTTGAAAATAAATTTTCATGATGAATTTAAATCCCAAAACACATAATTAAACTCTTGAGACTTAGTTGAGTCCTATTAGGCCTAAAAGCCAGTCCTAGTCCTAGAAGGTCCACACCACCTTGGGGTATACTCAGACCTTCAAAAAAAACATTAAGATCATAAAAGGTATGGGAGGATGTTATAGTTAATATAAAATAATTTAAAAGTAAAGGAAAACAAAAAAAAATGGGTGGAATTGGTCTTAAGACCCTACTCAAGTCACAAAGTCCCAGGCAATCAACTCAAGTAACCACTTCAGATGCTCATAATCTTCACCATAGAGGGACCTAGGATTAGGTATTTTTTGGAAATTTAACTAACATATGGATTCAAAATCCATAAAATAATGAATTAAAATGAGGGGATCAATTTTATGAATGATCCTTAAGAAGTTAACCTATTCAAATTGATCAGTAAAAAGCTTGAGACACACCTTCCAACACTCCTATCTCTACACATGTTCTACATGGTATCCTAAGATGTTTAGGGGAGATGGAAGGGTAAATTTGATAAAGGTTTAGGAAAATTATATTTGGTTTGGAATTATATATTATATGAACCATTGTTAAGATGGTGTACCTCCAAAACTCTTCCTAAACTCCAGATGGAACCTAATGATAGATTTTTGCTACAAAATACATCTAGATGGATTTTTTTGTATATAAAATGGTCTTAAATTTCTCATCAGGTATTTTTATCACTAAAAGGATCTATTAATTATCACCATGACACATATTATATGGATTAGGCCTAAGATATATAGTTTAAGCATACAAGTAAATAATTGAGAAGGGTTTGTATGAACCATCAGTGTTTTAGGTGAAAAGGGGTCCTAAATTCCCCAAATAGCCTTATATTAGTAACCTATAGTAGCCTCTATAATTGGTTAACCATGACAAACCTAGGTCTCTAAGTGAGAGGCATTATTTCATGCCACCTAAGGAAAATGGATTAATGATACCAACACAGGTACTCTAAGGAATCTTAGAGATGATTTTCATGATGAAAATAGTAGAGAGGTGCCTCACAACCCTAGGATAAGGTCAAAACTCAAAGACCTTGTAATTATACATGTGATCTAACAACCTCAATTAATACAATGTCATGTAGGGATCATAACAGAGGATAAAAAGGGATATTAAAGGATGCCTAAAACCTATATAGTAGTGATCATTAGATTTTTTGGGAGGTCTTTCCCACTTTGGGTTGTAAGAGAGTTTCTACAATTGGCCATTCTAGCCTATAGACACCTAGAGACTATTTAAAAAGCATGCTTCTCACCTACGAGACATTTTCACATGATCATAACTATATGGAACCTCTACATGGGGAAATGATAACTTTATAAGAGGTTAATGTGTTTATCTACATGAATTTAGTGGAATTGGTTAGGAGGTTTAGTCCCTAACTTCTATGAGCCATCGTTAAGTGTCTTAGACATTCTTAAACCTTCCTAAAACCCTAATAAGGACCCAAATTTTGAAATTCAATAAAATATGAATCCTAACATATGGTAACCACTTTAAAAACACTCGGATCATGTCTTTCACTTAGAGGAGGTCATGTTCATGGTACTTAATTGTATGAATACTATACAGACACCTCCATTAACTATAAGTTTTCAAGGTTTTAAATAATAAGTAAAGTGAAAAACTTGGTAATAAGTTCCTAATCATGGGAGATGTTAGTTTAGGACTATTTTATCTCCTCAAAGATGGAAATTTTCACTTAACTACTTAGAAGTGCTTCTACTAAACTTTAACAATCAACTAGTTTACAAGGCTAGTCTAGATGGCCTAATAATGCAAGAAATGTGAGTTTCAAAGTGTGAGATGTTTTAAGGGTCAATATACTAATGTATAAGGCTAGTTTAAGTGTGATTCAATCCTAATAATATATCTTGAGGGTTTATTTTAACTATCTCATTCATCCAAATAGTGGATGGATAAAAGACTACGTTACTAGCTGATGAAGCCTACTTAATTAGTAGGAGAGAAGTGCTAATGGGCATAGAAAGGAATAATGGAGTTAATGATACACCTTAATACATATGTAAATACACCTTTACATGATTATTTCCCATAATTATGAACATTTGGGGATATTTTAGATGGTTTCTTCATCAGGGTCAAACTATAGGTGTGGGTAACTACTTAATGCCTCATGAAAAAGGGTCCAATTAAACCTCTTTAAATTTTGGTAACTGATGAAGGGAGATTAAATTTTATGAATGTGGTGTTCATGGAATATTTAATAACTTATTAAAATTTGACATCATTGCTCTAAGTAGCTTATTTATGGCACCTATCCACTCAAACTATGCATAGGAGAGCAAAGGAGATTATTGTAATTGTTGCATGTCCATTATGGCCTCTTCATGGCCTTTTATATGCCTATATTATTGTATATCTCATGTAAAAATATATATATTCAATAATTTATCTCTTTTTTCTCATCCCTCAGTTGGATGTAGCAAAGCTCTACCAAAATTATATCTTTCACCTTGAATCAATAGAGAAAGAACAATTATAGACTTCTGTATGAGTATTAGTGTGTATTATGATTATTAATTTGTATAAATTATGAGGTTTGTCTTATTTTTAAATTCATTTATTTAACCTAATGTTATACTATCATCCTATACAAGTTATATTAAGTGTTAATAGGTAGTGGTGGTGTTGAAGAGTGAGTTGATTAGTACTGTCTCACACATACATGCATTCTTTGCCTTTAAGTTATAAACTTTGTACCTAACTTCCTTATTAAATATTCATGTTTATGATTATATCAAGAATATTTTTTATATACTTATCTTATATTGGATTCATAAATGTGTTTCAAGATTAGTCAAGAGAGGAGAAATGAACATTGGTGCATCACCACCTCTAGTATAGGTTTTCCTTTCAAGTTTTCATCTTAACCCTTTTCATCCCAACATAAATAGGTCTTATAATAAGAGTTTAAGTTTATTTATCATGGGATATATCCCCATAAACTATAGGTTTGATCTATATTATAGGTAACCCACAAACTTTAGACCAATCCCATGCTAGTCCAAGTTTGAAGTAGAATTGAATAATATCCTTCAAAGGGTGCAACTTGGGTTACTAACAACTATGTATATGTAAAACCATAATGGATGGAGAGAGAAATATATTAAAAATAGATTAATTTTGATACTTATATCTAATAAAGAGAGGAGAAAATTTATATATACTTACTTTGAATATGAACCCATCGAGACTCAATTTATCCCTTTGCCAAAGGTGTTTCACAAGAGGTTATGGTCTGTAAGGATCACTAAGAAAAGCCAAAGAATCCAATAATTTTTCACAAGACAATATATTTCTCATAGTATAAACCTTGATCTAAGACTCCTCAATTAGAATGGTAGAAGAGCAGATTGTAAAGAAGTGAAAATGAATTGTTAACTCTTGTCATCTCTCTAAGAATGATGAAATGCATGTGTTTATATAGCTAAACCTAACCCTAGTCCTTTTCAAATGTCTATGTTGACAAGGTTGACCTAATTGACATTATATTTTTATTGATAAAAGAAATTAGGTCTTGGTCTTAGGTTAGATAGGGGCTAACCTAGACCCTAAATAAATTTTTATCAATTAAATTACAAGGTTAATGGGGTTGATGGTGTAACATAACCTATCAAAAAGGACTTTTGGGTAGGGAAAGGCTAATGAAGGTGAAAAATGACAAGATGAGGGTGTTTAATATGAGGCAAATCTTAGGTAAATGTTTTTAGGAGATAGTTGTATTGATAGTAAGTGGTAATATAGGGACAATAATCCTACAAAGCACCAATGGTTTGCCCACCCCTTTCTTGGTGCACCCCTTAAGGCATGAACTTAAAGAGATTGAGAATTGATGGGTTCATGTTAGATAAAAAACATCATTAATTGATAAAGTTTACAAAATTATGTTTAAAAATATGCCCCACTCAAATCTCATCACATGTCACTTAGGTGTAACAGTGGATGGTGCTTTGAGAAAAGAACATAGTAACACAAAATGATAAAGCTAAAAAAAGGTTGTAGTATTTTAAAAAATAAAATAACTAAATTTAAATTATTTAAATTGGAAACAACTAAAAAACTTAAATGTATTCCTACCTTAACTTACCTTTATTGCTAGATGGTTGTCTATTGTGTTTTTAGTTTTGATCATGGAGTGGAGAGACTAGGTTTGACAATCCCAAAGATATAAAATTAATGAGAAAAAAAAATTAGGAAAGACAAGATAACTAATGTTATGTGGATGAGACATACATGTAAATTTTGCAAGTTGGGGTGCCTAGTGTTATGTTAGACCAAACGACCAGGTCAAATTTAGAGTAAATTGGGTAACCAAAAAGACAAGGCTACTAAAGACCAAAAAACTCAAACATGTAGATCTTAAGTAAGAAAGGAAAACTCACCAATTCAAACCATGGATACATGTCAAAAAGGATGGTAATCACATATCAATGTAAAAGTGGTAACAATCCTTAAACAAATATGGGTAAGAAAAATGGTAAAACAACATTGCTGATTGAGTAGTAATAATCCTTACTCAATCATCAATGAAAAAATTATGTAAATTGGAAAACAACATTGTTAAGTGAGGAAGAATGAGCCAAAATCACTCAATAATGAAAAAAGTACATGAAAGTACTATTGGACTCAGATGTCCAAAAAAATTGTAGGATACAATAATGGAAAATGGTAAAAGAATACAAATTAAGTCTAGGAATGTAGATTCATGGTATAAATAAAATAATCTATAGTTTCTCAAGCATATTTTTTTGTTCTAAGGAGAGATAAAAATGAAATAATGTAGTGATAACATATTTTTAAGATGTGAAGAAGAGGGAATGTAGAATAAGGGAAAATATATTTAAAATCACACTTGCCTGTCAAGGGGAAAATGAAATGGGTGAAGGGGAGAATGCATAAAAAACCAAGTTAGAGTAACTATTTATCAAAGTCAAGACACTGAAATTAGGTTTTTAAAAATAAGAGAACTTTTGAAATTAAGTACTCTAAAGAAATTCTCCTAGCCACACAAATGTTAAGTAAAAATTGAAGTATGTTGTTCATGCCATGAAGGTTATATGCATGAAAATTATAATCAATGTACCTTCCCATAACATGTTCCCCATTATTTGGAACCCACTATAGAGTCATGAATATCATATGAATATTGGGTACTTGTATTATAAATTAGTTATCACCATAGAGTTTATTGAATTCTCCTATTATTTTATATTGGCCTACTGCACCCCAATAGACCTCGGTTCTATCATGAGGCCAACTATGGAGTTTTATCTTTAATTAGAGATAGAAGATATGAAATTAATCACATACTTTGGTTTTTTTTTAACTTTTGAAATTTGTATGTTGCCTTTTGTATATCATTGCCTTTTATTTAAATTGATTGTTATTTTAACTTTATTTATGGCTTTTTCTTTTCCTCCTCCATATGTATTCACAAGACCAAACATGGGTGCTAGAGATGATTTTAATTTGAATAATTTGGACTTGGTTTCTAAGAAATATAACTTAGAGAGCATGGTGTCTAAGAGTCTCATGAATGATGGTGAAATAAAAGTGTTATCTTGACTTAGACCTTGGTTTATCCAATGTGGAATGAAAGGAAAGGAAATCAAGAGGAATAAAACATAAAATAATTTAAATTACTTCAAATCACAAAAAAATATGACAAAGGGTGAAAAAGGGATAAAATGATAGTAAAAGTGTGATTTATTATCATAGGAAAGAGGAAAGTATAAGAAAATATGTTAACATAATTTGTTATGCAAATTCTATGTACAAAAGAAGCAAAAGCTAAAGTTGAGAAGAAGGATTAAAAACTCATAACCATCATTAGACACATTATAGAAAATGAAAACTGAATGAAATATGGTGATTTTATGAGGAAGGCCAAGTCATATCCATTGTAATACACTGCAACTCATAAAATATAAACCCACGAGGGTGCAGAAAGTATGTGAAAATTAAATGAGAAAGATGGTATTTTTGAGTAAGGCTAGGTCCTATCCATGGTATTATATTGTAACTCAAAAAAAAGAAACCCAAGAGGCAAAAAAATTATTGGGAAGTGAGAAAATAATGAGAACAAAATGAAATAATGAGAAAGACTGGGTCTTATCCATGGTTTTACAATGAAACTAATGATAAAAGGGAAACCAAAGGACCAAAAGGAAGTGTTGACCATTTTTACACATAGGCCAAAATGGGTCAACCTCTTTATAGTTAAAATATTGTATAGGGGTATTTTATAATGTCATAAGGTATGTTGTGGCTTTGTTTGATGTCATTTCATATGTCATTTTAAGTGGATCATGGCTTAGCCTAGTCCTTATGTCTTCTAGTGTCTTCATAATCATTTTGATCATATATACAAGTAGTAGATTTTCATGGTGTTAAGTAGTTGTAGAGTAGGTCCAAAAAATCCTAAGGTTGTACTTTGGAGTTTTGTTTAACTTTTGGTCAAGTGATTGGAACATAAATATTTCCTTTAGAAGAAGTGTTCCATATAAATGTCGTAACAAATGTACAAGTGTTAATTCCTTTAGAAGCTTTGTTTTGGTGTTAATTCTTTTAAGACTTTTGTTTTGGGGTTTTTGGGTAAGTGTTGAAATTATTTTAGGAGTTATGTTTTGGGATTTTGTAAGTGTCAAGAGTTGTTTTGGATATTTTGTCCAAAATAATTTCTTCAAAGGATCATTGATTGATGAAGTAGACATTTTCAAAAAGATTGAAGGATATATTTTCAAGAAGTTTGTCCTTTACAAAAATCTTGAGGGGCACTTTTTCAGCAAAGTGTCCTACACACTTTTCTCAAAAGTTCTTTTCTTTCACAAAGTGTCCTACACACTTTTTTCAAAGGGTGCTTCTTCTTTTTCAAAGGGTTCAATGCAAAAATCCTCAAGGGTATGTTTCTCAGGAAAGTGTCATGTTCAATTTTCCTAAAAGGTACTTTTCTTGAGAAAGAGGTCCTTTTTAGAATCCTAAAGGATATCATTTTTCAAGATAAGGATCAGACTTATTTTGGAAAAATTGTCTGAATAAATTTTTTGAAGGAATTGTTATAAAAACAAGTGCCCCAAATAATTTATTTGATAGGATCCTCCCCAAGAAGGTGTCCCAAATTATTTCCCTAAAGGGTATGTTTCTCAAGGAAATAGTCCATTTCAAAGTTCTGAAGGGCATTTTCTTAGAAAAGTGTCCTACACACTTTCTTTTAAGGACTTTCTGTAGCAAGGTGGACTAAGTCATAAGTTGTAATGGACACTTTTTAAAGTCTCAAAGGTCACTTTTAAAGGGGAAAATGAGTATTGTGAAAAGGATAAAAGGCAATTTTTAGGACATAATTCCTTTGGGAAAATTGTCCCAAATAATTTTCCCAAAGGCAATTTTCTTTTAGAATTTTTTTCCCAAAGCAAAAGAATAAGGAAGTATTCATTTGGACTTTTTGTATAAGATAGATATCCTGAAGATTCAAATTATTTTGAACATTTTGTCTGAAATAATTGCTCAAGGTAAAGATGTGACAAGTTTTTTCCTTCAAAGGAAGTGGATGAGACACAAATCCCAAAAGAAATATCTAATGAAAGGGTCCAAAATAAATAGTCATTTTATTTCCTAAGGTCCTAGGTAGCCCTATAGGCATCAAATTCAAGCCCCTTAAACTAGTTGGTTCAAATTGAAAATCCAAAGACATTCATGCTAACATCAAGTTTAAGATCAAATAAATTAAGTCCTCTTGGGATTAAATTTGATGGTCATGTGACCATCAATGATGGTCAAAAAAATGTCAAAAAACATCCTAAAAACCATCAATTTTAAAGTCATGAGGTATTCATTAGGTTTTAAATGGAGGGTCTTAGAAATATCAATAGTCATCACTCGATCATACACCTCAATCCAATATTGTGAGATGAGTCAAATAGTCAAAGAGCTCAAGGGGTCAACACATGGCACAAGTAGGTGAAGCTAAAAACTAATAGTAGGATCCAAAGGATTAATGTGCATTTGACATGTTGCATAGGTATGGAAATGGTTGACAATTCAAATGTAGATATGAGGGCTCAAGTTTATTTAGACTTAGAAAATCTAAAAGAGTGAGTCGAGTCAAAATGGTCAACAAATCTCAAGGATGAGTGGCTGCATGATAAATAACACAAGAACATTCAACTAGTAAAATATTGATGGATCATGGGTTTCTAATCAAATCAATGAAGTGACATTATATATAGGACTAAGGATTCGATCTAGTCCTCAATGACCAATCAGAATAAAGGGGAGCAAAGTGACTTCCATATTTTAGAATGAAAGTGGTCATGCTTCTCTCATACATCATCTCAATGTGATAAATATGGAACCCAATAAACAATTCATTATTTCAATGAAAGGTTTTATAATACTTGGCATAGGTTGTCTCCTCACATGATACCACCATCTAGCTTTTTATTACCTACTTACTTGAAATCCATTGGGGCTGAAATTGTTATCATGATTCAATCTATGGGTGGTTCCACCCTCCTTAAAACATATGAACTTGTTATCAAATTTGAGAATAGTCTCATCTAAGCTATAATATTGTCACATAAAGTATCTATACCTTTGTTTTCTCATTCTTCTATTGATGCTTTAGATGTATCCCAGGTTATAAATGCCAATACCAAACCTAAAGTGGCTCCTATGCACTCAAAAAATAATGTCATGGATAAAGATGTAGAAATTCAAAGGCTAAGATATCAAATTAGACAAGATAATGTGAAACAACATTCCTATTGTAACCTTTACCCCTATCAACAACAATTTGGAAGAGGGAGATGCCAATGGTACCCTAATCCCAGTAGGATTGCTAATACATACAATCTTAGCTCTACCACTGATGCAAGGGAGATGGTACTAGTTCATAGCAATTTGGTGTAGGGAGAAGATTGGTATGAAGAACAATTCATAGATGTAAATAAAAATAGATATAGATATATAGTGTTTCAAGGGGTATCTACCCCCTCCTATCAAATGAATATGAGGTGATGATGCAAGCTAATGAATGTTGGCAACCTCAAGCAAAAATCTTCACCAATTTCTTGGTTGAGGACACTTTTGTGCTAAAACAAGGAGCCTCTATTAAAAAAACATAACGGCCAAGAAGAGGGATCTATAAAATAGCAACAACATACTTTTAGGCTCATCCAACTACCCTACGAGGCAATAAGATGTAACTGTAAGTGTGATAGTTCTAAAGGCTTCTGTGATGAATCCAAAGGCTTCCACACATCTAAAAATTCAAAATAGGGTAGGGTATATTCAAATTTCATTTATTTTTAAAGTTATAAACAATTATTTACCTCTAAATAAATAATAAAAGGTGAGCACTAATTCTCTAAACATAGTATATTCCTTAAAGAGTGATAAAGCATCTATCTATTTATGGTATATCCTTCATATTCCTAGCCAAAAAGAATTATTACAAAAACAATTGCCCACTATTCCTACTAGTAATTCATCTTCAAATAAAAGTCATGACCATGTTGTTATTTGAAATGCTCCTAGTACCATTGTAGAACCATCCACTAAAGCTGAGAAACCTTCACCCTTATATCTCACTCTCATAGTGGGTGATAAGCTAGTCCATAGTTGCATAGTGGATAGTGGAGCTTCAACTTTAGTCATGACCAAAGTAATAGTTGACAAATTAGGTTTTAAGTATGAGACTCATAGTAAAGGATTTCTCTAGCTAGATGGCACCCCTACCAAAACCATATGACTGACTTTGCAATATGCCTATCAAGGGACTTTATTGCCAATATTAGTAAATATATTTAAACTGATTAGTCCTTCTTGGAATTTATAATGAGGCATGGGACCAAGGTGGAAAGTAGTACATAACCTCTTTCAAGGTTTCATATTGAACCCTACATTGAGATAAGTTTTGACTTGAATTGTGTTATCCATGAGAGGGAAGAACCTAATGTGGATGAGGTAATTTCCAAGCGTGAAGGAATTTATGATTTATTCTTTGATGAGTATAGTGTAGATGAATATGGACATGATCCTTACACATGTTTTTTGAAAAATCACCTTGGAACTTACATCATACATGAGCATCCATTTGAAGAAGTTGAAGTTAGTACCAAACATTCTTATGATGTCAAAGGTAATTATATGATCCATGAGTATGATGATCCTAAGTTGGTGGATCTAATTAGGCATCATAGTGGGGGTAGTGATGTTTTAATTCCTACTATTAATGAAGATTATTTAGGTAATGACACTTATGAGGAAGAAGAGAATGACTTATGGCTAAGATTTGAGGCCATATGTCAAGAATTTGACAAGATTAGTTACCTTACTTATTCTCCTAAAAAGTGTATAATTGATTTGTTTGTTGATGAAAATAATGATAAATTTCTTAGGTGTTTTATAAAGTGTGAAAGTAAATGTCATGTTTTTAAATAAGAAGGACATCAATATATTATTCAAGAGCTTATAGTTCTAAAGAGACCCAGTGAGGTCAAGGTTGAAGTTGTTGTGCCTAAAAGATAGTTGGGAGAGTAATATGGTATTGATACATGTTCAGAGGGGTTGGATCCTAAGGAATAATAACTTTATAATCCAAAGCACCAAGTATATCTTGTACAATAATACATAACGGTTGAGGTAGCTACCATCATCCTATTCTATAGAATAAGGAATGCATATCATATGTGGTAGTGATCAAGAGGATTGTAACTCCAACCAAGGATCATGGAAATTAGAAAATATCATCCATGAAGGTATTAAATAGTTCACTTGTAGGCCTAAGAAATTTAAAATGTGATAGGATTTTTTATCACATACATGTGCAAGTAATTGGTGATAAGCATGCCCCTCATTCTAGGCTACATTCATGGAGTGATAAAGATGTTAAGGGAACCATTTTTTACCCTGATTAAGGTATGATCAAAGGTTTCACCTTTAGGGGTTGGTATTATAAATATTAGGTTAGGTGTATGTTTCCCTCATTGTTGTGTTGTGTTCCAATAAATGATTTTGAAGAACATGTGTGTTTTGCTTAGTTTCTTGATTTGTGTTGTGTTCCTATTATTTTCTTATGTTTTGTATACTATTTAAAAGTAGTTTATATGTCCAACCTATATACTTGTGACTCCATATCCCAATGGATAGAATTAGGTAACTAGTCATGGTATAGCAAGCATACCACCCTTGGGAAATTACCAAAGATGTTGACAAAATTTCCCTATAGGCCAAAATGGGTCAACCCACGTATAGTCAAAATCTTTAATAAGAGATTTCCATAATGTCATAGGGTATATTATGGATTATTTTGATGTCATTTCATATGCCATTTTGAGTGGGTCATGTCCTATCCTAGTATTTTTGTCTTAGGAATCATTTTAATCATATATATAAGGTGCATATTTTCATGTTGTTGAGCAGTTGTAGAGTAGGTCTAGAAAAGCCTAAAGTTACACTTGGGAGTTTTGTTTAACTTTTGGGCAAGTGATTGGAGCATTAAAATTTATTTTAGAAGTTCTCCACACAAATATTGTAACAAATTTAAAAGTTTTAATTCCTTTGAAAGATTTGTTTTGGTGTTAATTATTTCAAGACTTTTGTTTCAATGTTTTTGGCTAAGTGTTGGAATTATTTTAGGAGTTATGTTTCACACTATTATTTAAGTGTCTAGAATTATTTTGGATATTATATCTAAAATAATTTCCCTAAAGGATCATTTATTGATGAAGTGGATCTTTTCAATAGGATCTAAGGATGTATTTTCAAGAAGTTGGTCCTTTACAAAAATTCTAAGGGGCACTTTTTTCAACAAAGTTTCCTATGTACTTTTCTCATAAGGTCTTTTTTCTATAAAGTGCCCTACACACTTTTTTAAAAGGGTGATTTTTTTCTAAAGGGTCCAATATAGAAAGCCTAAAGGGTTTTTTTAATGGGCAAGTGTCTTATTTAATTTTCCAAAAGGGTACTTTTCTTGGGAAAGAGGGTCCTTTTCAGAAGCCTAAAGGATATCTTTTTTTAAGCTAAGGGTCAAATTTCTTTCATCTATAAAATTTTTCTAAAGGAATTTATGTATAAAAAAGTACCCTAAATAATTTATCTAAGGGGATCCTCACCAAGCAAGTGTCCCAAAATATTTCCAAGAAGGGTATGTTTCTTGAGGAAATAGTCCACTTCAGGGTTTTGAAGGGTATATTCTTAGCAAAGCATCTTACACAATTTCTCAGAAGGATATATTTATACTGAGGTGGACCAAGTTAAAATTTCTAAAGGACACTTTTCAAATTCCTGAAAGACACTTTTTAAGGGTAAAAGAGGACTATTGTTAAAAGGCTAAAGGGTAATTCTGAGGACATAATTCCTTTAGAAAAATTGTCTGGGATAATTTTCTTGAAGGAAATTTTCTTTCTAAACTTTTATTCCAAGGTAAAAGACTAAGGTAAAATTTCTTTGGATCTTTTGTCCAATATAAAGATCTTGAATATTTAAAAAAATTCAAACATTTTGTCTAAAATAATTGTTCAAGGCAAAGATGTGGTAAGTTTTTTCCTTTAGAAGAAGTGGTCAAGACATAAAGAACAAAAGAATTATCCAATGATAAGCTCTGAAGGAAATAGATATTTTATTTCAAAAGGTCTTGGGAAACCCCACAAATGTCAAATTCAATCCCCTCCATGTAGATATTTAGATTTTAAAATCTAGATACATTCATGCTAACATCAAGTTTTAGCTTGAACAAAATAAGTCTTTTTGATCTTAAATTTGATGCTCACATGGCCATCAGTATTGGTTTCACAAATGTTAAATGACATATTATAGACTATCAATTTGAAGGTCATGAAGTTGTCACTGGGTTTCAAATAGTGGGTCCTAGTAAGATCAATAATCCTCTCTCGATCATAGACCTTAATCTAATGATGTGAGGTGAGTCAAAAAATTAGAGATATTGAGGGGTTGACACATGGCATAAGTGCATGAAGCTACATATTAATAACAAGATCCTAAATATTAACATGCATTTAACATGTGACATAGGTGCAGATAAGGTTGACAATTCAAAGGTAGATCTAAGGGTTCATGTTTGTTTGGACCTAGCAAATCCAATGGAGTGAGTTGGGTCAAAATGGTTAGTAAATCTCAAGGATGAATGGGTGCATGATAAGTGCCATAAGCAAATTTAACTAGTATAACATCAACAACTCATGTGTATCCATGCATAGGAAAATTGATGAAACAAAATGAGTGATGGGATTAATGATCTAAGTCAATGCTCGATGACCAATCATAAAAAAGAAGAGCCAAGTGATTTAGGTAGAGGTCAAAGAGTTAATTTTTGACTAATTCAAGCAAGCATGATGGATCCACTCCTGAGAATTATTTATTTGGGGCCAAGAGGGGATATTTCAGAATCAGATGGTGCCATTAGGGACCTATGAAGTAAGACATGTAGAACTTAACGATTATCATCAAAACTATCCATAGGAAAGTGATCTTTCTTTCCACTTGGGCACACATCATGAAATACCAATTTAGAGTGGTTTAACATCATGACAAATACCTAATAAATTTATCTATTTATTATAAATAGATGGATGCCTAAACCTAGTGGGAATGCTTGATTACAACATTACAACCACCAGGGGGGATTAAAGAGAGAATATTATAGTTGAAAGTAATAGGGATTAATCAAACAACCCAAAGGAGAATAATTCATGGAAGAAATTATAACTATAACTAAAGCATTTGAACTTATTAATTCCCCTTTTGAGCACCAAGGCCCTTCTCTCTTGTAAGCATTATCCTATAAATATATCCCTTGAGCTATTATAAAAATAATCACACCATGTATGGTGACACTCTACTAGATTGATGTTATATTCTACTTTTGAACATTATTAAAAGTTTGTTTTTATTATTTTTTAATAATTGTCTAATTTTTCAAGTGATGTATGGTGATGAGAAGTGATAACTCTCTATCCTTCCTTCCCTTATCCTTTCATGTCTGAGCAAGAGTTCCTAGTCTAACAGGTCATATAGAGTGTAGGCTATTATGTAAAGTTTTCAAAGTGTATACTTATCCTTTGAATATGAAATATACCATATAGTTCATTTACCTTTTGTTGTTGCTCATATTTTTCCTCTCTATCTAAATACTCATGTTAGAATCTATTAAAACTTAAAGACTAGTCTGTATTTTCTTTTTTAGTATGGTATAAATGTGATGGTAATGTTGAAGATATTCTAGGTGTATTACCCCCTTAGATTAGGTTTGTTTCATCCAAATTCTAGATATTTTCCCATAATCAAGTATTAGCATAGGTGAAATCACTTCAAGATACATTTAGGGAACTAGCCCTTGAAATCTAGAGGCTCACTTACACTATAGGTACACCCACATAACAATAAGTGTTCCCATGTTGCCAAAAGCTGGAAGAGGATTGAATAGACTCTTTTAGTGTGTGATATTCCAAATATTTCCACCATTTTTACCCACAAGACAAAATGGGTCAACCCCCCTATATTAAAAATCTTGTATAGGGGCTTTTTATAATGTCATAGTGTATGTTGTGGCTTTGTTTGATGCCATTTTATATGTTATTTTAAGTGGATCATGACATAGCCTAGTCCTTATGTCTTAATAATAATTTTGATTATATATGAAAGTAGTATATTTTCATGGTGTTGAGCAATTGTAGAGCAGGTCCAGAAAAGCCTAAGGTTGCACTTGGGAGTTTTGTTCAACTTTTGGCCAAGTGATTAGAACATTTAGATTTAATTTGAAGTAAGTTTTCCACATAAATCCCACAATAAATGTATAAGTGTTAATTCATTTAGAAGAATTTTTTTGGTGTTAATCCTTTTAGGACTTTTGTTTTGGGGTTTTTGGCTAAGTGTTGGAATTATTTTAGAAGTTATGTTTTGGGCTTTTGTTTAAGTGCCAAGAATTGTTTCAAACATTTTGTTTGAAAAAATTTCCCCAAAGGATCATCTATTGATGAATTGGACTTTTTCAAAAGGCTTAAAGAATATCTTTTCAAGAAGTTGGTCCTTTACAAAAATCTCAAGGGGAATTGTTTCAGCAAAGTGTCCTATACACTTTCTCGAAAAGTCTTTCCTTCACCAAAGCGTCCTGCACACTTTTTTTGAAGGGTGTTTTTTCTTTTTCAAAGGGTCCAATGCAAAAATATTGAAGGGTATGTTTCTTGGGGAAGTGTCATCTTAAATTTTATAGAAGGGTACTTTTCTTAGGAAAGAGTGTCATTTTTAGAAGCCTAAAGGATATCTTTTTTCAAGATAAGAGTTAAATTTCTTTTGGAAAAATTATTCAAATAATTTTTTTGAAGGAATTATTCTACAAAAAAGTGCCCCAAACAATTTATCTAAGGGCCTCCTCCCTAAGAAAGTGTCCTAGATTCTTTCTTTAAAGGGTATGTTTCTTAGGGAAATAGTCCACTTCAAGGTTTTAAAGGGCATTTTCTTAGCAAAGTGTCCTACACACTTTCTTTGAAGGACCTTTCTTCAGTGAGGTGGATCAAGTCATAAGTCTTGAAGGACACTTTTCAAGGGGAAAATAGGACTATCGTAAAAAGGTTAAAAGGTAATTTTGAGGACACAATTCCTTTCGAAAAATTATCTTGAATAATTTTCCTAAAGGTAAATTTATTTTCAAACTTTTGTCCCAAAGCAAAAGACTAAGGTAGTAATTCTTCAGACCTTTTGTCTAAGATAGAGATATTTAAGACTCATTCTTTCAAACATTTTGTCCAAAATAATTATTGAAGGCAAAGTTGTAAAAATATATTTCCTTCAAAGGAAGTGGCTCAAAAAAAAAATCCCAAAATAATTTTTCAATGAAAGGGTCAAAAATAAATAGTCATTTGATTTCCAAAATTCCTGGGTAACCCTCTAGACATCAAATTCAAGCCCCTCCAACTAGTCTGTTGGACTTGAAAATCTAAAGACTTCCATGCTAACATCAAGTTTAAGCTCAAAAAAAATTAAGTGATTTTGAGATTAAATTTGATGGTCATATGAATGACAAATTATCTCCTAAAAATCATTAATTTTAAGGTCTTGAAGTAGCCATTAGGTTTTAAATAGTGGGTCCTAGCAATATGAACAATCCTCACTTGATCGTACACCTTAATTCAATGGTGTGAGATGAGTCAAATAGTTAGAGAGTTTAAGGGGTCAACACATGGCATAAGCACATGAAAATATATAATCACAATAAGATCTTAAGGAATAACATGAATTTGACATATGGCATAGGTAGAGATAGGGTTGAAAATTCAAAAGTAGATCGGAGGGCTCATGTTCATTCAAACCTAGAAAATCTAACAGAGTGAGCTGAGTCAAAATGGTTAAAAAATCTCAAGGATGAATGGGTGCATGATAAGTGGCACAATTGTATTCAACTAGTAGAAGATCGATGGATTATGGGTATCCATGTAAAAGCAAAGCAATGGAGTGAAATGAGTCATGGGATTAATGATTTGAGTAAGTCCTCAATGATTGAATAAAATAAATGGGAGCCAAGTGACTTAATTAGAGGTTGAAGAGTCAATTTTAAACTAAGGCAAGCAAGCATGATAGAGCCAAGATTGAGCATGATTTAGTTAGGGATAGGAAGATATATTTTGAAATTAGATGGTATCATTAGGTACCTATAGAGTAAGACACATAGAACTCAATTTCTATCTCTAAATCTAATCGTAGGAAAGTGACCTTTCTTCCCACTTGGGCACACATCATGATAAACTAGTTTGGATCAGTTTAGCATCAAGATAAATCCCTAATAGATTGATCCAATTATTCTTACTAGATAGATGCTAGAACTTAGTGGGAATGCTTGATTCTACCATTGTAACCATTAGGGAGGATCAAAGAGGGAATATTGTAGCTATGTAGTAGCTAAAAGTGATGGGGATTAATCAAATAGATAGAAGGACCATAATTCATAGAAGTAGTTATAATTATAGATAAATCATTTAAATTGATTGATTCCCCTTTTGAGCACCAAGACCCTTCTCTCTTGTAGTAATTCTCCTATAAATATAACACTTGAGCTATTGTAAAAATGACCACACCATATATGGTGAATCCCTATTGGATTGATATTATATTCTACTTTTAAACATTAATACAAGTTTGATTTCTAAGTTTTAAATAATTTTTCAAGTCTACAAGTGATGTATGGTGATGAGAAGTGATAACTCTCTATCCTTACTTCCCTTATCCTATCATGTCTGAGCAAGAGTTCTCAGTCTAATAGGTCATATAGAGTGTAGTCTAGTGTGTAAATATTTTCAAGTGTAAAATTATCATTTGATTATGGAATCTACCCTCTATTTAATTTACCTTGTGTTGATACTCACATTTTACCTCTATATTTAAATACTCATGTTAGAATCTATTACAACTTAGAGACTAGTTTGTATTTTCTATTTTAGTGTGGTAAAAATATGATGATCATGTATAAAGTATTCTTAGTGTATCACTCCCTTAGACTAGGTTTATTTCATGTAGCTTATATCTCTTTTCCCATAAGTAGGCATGAGCATATGTTGAAACACTTCAAGATACATTCATGTAACTAGCCCTTAAAACCTAGAGGTTCACTTCCATTATAGGTACACCCACATACCTAGAAGTGTTCCCATGTTGCCCAAATTTAGAAGAGGATTGAAAACCATCTTCTAGGGTGTGATATTTGGTGACAATAGTTATATCACCCCTGATGGGACCCATTATCTTCAAGATAACTTGTTAAGGTGAATGTTGGTCTTGATAATATTAGCTACAAACTAATGTGCTACTCAGCATTTGGTGACTCCATAAAGTAAATCTAGTTTTAGAACATTATTTTGTTATAAAATTTCCCCTATAATTCATGATCATCACTAGTTAATCCTCTACTAGAACATCCAATCCTATTTATCCACCCATTCAACTTGAGATCACTCTTTTAATTCAGTATCCATAGCCTAATCTTCCCTTTGAAGAATGAGTAAATTTTACTAAAGAGGAAGAAGAGGATGAATAATTTGAAAATCTTGAAGAAGACATGGCTAGACATTATGATTTCCCTACCTTCAATATTGATAACCCCATTCAATTTCATGCATATGATGTCATCCCTCCCAATACCACAAAAGGTGTGCCCACATTCAATGGTGAGAGTCATATCACACCTAGTGAGCACATTAGAAATGTCTCTAACTTTTGTAGTTTCCATAATATTATCTGAGAGAACATTTCCATTAGGCTTCTTTAAATGTCCCTTAAAGGAAAGGATCTGGATTGGTATATGACTCTAGAAGGTGGATGCATCTCAACATTGAATGAATTTAGAGTATTACTGACTTCCATATTTTAGAATGAAAGTGACCATGCTTCTCTCATACATCATCTTAATGTGATAAAGAGGGGACCCAAAGAAATAATGCATGATTTCAACAAAAGGTTTCAAAATACTTGTCACAGGTTTCCTCCTCACATGAGACCACTTGGTAACTTTGTATTCCTTACTTACTTGAAAGCCATTGGGACTAAAATTGTTTTCATGCTTCAAGCTATGGGTGGTTCACCCTCCCTAAAGCATATGAGCTTGTTATCAAAGCTGAGAATAGTCTCATATAAGCTAAAGGATGGTCACCTAATGTTTTTATACCTCCATTGTCTCACACTTCTATTGATGCTTCAGATGTATCCCAAGTTCCTAATGCCAATGCCAAAGCTAAGGTGGCTCCAGGTAAGCAGAAAATAATGTCATGGATAAAGATGTATAAATTCAAAGGCTAAGAGATCAACTTAGACAACATAATGTGAAACAAGGTGCTTATAAAAACCTTTACCCCTAGTAATAACAATATGGAAGAGTGAGATTCCAATGGAATCCTAATCCCAATAGGATTGCCAATGCATATTATCCTAACTCTACCAATGATGGAAGGGAGATGGTACCAGTTCATAGAAATTTGGTGTAGGGAGAAGATTGGTCGTAAGACCAATTCATAGATTCCAATCAAAATGGAGAGAAAGATATGATGTCTAAAGGGGTAGCTACCCCCTCCTATCAAATGAATATGAGGTGATGATTCAAGCTAATAAATGTTGGAAATTTCAAGGAGAAATCATCACCAATTTTTTGGTTGAGGACACTTTTGTGCTAAACCAAGGAGCCTCTATTGAAAACAACATAAGAGCCAAGAAGAGGGCTCTAGGAAATGGTAGTAACATGATTTTAAGCTCATCCAACTACCCTAAAAGGCAACAAGATGAAAATTTAAGTGTGATAGTTCTAAAGGCTTCTGTGATGACTCCAAAGGCTTCCACATCTCCAACAAGTTAGAATGTGGTAGGGTCTATTCAAAGTTCCTATATTCCTAAAGTTTCAAGAAATTATTTACATATAAGGACACAATAAAGGGTGAGTACTATTGCTCTAAACATAGTAGATTAATTAAAGAGTACAAAAGCATCTATCTTCATGTTGGATATCCTTCATATGCTTGGCTAAAAAGAATTATTATAAAAGTAATTGCCCACTATTCCTACTAGTCCTTTATCCTCAAATCAAAGTCATGAACATGTTGTTCTTTCAAATTCTCCTACTACCATTGTGGAACCATCCACTAAAGCCAATAAACCTTCACCCTTCTATCTCACTCTCATAGTGGGTGACAAGCTATTCCATAATTGCATAGTGGATAAAAACTTGAAGGTTTTTCTACAAGACTGTCCTAGCTTTCCCATCTTGTAAGACATAGTTGTTATTAACATCCTAGCCCACTTTTCAATCTACCTATCAAGTGACTTTACTACCAATATTGGTGGATATATTTCATCTAATTGGTCCCTCTTGGAATTTAGGATGAGCTATGGAACCAAGGTGAAAATTAGGACACAACCTCTTGCAAGGTTTCATATCGAACTTTATATTGAGATAAATTTTGACTTGAATTGTGTTATTCATGAGAGGGAAGAACCTAATGTGGATGAGGGAATTTCCAAGCTTGAAAAGAATTTTTGATTTATTCTTGGATGAGTATGGTGTAGATGTATATGGACATGATCCTTACACATGATTTGATAAAACTGACCTTGGCACTTACATCATGCATGAGGATCCATTTGAAGAAGTTGAAGTTAGTACCAAACATTCCTATGCTACCAAAGGTAATTATATGATCTATGAGTATGATGATCTTAAGTTGGTGGATCTAATTGGGAACCATAGTGGGGAGATTAATGTTTTCATTCCTATTATTGATGAAGATGCTTTAGATAATGACACTCATGAGAAAGAAGAGAATGACTTATGGCTAAGATTTGAGGCCATATGTCAAGAATTTGACAAGATTAGTGACATTACTTATTCTTCCAAAAAGTATATGATTGATGTGTTTATTGATGAAATTAATGAGGAGGTTCTCAAAAAATATCTAAAGCATGAAAGTAAATGGCATGGTGTTAAATAATATGGACATAAATCTACTATTGAGGATCCTACAATTCTAGAGAGACCTAGTGAGGTCAAGGTAGAAGTTGTTGTGCCTAAAAGATAGTTGATAGAGTAATAAGGTATTGAGCCATGTTTAACGGGGTTAGATCCTAGGTAATAGGAACTTGATAATCCCAATCACCAATTATATCCTCTTAAATAATACATAAAGGTTGATGTAACTATCATCATCCCTATTCTATAAAATAAGGAATGTATATCAGATGTGGTAGTGATCAAGAGGATTACAGCTCCACCCAAGGCTCATGGATATTAGGAAATATCATCCATGAAGGTCTCAAATAGTTTACTTATAGGCCTAAAAACATTCAAAGGTGAAAATATTCTTTATAATGTACATGTGTAAGTAATTAGTGATAAGCATGCCCCTCATATTAGGTTGCTTTCAAGGAGTGATAAGGATACTAAGGGAAGCATTTTTGACCCTAGTTAAGGTATGATCAAAATTTTCACCTCTAGGGGTTAGTATTTTAAATATTAGGTTAGGTGTGTGTTTCCATTATTTTTCTATTTTCTAATAAATGCTTTTAAAGCACATTTGTGTTTTTATAAGTTCCTTGATTTGTGTTTTATTTTTATTATTTTCTTCTATTTTGTATATTATTCAAAAGTAGTTTATATATCCATCATATATACTTATGAATCCATATCCTAATGGATAGGATTAGGAAATTGGTCATGGCATAGAAAATATACCACCCTTAGGAAATTTCCAAAGATGTTGACCATTTTTTCCCATAGGCCAAAATGGGTCACCCTCCTATCATCAAAATCTTGTTTAGGGGATTTATATAATGTTATAAGGTATGTTGTGGATTTATTTGATGTCATTTCATATGCCATTTCAAGTGGGTCATGGACTATCCTATTCTTTGTGTCTTTTGGTGTCTTAAGAATCATTTTGATCGTATATGCAAGTAGCAGATTTTCATGGTGTTGAGAAGTTGCATAGCAAGTCTATAAAATTCTAAGGTTACACTTGGGAGTTTTGTTTAACTTTTGGGAAAGTGCTTGGATAATTCATATTTCCTTTAGAGGAAGTGCTCCAAACAAATCTCATAACAAATTTACAAGTGTTAGTTCCTTTGAAAAATTTGTTTTGGTGTTAATTCTTTTAGGACTTTTGTTTGAGGGTTTTTGGCTAATTATTTTAGGACTTTCATTTCAAGGTTTTTAGCTGTGTTAGAATTATTTTAGGATATATATTTTAGGCTTTTATTTAGGTACTATGAATTTTTTTGGAAATTTTGTCTAAAACAATTTCCTTGAAGGATCATTGATTTATGAAGTGGACCTTTTCAAAAGGATCGAAGGATATCTTTTCAAGAAGTTGGTCATTTATAAAAAAAATTGAGGGGCAATTTTTTAGAAAAGTGTCCTACACACTTTTATCAAAAGGTCTTTTCTTCAGCAAAGTGTCCTACACACTTTTTATGAAGGGTGATTTTTCTTCATGAAAGGGTCTAATGCAGAAAGCCCAAAGGGTATGTTTCTTGGGCAAGTATCCTATTTAATTTTCCTAAAGGGTACTTTTATTGTGAAAGAGGTTCTTTAAAAGAGGCCTAAAGAGAAAAATTTCCTTGAATAGTTTATCTAATGGGATCCTCCCTAATAAAGTGTCCAAAATATTTCTAGAAAGGGTATGCTTCTTAGGAAAATAGTCCACTTTAAGGTTCTGAAGGGCATATTCTCGGTAAAGTGTCTTACACAATTTCTTCATAGGATCTTTTGGTATCAAGGTGAACCAAGTCATAAGTCCCAAAGGAAAAATTTAAATGTCTCAAAGGAGACTTTTCAAGGGCAAAAGAGTACTAGTGTGAAAAGGTTGAAAGGTAATTTTGAGGACATAATTCCTTTTAAAAAATTGTCTGTGATAATTTTCTTGAAGGCAATTTTCTTTCTGAATGTTTACCTCAAGGCAAAAGACTAAGGTATAATTATTTTAGAACTTTTATCCAAGAAAAATATCATGAAGAATTTAATTCTTTTAAACATTTTTTCTAAATTAATTTCTCAAGTCAAATATGTAGCAAGGTTTTTCCTTTGGAGGAAGTGGCCTAGACATAAAGCTCAAAAGAATTGTCCAACGATAGGGTCCAAAGGAAATAGTTGTTTGATTTCAAAAGGTCTTGGGTAGAACTATAGACATCAAATTCAAGTGCCTCTAACTATATGTTTGGATTTAAAAATCTAGATACATTCATGTTAATGTCAAGTTTAAGCTCAAACAAAGTAAGTCCTTTTGATCTTAAATTTAATAGTTACAAGATCATCAATAATGATTGTAAAAATGTCAAATGACATCCTATAGAATATAAATTTTTAAGGTCATAAAGTAGCCATTAGGTTTAAAATAGTGGGTTATATAAATATTAATGATCCTCTCTCAATCATATACCTCAATCTATCAGTGCGAGATGATTAAAACAATCAAAGAGCTTGAGGGGTCAACACATGGCACAAGTGTATGAAGTTACAAACTAATACAAATATTCTAAGGATTAATATTGATTTAACATGTGGAATAGGTAGGGACAAGGTAGAAAATTAAAAGGTAGATTTGAGGGCTTTATTTGGACTTGGCAAATCTAATGGAGCAAGCTGAGTCAAAATGGTTAGCATATCTCAAGGATGAATGGGTACATGACAAGTGGTGCAAGTGCATCTAACTAGTAGAATATTAATGGCTCATAGGTATCCATGAATAGGATAATTGATGAATCAAAATGATTCAAGGAATTAATGATCTGAGCCAGTCCTTAATAACCAATTAGAACAAAGGGGAGTCAAGTAATTTAGGTAGAGGTCAAAGAGTCAATTTTTGACTAAGTCAAGCAATCAAGATGGATCCAAGCTTGAGAATAATTTAGTTGGGGATAGGAGTGGATATTTCAAGATTATATGGTGCCATTGGGGACATGTGGAGTAAGACTTGTTTAAATCAATGGCTATCACCAAAGCTATCCATAGGAGAGTGACCTTTCTTCCTACTTAAGCACACATCATGACATACTAATTTAAAGTGGTTTAGCTTCAAGATAAAGTCCTAATATATTGATCTAGTTGATCTAATTATATGGATGCTTGAACCTAGTGGGAATGCTTAATTCTACCATTATAATAACTAGGGAGGATCAAAGAGGGAATATTGTAGCTGTGTAGTAGCTAAAAGTGCTAGGGATTAATAAAACAACCCAAAGGAGCATAATTCATGGAAGCAATTGTAACTATGGTGAAATAATTTGAACTTATTGATTACTCTTTTAAGTAATAAGGCCCTTTTATCTTGTAGTCATTCTCCTATAAATATAGCCCTTGAGCTATTATAAAAACAACCACACCATGTATGGTAAACCTCTACCAGATTAATGTTATATTCTGCTTTTAAACATTAATACAAGTTTGTTTTTTGAGTTTTGATAAATTATCTAAGTTTACAACTAATGTATGGTGATGAGAACTGATAACTCTATATTCTTCCTTCGCTTATCCTTTTATGTTTGAGTAAGAGTTCTTAGTATAATAGGTCATATAGAGTGTAGTCTATTGTGTAAATATTTTCAAGTGTATAATTCTCTTTTTAATATAAAATTTACCCTCTAGTTCATTTACCTTGTGTTTCTTCTCATATTTTTTCTCTATATCAAAATACTCAAGTTCTATTTTTTCTATTTCAGTATGATAGAAATATGATGGTCATGTGGAAGATATTATTGGTGTATCACCCCCTTAGATTAGGTTTATTTCATCTGTATTCTATATCATTTCCCATAAGAAAGCATTAGCATAGGTGAAAGCACTTCAAGATACATTCAAGGAACTAACCCTTAAAATCTAGAGGTTCACTTACACTATAGGTACACCCACATACCTAGAAGTGTTCCCATGTTTTTGAAAGATGAAAGAGGATTGAACACCCTCTTTTAGGTTGTGAGATTATAGAGATGTTGACCATTTTTCCCCATAGGAAAAATGGGTCAACCCCCATATAGTTAAAATCTTGTATAGGGGATTTTTATAATATCATAGGGTATGTTGTGGATTTGTTTGATGTCATTTCATATGCCATTTTAAGTGGGTCATGGACTAGCCTAGTCCTTGTGTCTTCTAGTGTCTTAATAATCATTTGGATCATATATTCAAGTAGAATATTTTGATGGTGTTGATAATTTGTAGAGAAGGTCCAAAAAATCATAATGTTGTACTTGAGAGTTTTGTTCAATTTTTGGCCAAGTGATTGGAGCATTCAGATTTCCTTTAGAGAAAGTCCTCCACATAAAGTTTGCAAAAAATGTACAAGTGTTAATTCCTTTAGAAGCTTTATTTTAGTGTTAATTCTTTTGGGACTTTTATTTTGACATTTTTTCTAAGTGTTGGAATTCTTTTAGGAGTTATGTTTTGGCTTTTGTTTAAGTGCTAGAAATTATTTTGGATAGTTTGTATAAAATAATTTCCCTGAAGGATCATCAATTGATGAAGTAGACCTTTTTAAAAGGTAGAAAGGATATCTTTTAAAGAAATTTATCCTTTTAAAAAATTTTGGGGGGCACTTTTTTAGCAAAGTGTCCTACACACTTTTTTTGAATGGTGATTTTTTTCACCAAAGGGTTCAATGCAGAAATATTGAAGGGTATGTTTCTTGGGCAAGTGTCTTCTTAAATTTTCTTGAAGGGTAATTTTCTTAGGAAAGAGGGTCCTTTTTAGAAGCTTGAAGGATATTTCTATTCAAGCTAAGGGTCATATTTATTTCAAAAAAATTGTTAGCATTATTTTTTTTAATTAATTGTTATACAAACAAGCTCCCCAAATAATTTATCTAAGGGGATCCTCCCCAAGCAAGTGTCCTAAATTATTTCCCTCAAGGGTATGTTTCTCAAGGAAATAGTCCATTTTAAGGTTTTAAAGGGAATTTTTTAGGCAAAGTATCCTACACACATTCTCTAAAGGATCTTTCTATATTGAGGTCGACCAAGTCAAAAGTCTTGAAGGAAAATTTTTAAATTCCTAAAGGACACTTTTCAAGGGGAAAATAAGACTATTATGAAAAGGTAGAAAGGCAATTTTGAGGACAATTCCTTTGGGAAAATTGTTTGGGACAATTTTCCCAAAGGCAGTTTTATTTTGAAAATTTTTACCCAAGACAAAAGACTAAGGTAGAATTCATTCAAACCTTTTATCCAAGACAAAGATCCTAAAGACTTGAATTATTTCAAAAAATTTATCCAAAATAATTACTCAAGGCAAAGATGTGGCATGTTTTTCCTTTAGAAGAAGTGGCCAAGAGATAAAGCCTAAAAGAATTATATAATGAGAAGGTCCAAAGGAAATAGCTATTTTATTTCAAAAGGTCCTAGAAAGCCCTAAAGATGACAAATTTAATCCCCTCCAAATAATTGTTTGAATTTAAAAATCTAGAGACATTCATGCTAACATCAAGTTTAAGCTCAAATAAAGTAAGTCCTTTTCAGATTGAATTTGATGATCATGTGATCATTAATGATGGTCACATGATGTCCTATAGACCATTAATTTTAAGGTCATGAATTATCCATTAGGTTTCAAATAGTGGGTCCCAACAAGATCCATGGTCCTCATTTGATCATACACTTTAATCCAATGGTGAAAGATGAGTCAAATAGTCAGAGAGCTCAAGGGGTAAACACATGACACAAGTAGATGAAGCTAAAAATTGATAGTAAGATCCTAAGAATTAATGTACATTTTACACATGGCATAGATAGGGAAAAGATTAACAATTCAAATGTAGATCTGAGGGCTTGTATTTTTTGGACTTGGGAAATCCAATGTAGTGAGTGGAGTCAAAATGGTTAGAAAATCTTAAAAATTAATGGGTGCATGACAAGTGGCACAAACACATTCAACTAGTAGAATATTGATGGCTCATATGTATCCATGCTATTGATGAAGTAAAATGAGTCATGAGATTAACAATATGAGCTGATCCTTAATGACCAATTAGAACAAAGGAGAGCTAAGTGACTTAGGTAGTTGTCAAAGAGTCAATTTTTGACTAAGGCAAGTAATAATGTTCCATTTGGGGCTAGGAGTGGATATTTTAAGATTATATGCTATTATTAGGGACCTACATGGTAAGACACATATAACTCAATAGACATCACCAAATCTAGCCATAAGAAAGTGGCCTTTCTTCCAACTTGGGCACACATCATGATAGACCATTTTGGAGTGGTTTAGTAATAGGACAAAGACATAATAGATTAATATAGTTTTTATAACTTCATAGAATATTTAACCCAATGGGAATGCTTGATTTTGCTATTGCAAATACCACTGAGGATCAAAGATGGAATACTATAGTTGTGTAATAGTTTAAAGTGATGGGGATTAATCAAATGGCTAAAGGAGCATAATTCATGGAATCAATTGTAACTTTGGATAAATAATTTGAACCAATTTATTCCATTTTTGATCACCAAGGCTTTTCTCTCTTGCATTCATTTTTGTATAAATATAGCCCTTGAGTTATTGTTAAAACAACCACACCATGAATGTTGAAGCCTTGTTAGATTGATGTTAAATTCTACTTTAAAACATTAATACAAGTTTTTTTCTATGTTTTTAATAATTATCTAAGTCTAAAAGTGATTTATGGTGATTATAAGTGATAACTCTCTATCCTTCCTTCCTTTATCCTTTCATGTCTGAGTAAGAGTTTCTAGTCTAATAGGTCATATAGAGTGTAGTGTAGTGTGTAAAGCTTTTCAAGTGTACAATTGTCCTTCGAGTGTGAAATCTACCCTCTAGTTAATTTACCTTCTGTTATTGCTCACATTTTCCCTTCATATAGAAATAATCATGTTAGAATCTATTAAAACATAGAGACTAGTCTATATTTTATATTTCAATGTGGTAAAAATATGGTCTTATCGAATATATTCTTGGTGTATCACCCCCTTAGATTAGGTTTATTTCATGTAGCTTCTAGATCTTTTCCCATAATAAAGTATTAGCATAGGTGAAATCACTTCAAGATACATTCAAGTAACTAGCCCTTAAAATTTGGAGGCTCACTTCCACTATATGTACACCCACATACCTAAAAGTGTTCCCATGTTGCCCAAATATGGAAGAAGATTGAACATCCTCTTTTAGGGTGAAAGATTTGGTGACAACATGAAGTATTAAGGTTTATGAAAAGAGAGAATTATTGTAGAGGGTGAGACCCATGTAATTATCCTAAAAAAAGTGTTAGAAGTATATCATATATAAATCATGATAAGAAGGAAATCATTTATGCAAAATACTTTTTTATCAATTATGCATAGGTGAACTCTTTGAAAATATGGCCTTCATTAGTATGAATGTGATAGGTGTTTAGACCAAGAATGTATTTGATTAAATAAGGGCCCCACCATTTTTTACTATATTAATATACCTTTTTGTAATGAGTGTAGTCTAGTTTAAGGAAAAGATCACTGACATTAAAAGAATGAACTTTAACTCTTTTATTATGTTGTTTGGCAATATGGGCCTTGTATTCTTGATTGTATTATAGGGTAGAAATACAGTCTTCATAAAGGTTATCAAGAGCATGAAGATGAGATTCACTTAATTATTCATCAAGTATGATACAATGAAGAGATATATGGAGAAATGGAATCTTGAATTCTAATGGGAGAACTATTTCAAATCCATAAACTATTGAAAATGGTGTTACCCTAGTAGTAGTACATATACTATTATGAAAGGCCCAAAGAGTGGGATATAGATGAAGGTGTTAATCTATATAGATTTCATGAACTGTATTTTGGATAATTTTATAAGAATTTTTTTGGTAGCTTCATCTTGGCCATTACATTGAGGATGATAAGTAATGGAAAATTTGTGATTGATTTTAAATTTAGCATAGAGTTTTTTAATGTATTTATTTTTAAAATTATCACCATTATCTAAAATGATAGTATGAGGAACTCTAAAGCATAAACTGATTGTAATGAGGATGAATTTGTAAATGGTGTTACTAGTGACATTGATGAGGGGAATAGCCTCAACCTATTTGGTAAAATACTTTTTGGCTATGATAATAAAGATATTCCCATCTTGAGATCTAGGTAATTTACCTATGAGATATAATCCCCACATTGAGAATGACTAGGGAGACTCTACATTTTAAAGTTAAACTAGAGGTGAATGTATTAGATCATCATGAAGTTGGTAAGGAGTACACCTTTTAGTGAATTCTATGGAATATTTTTCAAGAGTGGTCCAAAATTATCCCATATGTAAGCATTTTTGGGATATAACAGATCTACTATAGTGGACACCATTAATTCCCCCATGTTCTTGTTTAAGGATAGGAGGAACTTATTATTTCATAATATAGTGGAGTAGGGTACCTTCAACATTGTGATAATAAAATATGTTATATCAATATATATTTTTTAAATACATAAAATACTATTTTTGAATGTGAGTTTTTTCATGAGAACCAATGTTTGGAGGATAGGTTTGGTGTTCAAGGAATTGAATAATGTTTTTTTAACATGAGATTTGGTGAATGGTAATAGCCTTAATGCGGTAGATGAGTGAATTTTATTGTTGAATGGAAGATGGTGATTTTCATATTTGGATAAGGAAAGTAGAATTGATAAGAAATTGGTGTGGATTAAAAAGAGATGATAAAGAAGCAAGTGAATCAATAATAGAATTATGATCTTGAGGGATAGGCTTGATGGTAAAAGAAGCAAAGTTTTTGGATAGGATAGTTTTAGGAAGCTCTTCGATAACTACTTTTGGTTTAGTTGTGTTAGGGAAGATAGAGGAGTATTAAAGATAACTTGTTTCAAGATCAAAAGTGAAGTTATGGAATTAATCTTTAAAATATATGGCTTGATTAAGACCTTTAATATAGAGAACATTATCATTGGGAATACTTACTTGAAGGTGGGAGGTAGTTGGTATAGGATCTGTGATAAGTTGATCATCAATGATTTATCCTTTGATAACTATTTATGTATTAATTTAGAGATCAAATTCAATGAGAAGGACCATCCACTTTCCAATTAGATCTCTAGGAAGAAAGGATTTGAATAAGAAGTGATGAAGTGGATCAGAATGATTGATAACTTAAGTGGTTAATAATGCACATAATGTAGATAATTTTAAAAGTAAAATATATGGCAAGACAATCAGATTCTAATTTTATATAACATTTCTCATAGTCGATGAGGCCCTAATTGATATAACAGAAAGAATATTCTGTCTTAGTATCATCTTGTTGGGTAAGCATTACCCCAAATGATACAAGTGTGGGAGAAGTATATAATATTAAAGGATGATGATTATAAGGTGGAAAAATAGTGGGTGGGTGAAGCAAATATTCCTTCATATTGTCAAATATTTTTTGACAAGGATCCATCCATTCTAGGACATTACCTTTCTTGAGAAGAGAATTAATAGAATAGATACAATAAGCCATTTTGGGCATGAACCATATAATTTACCCAAGTTTACCAAGGTGAGTGCGAATATATAGAATGGAACAAGGGATGGGCATGTTGATAATAACGTTAATCTTGGTAGGAATGACATCAATGTTATAAAGAGAAACTATGAATCCCAATAGTTTGTCAAATGTGACACCAAAAGCACATTTGTAGGGATTTAATCTAACTATATATTTAATGAGGTGATCATAGATTATAAAAAAATTAGAGATATTATTATTGCATGTTTTTGACTTGGTAATGAGGTTATCTACATAGGTTTTTTAAATATTATGGATAAGATCATGAAATATGTGATTCATCTCCCATTGAAAGGTAGCTATGGAATTTTTGAGTCTAAAGGTATTTTTAACATAATAATAGGTGACCCATTAGATGGTGAAAGTTGTATTATATTGGTCTTTAGGTGAAATGTGAATTTTATTATAACCCATGAAACCATCCTTAAGGGACAACATTTCATAACCAATAGTGTAATCAAGGATGGCATAGATAGAAAGTAGAGGGAAGTTATCATTGGGACAAGCAAGATTAATATTATGAAAATCAATGCAAATGAAAATGACCATGGTGGCTTTCTTCAAGATGGGGACAATGTTTGAGACCCATTACGAATAGTCCACTATCTTGATAAACATAGAATTGAGAAGTTTAATGATTTATTTATGGCATAAAATTGAAACTTTTGGTGGAAATTTATGTTGCTTTTGTCATCAAAATATGTGATGATGTTGTACACCATGATACTAGGTTCAATTCTAGGCATGTCCTCTAAGGACCAAATAAAATTCCCACGACATTTATCAAAGAATAAGATAAAGTTATTATGTTTAATTATTGTGAGTTTATTAGAGACTATAGTTGGTTGAGGGCATGATAGGGTACCATATTCAATTTGATTATTTTTTTAGATAAGCATAAAATTTCCATCTTGGAAATGATATGGTTTGTTAGGTAAAGAGGAAATGGGATTTGCTTTAGGATAAATGATAGCAATGAAGTTTTTGAAATAATGGGATTTATTCTTGAAATTCATGAGTTTTTCATGTTCTTGAGGTACTTGAGGTTCTCTATCATGAAGCAATTCAATAATTGCTTCATCTCTAGGAATAGTGGAAAGAGGACCATAATACTCGATATCTACTTTGAGATCAAGAATTGTATTATCATGGCAATAATATTCAAAGTGTATTTGATGTACGTATATGGCCTTAGCATCTAATGTAATCTCAAGAGTAGGTGGATTAAGGGTATAAGTTTGATAATATTTGATTGGTTTTTCAATAATGTCATTTATGGGAGAAGAATTGGATATAATGATTGGGTCTATAGGTGGTATAGGAGATGAGGTAATTTTTAGAGGTTTGAAAGGTAGGATTTGTTCTACCACCTAAGGACTATCAATAAGTGGATAATTATTAGGAGGTACATAACCTTCAAGAACTAACTCAAAGTTAATGGAAATGGTATAAACATCATTATTGAAAGCATGTATTTGGGATAAAGTATTTTTTATAAAGTTGAACATCCAAATCTCATGATTAAACTTGGGCCATGACGTAATTATCATCATATGTTGGAGAAATTATACATTCTTGAGATTCAAGAGGAATTTGGAAGGGGAAATACCTAGATCATTGAATTTATAAGGAGACATGATTAAAAAATCTTAGAATAATTTTGTCACTCCATAATCATTACATCTTAAGGCATCTTCTATGTAAGAGGCTTCCTAAGCATTGTATAGAGGGAGGAAATTAATGATCTCATCAATGAGAGGTATGGTGTGATCATGAAGTAATAAATAAGGAGTAAGACACTTAAATATGTAAGGAGGTAGTGTAGTAGTGTAGCAAGTATGTTATAATTCATTAGTTTCATCATCATCTGAATCAACAAGAGTGACATGTTAATCCAAATTTATGTTGATAAATTCAAGTAAGGGTGCACTATTTATTATTATAATGGTAGGAATGCAATATTGAGATTTAAGATTGGTAATTTGAATAATCTAAGGGTTGGGATTGGCCTCATGTTTATACATTTTTATATTATGAAGGAACTTGATATATTAGCTACCAGAAGAGGTGATAGTCCTCATTCTATGAGTCCATGGTCATCCTAAGAGTATGTTGTAAGATAGGGGTAAATTGAGGACCATAAGATTAGTTCTAACAACCTTAGGTTTGATTTTAAGAGGGATATAAATAAAACCAAGTGGATTTTTATTAGTTTTACCAAATCCATGACATATTATGTGGTTTTGATTGAGGTTATATTTATTATATCCAAGTTATTGGATGAGACACAAATATGTCAAATTAATATCTAACCCTTCATCTACTAAAAATTTGTGAATGATGGTGGTATTAATGTCTATTTTAATGAATAGGGGTGGATAATTGGTGTGAAAGAGTATCTCATCATTAATCATGTCTTCTTATAGAAATTTGATTGAAGGTTTCAAAATAAGGACAAATGGATTCAATGGTATGCACGTTGGTTGGTTAAGGCTCATGAGAAGGTGGTTATTGTTCTATAAAAGATGGGTATTAAATTGATTGTAATTATTAAATATATAACTTGTGATGATAAGGGGATATATGAACTAAATCCATAAGAGTAATATTACAAGGTATGAATTTGAGATCTTATAAGAAGTTCTAATGGGTTTTAGAAGAACTAGTGCAAGGTTTAGAAAGTAAAGAAGAATTTAAAGGAATGGAAGTAGTTGGTAGTTTAGAAGAAAGAGAGGGTTCCTCATTAGCTTCTAGATATAGGTGAGTGGTTATAGTATCTTTGAGGATTTGTTCTTCCAAAGATGGTTTCTTAGGTTTAGTAACAAGATCTTTGTAAGATAACTTTTGGTAATATTGACTTTGTTTCTATTGACATATTGAGAATTATTGTAATATTGATCATAGTCGGCATCAATGACATAAACATCCTTTGTATCTTATTGAGTATTAAATGTGGAAAAATATTTTTGGTTAATAGAAGAACCATCTTTAGGAACTTGTTGTTTTTGAGAAGTGGTGTTTTAATCTTGACAATGGAGTTGAATCATGGCTTCATTATTGATAGAATCACTAAGCATATAAGAAATAAAAAAATTGGTAATCCCTCTAAAAGTTTCATGGGAATGACCAATGTCAGTGTGGAAACAACAAAATTGATTAGAATAATACCATTTAGGAGGATTATTGGGATATTTAAATGGCTTAGAGTGTGCTAAAAATTGTTTCATTTTTTTCACAGTCAATGGTGTGTGAGAAGATGGGGAAATTTTATCCTTGGCAAATCCTATCTTAGTTTGAGGAGTATTTCTAGTGATTTCATTGGTATAAGTTTGATAATACCCTTTGAGGAAATTGGTATTAGGTTCAAACTATTTCATTAAGAAGTCTTGATGCTTGAATTTTTCAAGAGCTTTGTTAAGCATTTAAAGGGTAAAATTTCAAACCTTATATTGAAGAGGAGTTAAGGTAGTTATAAAGAGTTTAAATAGATTATAATTAATCATGTTATGGTTGGCCTTGTGGGACAAATATTTACATCACTTGATAAAATCATGAGTTGATTCAGTGGGAGATTGCTTAGCATTGATGAAATGGCTAAGGTAATTTTTGAGAAAATCATTGTGTTGAAACTCTTTAACTAAAGGTTTTACTAAATATTCTAGTTTCCATATGGAATGTTGGGGAAGTTTGTTTTACTATTATAATACATTTCCATTTAACTTTCTAGCCAAAAGTTTAGTTGTGGAGAAGGTATTAGTTTGGATCCACTTTTTGTAAAGATTATCTAATGCCTTAAAAAAAGATGCAAAGTCTTTAATCCCATCATAATTAATAGTTAGAGATATGTTACCAATATCAATGGAAATAATGAAAGGGTATAAAGATTCATTTTGGATGTTTTAAAGCATCTTGTTGTTCATGATAGGTTGGGGAATGACATTTCCCATGGCATCTCTAAGAGGTGGAAGAATAAAAATTTGGTTATTTTAAGGGATTTGAATTAGAGGTTGAATAGCCGTATTGATCAAATGATGTTATATTTGCATCATTTTGAAGGTGTTAGATGTTTACATTATGTTCATTTTTTTCACTATCTATGGAAGAAGTTGGGTTACATCAATTCATGGGTTTATGTTTTTAGGAGGACTCCTCGCATTGGTATTAAAGGGGAGGGGGTTGCTAGGATGTGGATTACCAATGGGGTTGTTAAATATAATTGTATCAATCTCTCCCACATTTTAATGAGATGCTTGAAGATGGGAATTGTCTTGATATGTAAAAAAAAGATCTGATCCACCTATCTCATCTTGAGGCATGATTTGAACCATGTTGCAATCCAAAGAGGAGGGAGGGGAAGAAGTAATCTAAAAGTGACAATTCTCTTGAGATGTAAAGAAAGGAAGAAAAGGATACCCAATATAGTACCTAAATGGATTCAAGTTGTCCAAAAATATTCTAATATGGGATTTCATGATGTTTTATGAGAGAAAAAGAATTTAGAAAAGAATAAAGAGAATCAGGGATAGAGTCAGCCAAATAAAAAACTAAGTCAACTAAATGAAATAATAGGGTTGGCCAATAAGGGATAGGGTTTTCCAATAAATACCAATTCAACTGGGTCAATAGAGTAATACTACAACACATGATGAGAAGAGTCGAAAGTCATATGGGTCAATTGTGTATTTCTAGATAGAGGGATAAATAAAGAAATAAGAAGACATCGTCATGTAGGTTGACTGTGTACTACTAGTAGGAAGATGGAGTAGTCTGTAAATTACTATGTCGACTAAGATAATAATATTTTTAAATAGGGGAAAAAATTTAAAAGGTAGTTGGAATAAATAATGAAATAAAAATAATAATAATTAGATTGATGTGACTAATCTAATTGGGGCACATAACACAAAACCTTGCACCAATATTGGTCAGTGCAAGTTTTTACAATACAACACACAATGATCAAAGATCAAGTAATGAACTAAAAATTAAATGATAGCTAGTTGGTCACCCTAAGTGTTATTATATTGTTAGAATTTTTTTATTTTGATGTGATATAAGAGTCTACTAAATTAGGGAACTAGAAAGTAGTCTAAATCTAGTTTCAAGATGTTTATGCTAAAATGGATATGTAGTGGTAATGGTACTAGCTTAGTCTTGGGGCCTACCCCTTACTTCACAATCCCATAGTGATAAGGGTGTCAGGTTATTTTCCAATATATACCACTAACCATTTATTTATACTTTGATAGAAAGCCAAGTCAACTTCCCCCTTAGTGATGAAATCTAATTAGGTAGGCCTTGGGAAGATAAGTGTCTAAATACATTTTGAATTTTAAGTGGTTCGGTAGTGTGTGCAAAAGAGTAAAATAGTGTGACTAAAATGGTAATTTTGAAAACTACATATTTAGACTATATGAGTTATTCTAAGCATGCACATAGATGTAAAGGAAATATGAATTAACTACTATAAAATAGTTATTCATTTCCTTGATTAAGAATAGTATAGAGTCAGTTTAGGTGACACTATATGCAAATAATAAAAAATAGAGTTTAGTGGGTCATTATTTTTCTATATAAGCAAGGTATTTAAGAACATATTTGAACAAGTTGACTATCTCTCTCAAATATAATATAAACTATAGAACTAAGTTAACTAGGTCGATTTAGTTATCTATAGGTTTTTAGTTTTAAAAACTACAAATTTGTGAAGAATAGAAGTGAAGGAAGTATTGAAATGAAAGGAAGAGGAAAGAAAGTAACCTTGGTGGGATTGAAGATGATTTAGATTGAAAATTTCATGTTGTAATGCCTTAGTTTTTTTTTCAAATTCTATAAATTAGGTCAATTTGTTTGATGAAGTTATGTGGAACCTTGTATGTTAAAGAAGAATAAGGAATATAGTTAACTTGTTTGATAGTGTTCATTGACCTATATGTTGGCAAAAAGAATTAGCATGTAGAGTTGAAATTTTTAATAGTGTATTATAATCTATAATTTAAGAAGAGTAATACATAAAAATATTGAATCCAATAACCTTTAATTGATGAAAACCTACAAAAAAAGAACATAATCATTTTGAAATGACTATGTGCTAAACTTGTGCATAGAAAGTTAGAACTATACCAAATTGTTTGATAAAGTACTAAAAATATATATAAATATAATTAAATGGTAAAAATTATTGCATGAAATAAATATTTCAAGAGTTAAATTCACGTTGGATTCACTACAACGTATTAAAAGGGAAATTCAAATGATACATAAATCAATCCTAGCTCGAAGAAGATAAATCCTATTTACACTTTTGATTGTCGACACATTAGATATTCAAGGTCATGACCAATATGGATCTACTAGACCTATCTAAGAGATATATTGCCATAATAATATCACTAGGGAGGGTTCCAAATCCTCTAGTCAAGAAAAAATATGTAATAACCCTAACTAGGTCCTATGTTTTCATATACACTAAACTAATAACAAGTAAAGTAAAGTATAATCTAGTTGTCACCAAAGCTTGTGGTACAAAATGGGGGTTAGTAAATATAAAATTAAAAATAAATAATAGAATCCTAATTAAGCTATGTATAGGTAAAACCCTAATATATGGAGAGAAAAATAAATTAAAAAGCCATTACTTATGCTACTTTTATCTAGTAAAGAGAGGAGAAAAGTTAGATATACTTAGTTGTAAGATGAATCCATCAAAATTCAATCTCTCCCTTGGCTAAAATTACTTCACAAGAGGTTGTTGTTGTTTGTAAGGAAAATTAATAAAAGCAAAAGCATCCAAGAATTTTATAAAAGATAATATCATTTTCCAAGTAAAACCTCTAAGCTATGACTCCTCAAGTAGAATGGTGGAAGATAAGATTGTAAAGAAGCAAAAATGAATCATTAACTCTTTTTGTCTCTCTAATAATGGTGAAATGAGTGTGTTTATATAAATGAATCTAACCCTAGACCTTTCTAAATGTTTAGGTTGATAAGGTCGACCAAATTGACATTGTATCATTATTGATAAGAAATAAATTAGGTTTTGGTCTTAGGTCGGCCAAGGGCTGACCTAGACCCTAAATAAGTTTTATCAATTATAGTATAAGATCAATGGGGCTGATAGTGTAATGTAAACTGTCAAAAAGGATTTTATGAAAAGGAAGGGATAATGAAGGCATATGATGACTAAAGGAGGGTGAAAATAGGAAGAAAACCTTCGGGAAATATTTTGAAGATATGGTTGGATTGATAGGAAGTGGTAGTATAGGGAAAACAATCCTGTGAAGCATAAATGAACTTCCCGCACCTTTCCTAGTGTACCCCTTAAGGCATGCACTTAGAGAGATTGAGACCTAGCAAGCTCATGTAAGATAAAAGACATCATTAATTGATAAAGTTTGACAATATTATGTGTATATAAGTTCAAAGTATTATTCATTAGAGGACTATAAATAAATAACCTCCTCTTCTCTCTTAATAGTGTTGTACTTTACCTAAATTGATTATGCTACTTGTATTTTTTTATTTTACTCAATTTACCTTGAAGTTGAGGAGTTTTTTCTTTCATTTGTACTACAAACACTAATGTTTCCCCTCCACTTTGATCTTGATCTAAAACCATCATCACAATGGGTGGGTTTTGGGTGTCTTGGCTCTAGTCTTGTGGTTATTGTAAAGGTCTATTATTCCATATATTTGAAGGTTCCACTTAGATTACATTAATCAAGTCCTATGGGGGTATAAATAACTATGGGGCAAGATATTTAGGGCATAAGATTTCTTGGCACAACCATCTTCTTTGATGTATCTATAATAGGTGTAGAACATCCTCCAAATTGTGTTATGGGAGCCATGAAAGGTGATATTCTTTCTCTTGGTGAGGTCTTCATCTATTCCTTTTAGTAGTTGATAGGTAATTTCTTGCTCATCTACTTTTTTTGGGACATACTTAAGGAGGTGAAGAGTATCAACCTTATGTCCATTGATTATTACGATAGTGTAACATGGATATAACCAATAATTTCCCAAATACATGAGTGTGTTGGTGATATTCTTAGAAATTTTATCCAAATGTTTACCATTAATCACCCTCCAAAATTGAGGATACAAATCCTTAAAATTTCTCAATATGTTCCTTATGAATTTATAAATATGACGAAAGGAATAGGCATCATAGATTCTATTTTTGCTATATTCTAGATTTGGGTCCCACAGAGCCCCACTATGTCTGTAGATAGTGCTCATGACTACATATAAAAGGTAGGACATCATGTACAAAAAAAAATATTAGGGCCTCTTATCCTTGTGTAATATAAATTCATTAAATTGAGTGTTGATAATACACCCCAACATGAAGGTGCATTTTGAGATGATCACTAGGTCAAGTAGTGGTACCCACTCTAAATGAAAGAAATGGATACTCAGAGAACCAAATAAATCATTTAATAGTTATATACTAATGTGGATTCTTACCATAATATGATAATGGGAACATGATTCTTGGTGACCTCCTTGATAAAGAGTTTCTCTCCAAGGAGAAGCCATTTACTCACCAATTTTTTATGTTGAAGATCTTCTTCCAACTAGTTATGCTATTCAAATAAAATGTGGCATCTTGGATGGGTATGTATAAATGCCTTTGGAATGCCACCCTAGATATGTAAGAAATGATAGTATTATTGTTGATTTATTCAAGTAACTCTCCATTTATAATCCTCCCTTCAAAGAATAAATCTCATAATAGGTTTATGCATGGCATGCCCTATAGTTTGATAGCTACATAATGAAGTGCTTGACATTTGAAAGGAAATAGGCTAGCTATAACTCATACTTCCTCTTGAGAGATATATTATTCATAGGAAAATGGGTCAAAACTCTCTTCAACCTCCCATTATTTTGATTAATTAACATAGATACCATTGAATATTGAGGCATCAAAAACTTCATCCATGTATTCCATTGAGTGTTTGACATAAAATCTAGATGGTGCTTGGGATCCTTGATATTCTGTTGATGAAGATGTCATTGTTGGCTTTTAGTGCTGGTAGAATTCAAGCACATATTAATGGTAGTTTGAAACTCTTGTTTCATGAATTATAGTATTTTTGAATATATCCAAGGCTTTAAATCTACACAAGGCAATATATGCTTGAGCTTGAAGATAGTTAATGGATGTTAATTTGGTTAACAAATCATTATTATAACCTTTTAAAATTCATGTTCAGATCATCACCATTAATCACCAACATTTACAAGATTTCCAAATTCATTTAATTTGAACTTTACCACCTTTCCTTAGTGGGCATGCCATGCAATTTGTTTACTAATTTAGGGGGTGCCACAATGTTATTATTTTTTACACTTGTAAATACATGGTTTAGTCAAGAGTTGGTACATACATTTAAGATAAATAATTTAATTTGGTGATCCAAGAGTTATAAAAAATAAATTTTGAAGACCTAAATGTTCTTTAGGGACATCCGTGAAACTTTTCTCAAACATAGAATTGTCATTTGGGAGGAATTATCAGAGAAATTTGTCGAAGTTGCGAGTTCTAATTGAAAGTATCTAATTAAAAACTACCAAAGATAAAGTTGCAAAAGAGAAAAATGTTCCTAAAGACCAAAATATTCCTGAATACCAAAAGTTCTACAAAAGTTTTTCTGAATAAGAGGTGCTAAACAAAAGAATCCCAAGACTATTTTACTAATACAAAGTTGTCGACCAAAAATTTCCTGAACAAAAGATCCTGACCAAAAATTATCAACTAAAAAATTCCTAACCACAAAAATACCAAAGACCAAAATGTTCATAATGATGAATAAGTGAGCCTAAATAATAAATTCACATACTTAAATCCAAATAAGTAAATATTAATACCTATCATATATAGTAATATTCCATAATTTTCATTAATATATTAGTTCCAAAAAGTCATTATGATGAAAATGGGTTGCAAGAGGAAAACAAAGGTGATTTAATACCAACATCCTCAAATTTCTAGAGATAATGAAATAGGATAAACATGCATGTAAAACCATATAATGAACAAGAATTCTAAAAATAAAGGGGTCCCCACTTGTCCATCATAAAATGCATGGTGGGGTGTGTTGAATACAACAAATGGTGACTCATAAAGGTAATAATCTTGAGTTTCAAGAACCCTGAATCCATGATTTCACAATCCCAATATCAATCATGAACCATGTTATAAAATAAATGATTAGATCAAGAATATAAAAGAGACTCCTAGTAACTTCATACAACATACTTACTTTACCTATACCTTGGACTAGTGTGTGTCAAAGTGATATATTTTACTCCTTATCAATGGATTTTAGCAAAGACATGGGATGATATGTAGGTTTTATTATGAATGGGAATCAAGTCAATAGAAATTTAGGGAGATTAGGCATTTCTCTACTACCAGCCAAAAATCCATCACCCTAATAGAGATACCTTTTATCACCCTTCGTACCTTTTGTCATATATTTTCATGATGCTTGATACATTAATATTATTTCATCATTTATTCTTTTACTATATTTTGATTTTATTTTAGACTTTTGGATTATTTCCCCTATATTTTTTATTATTTTTATTTTTAAATGAAAGATATAATAATGTGACCACCATGAGCTGGTGTTGGTATAATTGGGCTCATCATAATTTCCCTACCAACTTCACTCATATCAATTTTTATTACCTCAAATAGGTATTATCATTTAATGTGTATTTGATAGAAGGAGATAAGAAAATCTTTTTAAATTTACATGGAGCTATGGGAGCCACTTTTATATACCTGGTGAAATCATTCACTTCACAACATTGTCATGGTTAACTCTCTCATAGTTTACCTAGATTAGGAATTCTAATGTACAAGGTGTAACTGTTAGGGTGTGGAACTAAAAGCTTCAACTATTTGTAGACACAAAGAAGAGGATGCTAAAGAACTAGAAGCACCGAGGCCAGTAACATGACCGACGTCGGTCAGATGCAATGCAGAAGGAAACTGGTGATGGCAAGAAGTCAGCCAACGTCGGCAGCACCAGGCAAGCAGGTTTCGGCGTCGGTCACCTGTGTATTCCAGAACTGTTGTTGATGAATATTCAGTTAAGTGAAGTGAGTGTTTACATGTCAAATGACTAATTATAGTCATGAGCTACGTGTCTAATTATTGTAGTTAGATTTCTATTTTTGTAACCATGGGATTCTATTTAAAGACCCATGAGGCTTGTATTGTAATTATTAAGAAGGCAAGTGAAAGCATTGAAGCAAGCAAGGTCAAGGAGATCAGCTGAAGCATTCAAGGAGGGATAATAACTCAAGCTATAGAGTTGTTGTGTTGAGCAAGAGAGAGAGGGAAGAAGGTCTTGAGGTGTGGCGAGCCTTTGAGGTGGAGGAAGAAGTGGCATCTTCCTTATTGTATTTTCTTCTAGTAATATCTAATACAAGAGTGTGTATTGTCTCTCAAATTCTTTGTTGTCTCAAGTTTCTAGTTACTTTATCATTCTAGTATAATTCTATGTTTAATTGCTTATAAGAAATTAATCAATTGTGCTTCCATTGGATAAGGGGTCACCTAACAGCTGGTATCAGAGTATATTGATTATTTTAGGTTCTCCTGACAAGTGGTATTAGAGCTATGGTTTGCAGGAAGCAGGGTATTGTTTTTTATTACAGGTCATTCATAGGGTTTTTTGATTGAGTGGGAGTTCAGCAATGGCAGAAGAAAGTAAGATACAAATGGAGAAGTTTAATGGCAAGAATTAACAACACTGGAGGATGTAGATTGAGGATTATTTGTATCAGAAGGATCTATACTCACCGTTGGGTGGGGTTGCATGCAAGCCCACAGATATGAAGGATGAATAATGGAGTGTTCTTGATCGGAAGGCTCTCGATTCCATAAGGTTGAGCCTTGCATCATCTGTGATTTCTAGCTTATCACAGTGTAAGACAACGGAAGAGTTGATAAATTCCTTGGTGAATTTATATGAAAAGCCCTCAACTTCTAATAAGGTATATCTTATGAAGCAGCTATTTACTTTGGAAATGCAGGAAGGTGGATCGGTACATACTCATCTCAGTGATTTCCATGGTTTGGTAAACCAACTAGCTTCAGTCAATATTGTTTTTGATGATGAGGTAAAGGCTCTCTTGATTTTATGTTCTTTGCCTAAAAGTTGGGATGATTTGGTTATGGCAGTAAGTAATTTTGCATCTGCTTCTAAAATCTTAAAAGTTGATGATGTTGTGAGTGTGATCTTGAATGAATAAATATGTAGGAGAAGCATAGGTGAATCATCAGGGAATGCTCTAAGTGCAGAAAGTAGGGGAAGGCAAAGGGAGAAGGTTGAGCAAGGGAAATCAAGATCGAGAAGGAGATCTGAGTCCAAAGGTATTACCTACTAGTTTTGTGGAAAGAAAGGACATACAAAGGAGTGTTGGTTGAGAGATAAAGAGAATCAACATGCAGGTATTGAAGAAGCAAAGGATGCAAATATTGTGGTACAAGATGCTCTCATACTTTCTTTGGATGGTCAGGTAGGATCATGGATTTTAGATTCTGGTTCATCTTTTCATGCATCCCCAAACAGAGATTTGTTTCATGAGTATGAACAGGGAGACTTTGGAGTGCTCTATTTAGGGGATGGTATGCCTTGTCAGATAGTTGGCAAAGGGAAAGTGCAGTTGAGATTGTAGATTGACAACACATGGGTGTTGAAAGAGGTCATGCATGTTCCAATTCTGAAGCAGAGTCTGATTTCTAGAGGAAGGTTGGGAGATGAGGGATGCACAATAACCCTCACAACGGACTCTTGGAAGGTTACCAAGGGAGCACTTGTTCTAGCAAGAGGTAAGAAAGTAGGTACTCTTTATCTATCTACTTGTATTACTGATTCTACTTCTGGTGTAGATTCAAAGATGTGGTCTAATAGGCTTGGTCACATCAATAAGAAGGGAATGGAAGTTCTTGATTCGAAAGGTATGTGTTCATATTTGGAAAGCATAGATAGAGTTCATTATAGAAAAAGGAAATTTGATGCTTTTGATAGGAACAAAGAAGCCTTGGTGTTTATGGAGGAGATGAAGGACAGAGATCAGTCACAGGGGCTGAATAAATCTGAGTAGGACAACATGGACAGAGGTTTGATCCAAGAAGAGCTCATGGATGAAAATTTCATCACTTACAAGAACACACAGATGCCGATGTCGGTCACATGGGACTGATGTCGGTCATCCAGATACTGACATCAATCATGTGTAGACAAGTAGGGTCAGTAGGTCAGGCAAGAGAAGTCTGATGTTGGTCATCAAGATCGACGTCGATAGGCGAGACACCGGCATCAGCCAGGGAAATGATGTCGGTAGTCAGGGTCAGTGCAGGGAACCGACATCGGTTGGGAGCAGACTGGGAGATGGCTGAGATCGGTCACTGGAATGGATGATGGGTGGATAGTTATCTGTTAAGGAGTCTCAAACACCCATATGGAGGTTAGAAATGGTAAGTGAACCTCATATTCATTATTCACCTTCTTTATATTGCTTACTGATAGTCAAGAACTAGGAAGATGGAAGAAGCAATGCAGGTAGAATTCAAAAATAGTGGGAGCTTGGCATGGATGAGGAGTGTGAGTCCTTGGAGAAGAACCAAATAGGTATCTGTTGGTAGAGTTGTCAGCTGGAAGGAAGCACTAGATAGAGGGATGAATTCCCATATTAGAGAAGAGAGTGGATGGACACATGAGATAGAAGGCTATGGTATATGGTCTTGATTAGGCTGCAGACAATGGAGGTTTGACCATTGTATTTTATCTTTACCAGGTTGGATAATATTAGCTACATTATCCTATTACTGTATTGTGTTACTTGTTGTAGGGTTTCATATACAGGGAGTTTTTTGAGCTAAGGGTAGAGTTGGTTTAAAAGTATGTCATGAAGAATTTGGGAGCAGCAAAATTCTTTTGGCATAAGTGACAGGTATAACATCATAGGTTTGCATGGTGGTTGGTCTTATAGAGTGACTTTGAAGAGGGATACAAAGCCAAAGGAACAAAATAGATGGTGTACAGGTATAGGTACAATAGCAGATGTTTATCTCTAAGTGGGAGATTGTTAGGGTGTGGAGCTAAAAGCTTCAACTGTTTGCAGACACGAAGAAGAGGATGCTAAAGAACCAAAAGCACTGGCATCAGCAGCATGACCAACGTCGGTCAGATGTAGTGCAGAAAGAAACCGGTGATGGCAGGAAGTCGGCCGATGTCGGCAGCACCAGGCAAGTAGGGACCGGCGTCAGTCGCCTGTGTGTTCCAGAACTGCTGTTGATGAACAGTCAGTCAAGTGAAGCGAGTGTTTGCATGTCAAATGACTAATTATATTCACGAGCTATGTGTCTAATTATTGTAGTTAGATTTCTATTTTTGTAACCATGGGATTCTATTTAAAGACCCATGAGGCTTGTATTGTAATTATTAAGAAGGCAAGTGAAAGCATTGAAGCAAGCAAGGTCAAGGATATCTACAGGTGTAAGGTCAAGGAGATCAGCTGAAGCATTTAAGGAGGGATAATAACTCAGGCTATAGAGTTGTTGTGTTGAGCAAGAGAGAGAGGGAAGAAGGTCTTGAGGTGTGGCAAGCCTTTGAGGTGGAGGAAGAAGTGGCATCTTCCTTATTGTATTTTCTTCTAGTAATATCTAATACAAGAGTGTGTATTGTCTCTCAAATTCTTTGCTGTCTCAAGTTTCTAGTTACTTTATCATTTTGGTATAATTCTGTGTTTAATTGCTTATAAGAAAGTAATCAATTGTGCTTCCGTTGGATAAGGGGTCACCTAACAACTAGTATCAGAGTATATTGATTGTTGTAGTTTCTCCTGACAGTAACACCTATTGATTCAAGTTGAATTCAAAACACATAGGATATTGCTTGATTATAATAATATTTATCAATCAGATTGGCACTAAACTAAAGGGAAAAGTATTCTAGAAATTAGGAAAGTACATAAAATAATTGAGGAACTCAACTAAGACAAGTAGAATGTAGAAACAAAAAATGAAAAATTTAGAAATCACAAACTATTATAATGACAAAAAATGACTAAAATAAAGAAACTAACTAACAAAGAAAATCTAACCTACCCCTACCTCTACCAAAACATCTATTGTTACTCTAAGACCTCTCCAAATGGAGAAGCCATGAAGTAATGCTTTAAAAATATCCATTGATCAGATATGTCAATTCATTACCTTGGAGTTCCTTCAAATGGATAGAATTTTTACCCATGATCTCAAAGATTTGATAATTGCTATCCATACTAGGGTGAAATTTTCATTTTTTCCTTTTTTTCATGAGATTTAACCCATAAAAGCACCATGTCAAATATCTTGAATGATTTAGATTTTTCTCTCTGATCGAACCATATTTTGACAATATCTTGGTGTTTAATAAAGTTATATAAAGATTTAGTTCTAAAATCCTCCATTTCTATGATGTCTAACAATCTAGACTCTATCATCTTGTCATGTTTCATGTATTCCTGCATGAACTGATATGTTAGAAACTTAAGCATGAATGGTAATAATGGTTGTCTTCCATAAATATCAAATATGGTGAGGCTTTAAGGTCTTGATTGTATTGACTTTGATCTTCCCATATTGTGTATTTAAATAAAACATGCCACTCTTTGGGTTTATTTTTAGTCAATTTCTTGATAGTATCAATGAGGTTATTATTATTTGATTCATATAATCCATTCCCTTATAAGTAGTGATTAGAGGATGATATAATTTTGATTTGATTATCATTGGCCCAATCTATAAATTTAACTAATTTAAATGTTGTCCCATTGTCAAAAATAAAGGAAATACAAGTACTAAACCTGGTTATGATATGCTCCTCAAATAAATTGATCACATCTTATGATCTTGAATTCTTGGTGGTTGTTGTTTTAGTCTATTTGGTACAATAATATATAGTGGTGAGCACAAATTTGTGCCCAATTAAATATTTTATGTTGATAACACCAATGAAATTTATGCCCCATTCAGAAAATGGCTTTCCCTCAATCATGGGTTATAAGGGAATTACTGTGTGTATATATTTTTTTAAAAAACATCTTATTCAAGGCATGCCCTTATATGGGAGTGAGAATCCTTGAGGACTGATGGCCAATAATAATCCATTTTGATTATTTTATGTATTTTAGTATTTCCATATGGATGGCTAGTACTAATCTTTTGATATAGGTTCTTCAAAACCTATTGAGATTCATCACATGATATATATATCAAATGTATGCCTTGATAATTCTTCCTATAGAGAATTCCCTCCCTGATCATATAGTTATAAAGAGTCTCAAGGATCTCTTTTTCTTTCTTTTGAGTTCTTGGGTACATATTCTAGTGAGTAGGAATTGAATGATATCTAAATACTGTTGTTCTTGGGAAACCTATGTTTGGTAGATTTCTTCAATTGTGATTCATGGTCTAGTTCAATCATCAACTAAATAATACCTTGTCCTCTAATGATCTTTGAAATTTTTATCTCAATATCAAACTCTTACAATTTCACCATCCATTTACCTCTACACTCTCCCAACTTGTAATGTCCTAATGTAAGATTGATATCAGGATCTGGTATAATAGCAATGGCCTTGTTCTTAAGAATGTAGTGTCAAAATTTATTTACCACTTTGAAAAGGTAAAATATCTACATGTTGATAAGGTAATATTTGAGATCTATTTATTTTATGTTTGTGCTCATAAAAGCAATAGGACGTTCAGTTTCTTCATTTTTCATGAGTACAACAATAATTGTATATTTTGAAGAAAATGAGTACATGAAGAAGTCCTTGGTGAAATTTAGGCTTACAAGTAATGGGGCCTATGATATAGCCCTTTTTATGTCTTGAAAAGACTTATTGGATTCAATAGTTTATTCCACTTTGGCATCTTGTTTAAGCATTGCATTTAAAGGTTTGATAATTTCTATAAATCCTAATATAAATTTTCTTACAAAAATAATCTTCCCAAAGGATAACTTAATATCCATTTTACTATTTGGGAACATTATTTTGTAAATTCCTTAAATTTTGTCTAGTTTAATGGTGATCACATATTTGGTGATAATGTGGTCCAGAAACTTGCCTTCATTAATGCCAAAATTCTCTTTTTAAGGTTCAATGAGATACCAAACTTCTTGTATCTTTCAAAAATGAACTAGAGATGGTCTCTGTGATTAGTTCTATTCTTTGAGAAAATAATAAGGTTGTACATGTATATGTTAATGAATTTACCTAATATTCCTTGGAATTCATGTTCCATTTCTCTTTTAAAATTGGCTCCTATATTGATCAAGCCAAACAATATCCACTTGTATGCATAAGTCCCCTATTTATTGGTAAATGTAGTTTTCATTCTATCTTTTGATTCAACAAAAAAATTATTATATCCTTAAAATCCATCTAATAAAGACATCATTATAGAACCACTCATAGTATGGATCACCTCATCTAATGAGTTCAAAGGATAGTTGTCTTTCTCATAAGATTTGTTAAGGTTTCTTAAATTGACACACAACCTAATTTCACTATTTTTTTCCCTAAATTGAAACATATTATCCACCGAAGTTGAATGCCTGATAGGAGAAACTATCATGTCACTTAAAAACTCTTCTAATTCCTTATATATTAGTGGTTCTAGAATAATATTAACTAGTTTTTGCCTCTACCTCAATGGCTTATGATTTGTCTTGAATTGAATTGTATGGGTGATGCCTCTAGGATTAAATATCATCAAGTCATCATACATACATGTAATTAAATATTTATATCTAATGATCAAGTCTTTGACCCTTTGGATTTTATCTAGAATGAAGTTTAAGCCAATATTTATGAGGTTTGGGTTTCTTTCATCACCCAAATTCTTTGAGTTGAATTCAGACTCATTAACCTTGAGTTGCCTTTATTTCTATACTTGAGGATCCATATAAAATGATATTTCTAAGGTGACCATATCAAATTTGATATGTTTTCATTTATTTGGATGGCATTCTCTTCATCCAGTTCATCATGACACAGATTGTTTCTTTCCTCATCACCAATCATCTAGGACTCTAACTATCCTAAATTAGTTAGAAACTAGATGATTTATTAATCCTCATAAAAAACTTGAAAATTCTCAATGTTGTCTAGTATTGATGGACAAGGTACCAATTTGATGGATAAATTCTACACCTTTGACACTTATAGGGGTGCTAAATTTGTTTCTAAAGTGGCTAGAAAATCAACATCTTAGTTATGTTCTCTCAAAATAGCCACTATATTGAAAGCCTCAAATGACTCAATTAAATCCCGTGATCTATATTTATATTTAAAGTATGATAATTTACATTGATACTTATTTTTGACCTAGTTGATCACTAGTTCTGAGTCTCCATATACTATTAGTTCCTTACCATTGTTCTTGAGGGTAAACTATAATCCAGAAATGAGGGATTTATACTCTATTCTATTATTGGTGCATGTGAATTAGAGCCTATATGATTCTAAATACTTATTTCCTTATGGCTTAACCAAATATATAATAACACATGATCCTTGCTTGGATCTTGCTCTGTCAAAATGGAGTGTCCATAATTGGGAAGGCCCTACATTTATTCATATAATTCATGCTTTGTAGTAAATGTATAATTTCCAAGACTAAGAGATTTGCAACTTATTTATTCATTATTAATGTTGTATTATTTAATAGGGTACTTAATCCTTATCTCCCTATCAATTCTAATATGGTTGGCAATGCATCTCCATGGTAGCCAAATATGAGAGAAGTATATAGAAATATACCCATTAAGTGACTTTGACCAATGTCTACTAAATATTAGCCCATAGCTTTCAAGAATATATACTACCAGTATATTGATGGTTATCTACACACAAGGTTTTGATGTAACCTAGATGTATACATCACAAAGTTCTCCTATCATAGGTACTATTGTTTTATCTAGCTATGAAATAATCCTTGTGGATGGATTTGGAGTGAAACCAAGATTTTAGAAAATGGAGGTTGGCATCACATTAGTTAAAGCTCTAGAATCCACCAAATAATTGTGTATATTTTTGCAAAATTCATAAATGATTAGAAAAAAAGGAGGGACCTCAAGCTTGTTTTTGTATTTGGCATTTATGTTGACCATTTTGGTCTTTTCTGTGATATACTTCCCTATGAAAAATTTCCATAAGAGTTCCTTCTCTTTTATGATTTATGCCAATTCATAGAGAGTGATACTAGAATTTATCTTTTTCATATCCTCAATAATGTTATATCCTCCCTTTCTCTATTCTTATCTATATTGAGGCTAAGCTTTCCATTTTTAGAGAGGATGATTATTATTATATTTAAGATTCAAGGGAATAATTGTATTCTTTAGAGTAGAAGTGGTGAGAGGCTATCTATTCTTTAGGTTATAATTATTCCTATTGAACTCCTGAAATGTTTGTAATTCATCTAAGTTATCCTCTAGAAAATTTTCATCTTCACTAGGGAAGGGAAACTCATAAGTTTCAAATACCATATAATAACATAATGGGACATATTCATGGCGAATATCTAGAGGATTCATCATTTGAACATGTCTAAACATTTCCATTTAGAAGATTTTAAAGGTTGCAAAGAATTCCACACAGTCTAATTCCCCATGTTATGTGTTATGAACTCTACACCAATTACACAAAACAAACTCCATGATATTAACTTATGACAGCTTAGTGGACTATTATTGTTTTACATTATTGGTATGTCTGTTGAAAGTCTTGTAATACCTTGAAAATATATAATTTTGGTTATAATTATGATTGGAAATATTAGCCATCCTTTTTTTTACATATTCAAAAAATTATTGCTCAAATTTTGGTCCATTATTTGTATAGAATCTAATTTAACCTTGGTGGAGTATGCACCCTAAGTGATTTCTATGTTAGAGTGAGTTAGATATTGATTTTGCTAGTTATGTTGATGGACATTCCTTTGTGCTTGATTGTTCAGGAACCTATAATTTTGATTTATTACTTATTGTGCCATGGGAGGTAAAGTTTAAAACTAATTTTTATTGATGTAGGTGTATTTTGAATAGCATGAAGAATTGGGTTCAAAGATGTAAATCCATTATTGAATATTTAGCCTCTTGACATCTAAGGATTGGGCTAAGCATTGAGTTTCTTATCAATGGTGATAGTTTATCTATACACCAAGGCTAAAGTATTGGTGGTGGTATCTCTCCTTAGAAATTCTATAGTGATAATATCCAAAGCATTCTTATACATCTCAAGAGCTAAATCTACTTTCAGTTTATATGCCATGTTCATCCAAGTGTACATATTCAAAAACCTTGAATTAAAATATCTAATTGAATCATTATGATCCCTCTTAATTATGGTAAAATAATGATACACCAAACTTAGATTAGTTTCTTTCCCAAGTTTTATAAGAAAATTATTTTGACATGCATTCCATGAGGTGATAAAATTTTCTTACAAATTTAGATACCAATCATAAGCAAAATCTTGTAGAGTAAATTAAAAAAGTCTAAATGCAACATCCTCATCTATGCTATTCATTAATCTTATAGTGGCCTTAAAATATTTAATATGCTCCTCTATTATTCTCCCACTTAAGGGGGAAAATGCAGGCATGTACTTCTCTATATTCTTTGGTAAATTATGTTGATCTCTATGAATATAAATAACAGATATAACTAACTAAGGTTGAGCCATAAGATGGTTGATAATTAAGACATTTATTAATAGGGAAGGTGTCCTATTTTAGTGCACCTTAGGGATGATCGATATTGGTTTAGGCATCTTATGATTTGAAAAAGGTGAAAGCAAAAGGCTAGATTAGGCCCTAGACCTTGATACTCTCCTACTTGTCTCTATTATAACACTACATAGTGACTAACCTCTACTATTGAGAAAAAACACAAGTGTGCCATCATTTTGTCTTTTATGTTTTTGTTGAAGTAGGATTTATGTACACCATAGAAGTTGAATGAAGTAGCCTCTAACATTTTAGGATCTCTATGAAAATAAATTTCTATTATAGGGCATAAGTTGTAGGTTTATAGTTAAAATAACCAGTTGGTGAAATAATAGGTTGAGCTTGTAGGATTTTCAACAAAGTTTATGGATAGATGTGTGAAATATAAATGAAAATAAACACTAAGTGTGTTGGTTAGGTGTACAACTACTCTATGGTGGGTAGATGTCAAAATAAAAATAAAAAAGGAGGGGAAGGTAAGGTAAGGTAGAAAAGAAGGCTCTATTTCTTACAATGTTACTCCTAAGGAAATTTATTTGATGGATGAGTATCTTCAAGACCAGTGTTTTCCATTTGTATCTATTGCACACTTACAAACAAACCCAATTAAGAAGTCTAGGGAAATAGGTATAAGAAACTTAGTGACCTCAACTAAGGTTTCTCTCTTTAGAGTTGTTGTTGCACACCCTTAATGGAGAGATTATAGATCAGACCAAAACTTTATCTTGGTTTTCTATAGCACATGCCTAGAACACTATACTAAAAATAATTACTCTTGCACACCTCAAAATATCAACAGTCTAAACTAATTTCTCAAATGAATTAAAATTACTAATCTTTAATAGATGTTTCATATCTTAGATCAACATACTTCACTTATAACAACTAGATATATCCATAGCATTTGCACACTTCAAAATTATTGAGTGGATATAGTCAAAGATGTTAAAATATCAATAACATAGAAAAGGAGGAAGAGAGAATAAACACAGTTGCATGACAATCAAAAAATTGATCTCTTCCTATACTGATCAAAACTCCAACCATTTAAAAGAGGGTTTTAGAAGTGTTTAAAGACATGGGGAAGGGGTATCCTCATCCTCTAAGTGTATTGAAACTTCAATTTACATCAAAATGAATAGAACTTATGTTCTAGTTCAATACAAAACTGTATGTTATAACTACTAGATTACAATAGTCATGCAATATTAGCATGCTGGAAAAAATAATTCAATTATTTATAACATGAATGTAACAAAGCTTAACTAGCTATGGTTGGCTGAAATAAATATTACATGAAAAAATGTATAAAAAATTAGACATTTACTAAGGCTTACTCAGTGATTTCATGGCACTACTCATTATCATGGTTGAAATTAAAGTGGTAGCCAAAGATGAATTGGAAGTGGTGGCTGATGCATTTAATGAACTGCTAGGTGGTGTTAAACTAGACTTATTCTTGGCCTTTATCTTTTGATAATGTTTGTATACACTAACATGTTATTTTTGTATTATTCTCATGTCAAGAATAGATAGTATATTCACCCTATTCACTTGTGTTATTAACCTTTCATGCTTAGATTTAATGGATCTAAAGCATACCTAAAAGATTTATAATTCAGTGGCATTCTTCCTCACCAAACATAGCCTAGCCTTAATGTCTTATAAATTTATTCCTTTTAAACTTTATTATAAATTATCTGAGGCTTGTTGTAGCATTTGGTCAAAAATAGATCTTACCACCAACTTTCCTATGCCATCCCATGCATGTGTTAACTCTAGTTCATTAAAAATTAACATGGTTTGCTTATATTACTTAGTGATATTCATGGTGAAAGCATAAATAGTAGTTATCCATTCCTAAGATTCTTAGGTCTAAATGACCACTAGATTTAATGTGTTTGATACATCTATGGGGGACATAAAATTTAGATGGTTGAATGCCTTATTAGGTGTGTACAAAACCAAAAAATTCAGCTTGGTCTCATCATCCTTGAGAACCTTAAATAATTTAGTTTATTGAAGTTTTGTGGGGGAATAATTATGCCCTTAAATAATAAATGGTATCCAATATCTCATATAAACTCAAAGGTGCATTCTAGACATCTTATTTTTTTCATAGGGAACATGGATTACCTATTATTGTTCCTTGAAGGTTTCCAGTTGTTATTTCTACTCTACCCTTGTTGTTCAGTGCCCTCATGAATGGATATCAATGATTTAGTGTGGGTATCCACATAATACTTAAATTACTAAATGAAATGAGACTAACCCTTCTTTTTGTCTTGCCTCTTTGAAAGATGGTAGATATCTTCTCTTTCTTTGAAAATTTGACTCTACCCAATTTTTTCTTCTATCTTCTTCTTCGTCACAATTTTCATAGATCTAATTGAATTATAAAAAAAGTGAGCTCACAGTATGAAGATAAATAATATTTAGGTTTGGCCTCTTAGAAGCTGATGCTCCTAAATCCTTGGCCTAGTCTGGAAGAGACAACTTTGATGTGTCTAGTGGTTATGTTTCTATTTGGGTGTCTTTTGTAGGCTTAGTCTTAGAGGATGGCTTAGGCATGGTTAGCCATATAACTTTATACTAGTCTAAATTTCCTAGATGTAGCATTATATGTACAATGTTGATTAGTTTCTTATTTATATATCTCTTGGTTACCACCACTTCTATGATTTTTACTACTCTTGAGGAGGGCATAAGTGAGATCAATTGGGTGTTAGGTAGGCTAATAATAATGGAAATACAAGTAGATACCAAAGGATCAATTATATATACAATTTTAAAAATAGATCCAAAATGAGGTGATGATACAATAGGAAGTGAAATAATAGGAGAGTAAATAGGTGGAGAAGTGGGAGTCTTCTTACCTAATTGGTCATCCCCAAGGGGTGTCTTTCCTTTTAGTCCTTGTAAGCTTAAGAACATAGTTTGCTATAATAATTATTCATCTAATTCATCCCTTAGCTCACCTTTAGTTAAAGTTTATGCCTTCTCACTTAGTACCTCTATGGATTATGTATGAGGCCTTCCTACCTTACATTTTCTCCTATAGTATATTGTGTTCTTCTCAGTTGAAGGATCAACCACTTGTTGGATAGGAAAAGGGACCATTACACTATATGCAATTAGAAATGAATTATGTCTATAAATCAATCCTAGCTCAAAGAAAATAGAGAATACCTACACTTTTGATTGAAGATACACTTGTTAAGCGAAAACATGACCAATATGGGGATTCACTAGACCCAATTAGGGGATCACTTGTCACAACATATCATGATAGGAATGATTATAAAGCCTACACTCTAACACAATAACATAACCTTAATAGAGTCCCAAGGTTTAAAACATTCACCTATTCTAATAACAATAAATTAAATCTAATATAGTGCACACCAAATCTTGTGGAACAAAGTGGGGGGGTTATAAATAATTAAACCAAATGTATAGGCAACTTAAATAAAATTAAGTATGAGTAACACCCTAATACATAAAATATGAAAGATAGTATTATTCAAGCCAACACTTATGCTACTTGTAACTACTAAAAGATAAGAGAATAATGTTAGAATATACTTACCTGATTTAAACCTATCAAGAATTAATCTCTCCCTTAGACAAAGGGGCTTTAGAAGAGGTTATTTTGGTTTGTAAAGATCACTAAGAAAGGCTAGAACATCCTAGACTTATCCACAAGACTAGAGTATCCAAATATGAAACCTAAGATAAGTCTCCTCAAGTAGAATGATAGAAGAGCAAATTGTGAAGAAGTGCGAGTGAATAATAACTCATGATTGCACATATGAAATAATGAAAAAATGATATTGTATTTATAGGTGGGTCTTGCTATAAATCCTTCTAGAAATATCAATTATATAGGTTTAACCCAGTGTGTTTTTGTGGATAATTAACTAGGTTTAAACTAGGTCGGTTGAAAGGATAATAAGACAAAAAAGTGAAAAATACCTCTAAATTGTAATGGGTTGACCTAGTTGACCTAGTATAGTTGACTTACCAAAAGGGGTTTAAAACAAAAAAAGGAGGGATGGAAAGAGGAAAATATTGGAGGAATATGCAAGGGAGGATAAATAACTTAGAGAATGGTTTTAGGAACTATTTTGATTGGTAATAATGTGGCAATAAGGTAAAATAATCCTTAAAAGCACCAAAGATATTCCCACCCCTTTCCCAATGCACCCCTTAGGGAGTACACTTAGAGAGATTAAGTCTCGATGGGTTACTACAAGATGTAAAGGGTCAATATTTGATAAAAGTTGAAAATATTATGTGTATACATATGCCCCACTTGAATCTCATCGCATGTAATTAAAGTATAACAAGGGATGATGCTTTGAGAAAGAACATAGTAACAAACAATGTTAATGTTAAAAAAAAATTATAGTAGTTTAAAGCAAAAATAATTAAAAGTAAATTACAAAAAGGGAAACTAATCTAAAAAGTAAATGAATAAAAAAAGTAAATGTGATTTGTACCTTGAATTACCTTTATCTTTAGATTATTGTGTACTATGTTGTTAGTTTTGATTATGTACAGTGTAGAAACTGCTTTCAAAAAACCCAAGAATATAAAAATAAAGAGTAAAAACAAACAAATGCAAGAAAAGCCAAGATAGCTGGTATTATGAGGATGAGACATAATTAGGAAATTTGGAAAGATGGGGTCACAAGTTCTATGTTATACCAAATGACCAAATCAAAAACAAGAATACATTAGGTAATTGAAAATCCAAGGCTACTAAAGATCAAAAAAATCAAACAAGTTATCCTTAAGTAACATAGGCAAACTCACCAAGTCAAATGAAGGATACATGTCAAACAAGATGGTAATCAAACAAATCATATGGTAAAAAATGAAACAAAATATTAATAAAATATTGATGAGTGAGTAGTAACAATCCGTATTTCACTCAATAATAGAAAAAAGAACCATAAAAGGGAAAGCAACATTATCGAGTGAGAAGTAACAAGCCAACCTAACTCAACAATGGAAAAAAGGTATGAACTCAGGTGTCTGTAATAGAAAGAAAATAAAACAATGAAAAATGGTAAAAGGAAAGTAAAGTAAGTGTATAAATGTGAGTCATGGTATAAATAAATAAGAATCCAAATTACTTAAACATGTTGTTTCACTCTAAGGATAGATAAAATCAAAACAAATTAGTGCTAGAATATTTTTAAGAGGTAAAGAAGAAAGAATTAAAGAAGAGGGAAAATAGATTTAGAATCACAATTTATCTATCACATGGGGAAATGAAATGATTGGAGGGGATAATGAAGGAAAAACCAAGGTAGAGGGAAATCTTTATTGAAGTCAAGACACTCAAATTAGGTCTGTCAAAATAAGAGGACTTTTGACCTTAAGGAATATGAAGAACTTATTTAGCTACATAAGTCTTAGGTCAACAAATGGAGTGCGTAGATCATCCCATGAAGGCTAAATTCATGAAAATTACAATCTACCTACCTTCCCATGATGTGTTCCCTATTCTTTAGGACCCCTTACATAACCACTGATCTACTGCAAAGATTGGGTACTTACATGAGAAAGTAGGTAGGACCATAGAGTTTTTTGAAATCCCCTATTCCAATTTATTGGCCTACCATACCCTAAATGACCTCGGCTCTATGTGAGGCCAACAATGGAGTTTGAGATTTTATTAGAGATAGGATATGTGCTTCAAATTATATCTTTTGGTGTGAATTCAAATTTTGAGATTTGTATGTTTCCCTTTATATATCATTGCCTTTTGTTTCAAATGATTTTGCTTTTAACTTTCTTGATGTATTTTTCAATTCCTCCTCCATATGGATTTAGAAGACCAAACATAGGTGCTAAATATTACTTTCATTGAATACTTGGGACAAGGTTGTTAAGAAAGAGAAAATTTAAAGATCATGGGGTTTAAGAGTCTCATAAGTCAAGGTGAAATAAAAGTGTTATCTTGACATCAATCTTGTTTTATCCAATGTGGAGTGAAAGAAAGGGGAAGTGAAGAGGATAATGACACATGGAATAATTTTAATTAATTAAAATCATAAAAAATGTGACAAAGGGTGAAAAGGTGATATAATAATAGTAAAGTGTGATTCCTTATCATAAGAATAAGGGAAATGGAGGAAAAACATGCTAGCATAGATTATTATGAAAATTTCATCTAGTCAAAAGAATAAAAATCTAAAGTTTAAGAATAAAGATGTAAAAAGATGAAAAGATGGTAATTTTATGAGGAAGGTTGGGTCCTATCCATGATCTTACACTAGAACTTCATAAAAGAGAAACCCATGAGGGTGCAAACAAGTAAGTGAATGAATCAAGTGATGTAAAAAAATAAGTAAAAGGTGGTAATTTTGTGAGGAATTTTGGGTCCTATCTATGGTCTATGAAGAAACTCATAAAATAAAAACCTAAGGAGTGTCAAAAGAGAAAATGCAAGAAGATAAAGAATACTATGATACATAAAGAAACTAAAATACCAAAAGGGAGGAATAAAGGATTGTGAAAGGAAGGAACTTACTTAAGTGGGAAAGACATGTGTAAGTAACCTACAATTTTTTTTAGATAAATGTAGATAGAAAGCATGAAAAAAAGGAAATGCTTAGGCAAAGTAATTTTTGAGGAATTGCAAGTTAGTGGGTTCTTTGAAAATATGGCCTTAATTGGTTTGAAGGTGGTAGGTACTTACACCAAGAATATCTTTGACTAAATATGGGCCCCATTATTTTTAGGTCTATTTACCTTATTTATCATGAGTGTAGTCTAGTTTAAGGACAAGATCACCAACATTAACAGTGTGGATTTCAACACATTTATTATGTTGTCAGGTGATATGAGCCTTGTATTAGTGGTTATGTTATAAAGTAGAAAGATGGTGTTCATTAAGAAGATCAATGTCATGAAGGCAAGCTTCATGAAATTCTTCATTGAGAATAATTCCATGAAGTGATATACGAAGAGAGGGAAGCTCAATTTCTAAAGGAAGATCTAACTCAAAACCATAGACTAGTGAGAATGAAGTTTCCGTAGTGGCAGTGTGTATGATAGTTTGATAAGCCCAAAGTGTAGGGTAAAGATGAATGTGCCAATCCATGTAGGTTTCATGAATTATCTTTTTATTTTTTTTAGAATATTATTAGTGGCCTTAGCTTGACCATTGCATTATGGATGATAAGGCATGGAAAACATGTGATTGATTTTGAATTTATTGCAAAGTTTTTAAACGTGTTTATTTTTGAAATTACCACCATTGTCTAAAATTATGGTATGGGTAATGCAAAGCATCAAATTATTTAGTTAAGAATGAATTTTTAAATGGTAGTAATGGTGACATTAATGAGGGGCATTGATTCTACCCACTTGGTAAAATATTTAGTAGTAGTGATGACAAATACATGCCCATCTTGGGAGTGAGGAAGTTTACCAATGAGATCAAATACCCATGTGGAAAATGGCCAAGGAGATTTGATAGTTTGAATTTTGGAAAGAGGTAAATGAATAAGATCATCATGAAACTAACAAGGAGTACACTTTTTTTATCATATTTGATTGCATCATTTTTAAGAGTAGGCCAAAAGTAACCCATATATAGGCATTTGCATGCTTTAACATGTCCAGTATAGTGACCACCACAAATTCCCCCATGTGCTTGTTCAATAAGAGTAGGGACCTCATCTTTCATAACATAATGGAGCAAGGTACTTTCAATACTATGATATTAAAGTATATTGTGTCAAAATACATACTTGAAATTTGGTTTATGATGCATGTATTTTCATGAAAGTATAAATTAAGAGGACAAATTTTGTGTTCTAAGAATTTAATTATATCTTGATACCATGGGATTTATCAAATGGTAACATCCTTAATATCATGGAAAAATGAATCTAGTGGTTGAATTGAAGATAAAGATTTTATTATTTGTATAAGAAAAGAAGGATTAGAAATAACTTGATGTGTATGAAATAGAGAAGCTAAAGAGGCAAGATAATTAGTAATGGAGTTTTGATCCCTAAAAATAGGCTCAATAGTGAAAGAGATAGAATACCTAGCAAGGGTGATTATAATTTGATGATATGTAATAAGGTTTTCACTTTAACATTGATAATCACCACTAACTTAGCATCAAATAAGTTAAAAATCACCTAAATCATGAATATATTGAATGTATAAATCAAGATAATCTCTCATGCCTAAGATAAGAGCTTCATACTTAGCCATATTATTCATGACATTAAGGGTGAAGAAAAAGCTAAAAGAATGATTTTATTGATAGGAATTGTGAGAATGAAACTTGCCCCAACTCCTTAAAGGCATTTAGCACCATCAAAGTAAAGGCTCCAAGTATCCTCATGCTAGTTGACATTGATCTCAAGGAACTCCTCAATAACTACCTTTAGGTTGGTAGTACCAGAAGGAGTAGTATATCCTTCAAGATTATTGGCTTCAAGATCGGCAGTAAAGCTATGAAAATAATTATCAAGAGAAATAGATTTATTAAGACATTAAATGTAAATAATATTGTCATATAGAAGGTTATATCGAAGAGAAGAAGTGGTTGGAATGGGAGTTGTGACAAGTTGTTTAGCTATTACTTATTTTTTGATATATTTTTGAGTGATGATGTGAAGATCAAATTCCATAAGTAAGACCATCCATTTTCTAATTCTATCTCTAGGAAGAAAGGATTTGGAGAAAAAATAATGAAGGGGGTCAAAATGAATAGTGACATAAGTAGTTTGGTGAAGCATGTAGTGACGAAGCTTCTCAACTACAATAATAGATGGCAAGACAATCAGACTCAATTTTGGTGTAACATGTCTCATAATCAATGAGGCCATAACTAATGTAGTAGATAACATAATATCTTCCCATATCATCTTGTTGGGAAAGCATTTCCACAACTAAAATCAATGTGGAAGAAGTATATAGAATCAAATGTTTATCATTGGAAGGAGGACAAAGTGTGGGTGGATGTAGCAATGACTCTTTCATGTTATCAAAGGCTTTTTGACATGGATATGTCCATTTTAAAGTAGTACCTTTCTTGAGAAGGGAATTAATGGATTGAACTCAATATGTCATTTTGGGGATAAATCATCTAATTTCCCCAAGTTTGCCTAAATAAAATTGAATGTTAGAAATAAAACAAGGAATATGCATGTTGATGATATCACTAATTTTGGTAGGATCAACATCAATGATACAAAGAGAGACTAAGAATCCTAAAAAAAATTAGATGTGATTCCAAAGACACATTTGTAAGGATTAAGTCTAACTTTATATTTAAGGAGATGGTCAAAGATGATAATAATATTGAAAAGATGATTTTTGTGATGTTTATATTCAATAATAAGATCATCCACATAGGTCTCAATAATTTTGTAAATATGATCATGAAATATGTGAGTCATCAATCATTGGTAAGTGGCTCTAGCATTTTTGAAGCTGAAGGGATTTTTGACATTAATAGGTGCCCTATTATGTGGTGAAATTAGTCTTATGTTGGTCTTCTAGGGTGATATGAATCTAATTGTATCTCGATAAGCCATCCATAAGAGATAACATTTTATAACCAGCCTTGGAATCAATAATGGTATCTATCGAAGGCAAAGGGAAGTTGTCCTTAATAAAATAAATATTAATATTATAGAAATAAATACAAATTTGAAACACCATAGTGAATTTATTTTGAACAAGAAAAATGTTAGAAACCCATTCAGAATAATCCACTAGTTTAATAAATTCAACATCAAGTAATTTGATGATTTCTTTATGACATAAAATTGAAACTTTAGGTGGAAATTTCCTTTTCTTTTGATGATTAGGCTTGACATTAGGATAAATAATGATGTTATACACCATAATGCAAGGGTAAATACTAGGGATGTCCTTGTAGGACCAAGATAAAGCCTCATGATTTTTGTCAAAAATTAGCTAAAGTTGTCATGTTCAATAGGTGAAAGTTCTCAAGAAACTGTAATTGGTCAAGGATAAGATGGAGTACCATATTCTATGTGAGTAGTTTCTTCAATAAGCATGGAATTACCATATTGAAAGTGTTATGGTGCATTAGGTAAAGATGAAATTGGATTTAATTAAGGATCAATGTTAGTAATGAAGTTGTTGAAGCAAGGAATTGTAGTTTTGAAATTTCCAATTTTATGATGATACTTAAGAAGTTAAGGTTCTTGAGCATGAAGTAACTCAAGAATAGCCTCATCAGTAGGAAAGGTAGGAACAAGACTATAATACTCAACATCTACTTCAAGATCTAAAATTTTATTTCCATGGTTATCATACTCAAAATGAATCTGATGATCAGTTATCTTGGCATCTATTATAATTTTAGGAGTAAAATAAGTAGATGGAGTAGAAGAGATTGGAATATTATGGATTTTATGATGGGATGAGGATTAGATGTAACGATTGGATCTAAAGGTGTAGGAAATTTTGGATATTCAGAAGGCATAATTTGCTCTACCACCTAGGGAATATTGATAAGAGGAGGATTGAGAGGAGGCACATGAGCCTCAATATCTAAGGTATGATACATAGAAATGGTATGCACATCCTGATTAAAATCATGGATTTTATTTAAAATTGTTTTGTAATGTTGGACATCTAAGTCTCTAAATTGAGCTTGGTCCATGATATAGTTGTCATCATATGTTGGAGAAATTGTACATGCTTTAGAATCAGGGGGAGTTTTAAAAGATCAAATCCTAATATTATTGAATGTACAAGGAGACATGGTGAGAGGATCTTTCAATAATTTAGCCACTCCAAAATTATTCTAAATGAAGGCATATTATAGTAAATAAAGCTCCTAAGCATTACATAGAGGGGGGAAATCAGTAATATCATCAATAAGAGGAACAATACAGTCCCTAGGTAAGAGAGGAGGAAGCCATTGAAAAATATAAGGAGGTAACTTGGTAGTATTGAAAGTATGTTGTAACTCATTGGGATCATCATCATCAAAATTTGTAAGAGTAACTTATAAATCAAGATTCATGTTGATGAACTCAAGTAAAGGATCACTATTAATCTTAGGAATTATGGGAAAATGATATTAAGGTTTAGGATTAGGAAGTTGGATGCTATATGGATTAGGATCAACTTCATTCTTATACTATTTCATATTATGAAATAATTTAATACATTGACTACCAAAAGAAGTAATGGCCCTTATTTGATGAGTCTATGGACAACCAAAAAGGATATTGTAAGATAAAAAGAGATCGTGGACCATAAGCTTGGTTTGAATAGTTTTATGTCATATGGTTAATGTAAGATAGATACAACCAAGTGGTTTTTGATTAGTTTTTTCAAAAACATGGCAAGTAAAATTTTTTTGCTTGAGATGATACTTGTTATAACTAAGTTGTTGAATAAGCCACAAGGATGTCACATTAATACTAGAGCCTTCATCAACTAATAATTTATGTATAAGAGTGGTATTAATGGTTAATTTAACAGAGGTGGATCATCAGCATAAAAATGAATTTCTTCATTGATCATGTCCTCTTTAGGAAATTCAATGGAAGGTTTGGTAGAGGGACACATAGTTTAAATTGTATTGACATTAGTAGGTTTAGAATCAATAAAAGGTGGTTCTTCATATATGGAGGATGGATCTTCAATTTATTAAAGTTATTGAATAAGGAATTTTTGATGATAGGGTGAAGTATGAACCAACTCCATAAGAGGAATCTTGCAAGGAATAGAGTTGAGTTTTTCAACAAAGTTCCAATGTGATTTGGAAGAACCAGCATGAGGTTTAGAAGTTAAATTAGTTTTGAAAGGTATATATATGGTTGAAGGATTGAAATGAAGAAGTTATTCCTTAAGTGCTTCTGAATCAATATTTTTTGTTGGTAGTATCTTTAAGAGGTTGTTCTTTTAAAGATAGGTTTTTAGGCTTGGTAACGTGATCTTTACAGGCTAGTTTATGATGATAATTGACCTTGGTAGTGTTGACAAATTGAGAGGTGTTATAATATTGATCATAATTGGAATAGATGGCACAAAAATCCTTAACATTTGATTAATTATTTGAAGAATATTTTTTCTTATTAGAGGTATAAGCTTTAAAAGTTTGTCATTTCTGGGAAGTAATAATGTATTCCTGATGAGGAAGATTAATCATAACTTCATGATTGAAAGAATAACCAATCATATAAGATAAAACAAATTTATTGAGCCCTCTAAAATATTCATGAGAATTTATAATGTCAACATGGAACCAAAAAATATATTGGGGTCATACCACTTAGGAGGAGCATTGGGATAGATGAAAGCTTTTGACAATGGCAAAAATTGCTTCATTTGTTAAATTGAGAAAGTGTATGAGAAGGTAAAGGAACATCATTTTTGGAAACTCCTTATTTGGTTTGTGTAACATTACTAGTGATAGCATTATATGCTTAAAAATATCCTTGAATAAGTTTAGAATTGGTTTCAAATTGATTCATTAGAAAGTCTTGGACCTTAGCTTGGTTAAAATATTCATTGAGTGTTTGGAGAGCAAAGATTCAAACCTTATATTGAAGAGCGAGATTTAAAGTTGTGATAAAGAGTTTGAATAAGTTATCATTAGTCATGTTATGATCAGCTTTATGAGCTAAATATTTCCATCTTTTGATAAATTTATGAGTTGTGTAGACACCGAAATTATGTCTACCCCTTGGTCACCCTCCCCCCTTGGTCCCCTTTGTCCATATTCCTAACACTTATCCTAAGCCCCCTCAATTTTAAATTAAAATAATCAAATATTTTAATTTATTTGTCCCCTTGTGACTTCACCCATGCCACCTTGGATTCCTCTCCTTGGATGCCACCACCTCATTCCAAGCCTTAATGACCCAAATCCCATCTTAACCCTTCCTCTCACATCCATTTAAGCCCCTCTTGACCATTTTTTAATGAAATTTGACCCTGGTAGCTTGTAAGAATAGGTAGAGGGCTAAAATTAGCCTCTATCCCCATTCTTTAGCCATTGACATCAGTCACTATTCAGCTGACATCGGTGGTTCTGCCGGCATCGATTTCCTTTAAAACTAATTTTCTACATCTGTTGCCCCCCCCGTGAACGTGAACTCTTTTGCACTTGACATTCGATCTCTCTCTCTCTCCCTCTCACACAACAAACATCACTAGCTATAGGTACTCTACAGGTATAGCTCTAGACTGTGAGATCAAAGGCATTGTAGGTCTGTCAACAGCATCAACAATAGGTCTCCTTCAATCCTTCAGCAAGTAGGAGATAAGTATTTCTTTGTTTTTCATTTCAATTTTTATTTGAATTCATCTATTAAGCAAACCACTTCCCAGACCCAACCTGCCCTTCCTTGAGAGGCTGAAAGGCCTTCTCTAATCCTTGTCTCCCTGTCACCCTATCCTCTTTTTGGTCTCCTATTCAGACCATACTTTTTACCTTATAGCTCTGCATAGACCACCAAAATAGGCTCTCTGACCTCCAAACAGGCTCTCTGACCACCAAAATAGGCTCTCTAACCTCCAAATAGGCTCTCTGACCTCCAAACTGACTCTTAGACCATTATATAGATTATAAACTAGACCTAAAACTTGTCCCAGGCCATTACCCTAATCGACCTAGACCATTGCCCCTACCGACGTTGGCAAACTAACTGACATCGGTGACCTTCCTTAACTGACACTGGCAGAACCACCAACGTCGACAACTGTGCAAGATAGATTGCTACAAATAGGTATGCATTTGCTTTCATTTCTTTCATTCTATCTTTATCATTTCTATTTCTGACTATATTCTGCTTTTTATCAGTGGACTGTCATCCCCCAAGAAGTATTTGCACTTTTAAGACCAAGCTTTCACTTGGCAGTCCACTTTCTAGCCATCTAACAACTTTTGTGTTTCAGTCTCTTTCTTCTACAGGTGTCATCCTCCACAACCAAAGAGGAGTTCCTTCAGTCATCTAAATCTAGTGCGTAAGACTTTATTTGGGTAACATCTAACCCTAGACCATTTTATCTTAGTTTCTCATTTCCTTTTGAATGTGAAAAGCGAAAACTCATATAGAAACAAGTTGATTTAGTGGGAGATGGCTTAGCATTGATGAAGTGGCTAATAATTTTTTTGGGAAGATCATTGTGTTGAAAATCTTTAACCAAAGGATTAACCAAATATTCAAGTTATGAAATAGAATTTTGGGGAAGTTGATTATACCATTTTAATACATCACTAGTGAATGTTTTGACTAAGAGTTTAGTAGTGGCAAAGGTATTAGTTTGGATCTATTCCTTGTAGACATTGCCAAAGGCTTTAAGAAATGATGTGGGATCTTTAGTCCCATCATGTTTGATATTTGGAGATATATTAACAATATCAATGAAAATAATGAAGGGAGATATATGATCATTTTGAATAGTTTGAATCATTTTTTATTCACTATGGGTTGAGTAATAAAATTACCTGAGGCATCCCTAAGAGGTGAAGGAATATAATTAGGATTAGATTAAGGTTGAATAGTTAGATGTTGATTAGCCACATTAATTTAGTGTTGTTGAAGTTGCATCATTTGGTTGGTATTATAATTTTGAAAAATGTTCATTTTTTGAATAATTTGAGATAAGAGTGGATTTGTATCAAGAGGAGAGTTAGTGTTGGTAGGAGCACTCCCCAAATTGGTATTAGGTAGAGGATTGGAAGAAGATGGATTATTAGTAGGATTACTAATTAAACTTGTATTAGTTACTCCCACATCAGTATGAAGATTTTGATAATTTTATTGGTAAATATAGATAGGATCAGATCTATCAACTTCATCTTGAGGTGTTATTTTCATCATGTTACATTTCATATATGGAGGAGGAGAAGTGCCCCAAGAGTGATGGTTATCTTAAGAGGAAAAGAGAGGAAGAAATGAACATCCCATATAGTATCTAAATGGATTCAAGATCTTCAAGAATATTCTAATAGAAGACTTCATTCTAATTGAACAGAGATGAATAGAATAAAAAATTAGAGAAATAAGAAACTAGATTGATGAACAAAGAAGTCAAATAATAATACAAGGTCAACTAAGTCAACCAAGCATAGAAAATAGGTCCTAAAAATATTACAAGGTCGACTAGGTCAATCCATTATAGTAAATAGAGGTGGGAAAAAGAGGTAAAAGGAACTACAAATAGTACAAGGTTGACTAGGTCAATCTTATATAATGCATAAGGGCTAAAAAAGGTATAGGTTCGACTGGGTTGACCTAGTACAATAGATAAGGATAAAGAAAAGGTTGATAATAAGTTATGAGTTGAGACAAGACATTTTTTGAATTTAATCTAAGAAAGTAAGAATTGAAGGGAAATAAATAGTCAATTATATCAACTTTGGCCAATCCAATTGAGGGACACAAAATACAAACTTTCACTAACACTAGCTAATGCAAGTTTTTGCACACACAAGTGTGAAAAGAACAAACAATTAACTTGAAATGTAAAGAGCTAACTAATTGGTCAACCTAAGATGTTTTTTAGATTATTAAGACATGATTTTAATGTGATTGTAATTTGGTTATAAACAAGGTACTAGATAGAAATCTAAGGATGGTTTTATGTAGTTTGGGTTGAAAGGGACTACAGTGGCAATGTTACACAGGCTTGGTATTGGGGCCTACCCCATAAATTTACATAACATTGTGATAATGGTGTTGGGTGCTTATATGGAATATACCATTAACCATGTTCTATACTTGACTAGATTATCAAATTGATCTCCCCCTTGGTGATGAAATCTAAGTAGGTTGGCCTTGATGATTTGGTCCTATGTGCATAAAATAGAAATAGTGAAATTAACTAATTAATTAAAAAACCCTAATTAAACTATGTGAGTTATTCTAAACATGCAATCAATGGGAAAAGTAAGTGTGTGAACTAATTACTAATAAATATGAGGTTAATTCCAACATAAAACTAGGTATAATGTTGACACTATATACAAAACATATAGAATATGGTCAATAGGGTCAAACCTATAATATAGAATCAAGGTCTAAAATAAACTGGGTTTTTAAGGTTGATTCAATTATTTTAGACAACACACAGAACATAAAACTAGGTGGGTAGTGTCGATCTAGTTGACTATGCAAGGGTAGTTTTAAAGACTACAAAATGTGAAATGAAAGATTGAATATAAATAAATAGAGAGGTATAAAGGAACCTTGGTGGATTAGAGATGAAATGAGGAAATATTATTGATGAACAACCATGAAGTACACTTGATAAACCTGCAAACTAGGTCGATAGGATCGATCAAGCTATGTAAAAGCCTATTATAAGGTGATAACAAAGTATAGGGTTGACTGAGTCAACTTAGTAGGCTAAAATAGGTGTTTAAAATTTTGGAAACATATACTAGGTTGAGTGGGTTGACCCAGTTACCTATTCCTAGAAACTTATGCATAAAAGTTAGAAAACTAGGTTGATAGTGTTGATCTAGTATGATAAAAATATAATAAAAATAATGATAAATAATGAAAATAAGTGAAATAAATCTTGAAAGGGTTAGTTTTATGTCAATTTCACTATAATATATGCAATTAAAAATGCATCATGTCTATAAATCAATCCTAGGTTAGAGAAGATATAACATACCTACACTTCTAATTGGGGATACACTTGTTAAGCAGGAGCATGACCAATATGGGATCCACTAGACCGATTAAGGGATCACTTGTCACAACATATCATGATAAGAATGGTTCCAAAGATTATATTCTAACAAAGTTTCAAAACAACCCTGATAGAGTCTTAAGGTTTAAAACATTCGTCTATTCTAATAATAAGAAAGTAAATATAATCTAGTGCACACAAAAGATTGTGGCATAAAGTGTGGGGTTAGAAATAATAAAAGCACATGCATAAGGAATTTCAATTAAAGTAAATATGAGTAACACCATAATACATAAAACATGAAAGATATTATTATTCAAGCCAATACTTATGCTACTTCTATCTACTAAAAGAGATGAGAACAAAGTTAGAATATACTTACTTAAATGTGAACCTATCAAAACTCAATCTCTTTCTTGGATAAAGGGGCTTTGTAAGAGGTTTTTATGGTTTGTAAGGATCACTAAGAAAGTCCAAATCATCTAAGACTTATCCACAAGACTAAATTCTCCAAATAATAAACCTAAGCTATGTCTCCTCAAGTAGAATGGTGGAAGAGCATATTCTAAAGAAGCATGAAAAAATAATAAATCTTGATTGTGCATATAAAATAATGATGAAATGATCTTATATTTATAGGTGGGTCTTTCCCTAAACAATTCTAGAAATTTTGGATATACAAGGTCGACCTAGTTAACCCAATGTGTTTTCAAGGATAATTCACTAGGTCTGAGCTAGGTCAGTTGAAAGGCTAACAAGTTAAGAAAGTGAAAAATACTTCTAAACTATATTAGGTCAACCTAGTCAACCTAGTACAACTAAATAAGCAAAAGGGGTTTAAGATAATAAAAGGAGGGATAGAAAGAGGAAAATACTAGAGGAATATGAAAGGGAGGATAAATAGACTAGGGAATGGTTTTGGAAGCTAGTTGGATTGGTAATAATGTGGAAATAAGGGAAAATAATACTATAAAACACCAAATATATTCCCATCCCTTTCTTGGTACACCCCTTAGTGTGTGCACTTAGAGATATTGAGGCTCAATGGGTTCTTACAAGATGTAAAGCATCAATATTTGATAAACTTTGAAAATATTATGTGTATACACACACTAGATATCATGGTTGTTGGAGCTACCATAATAGGTGCAAGGTCTTTTTCATCAGAGGAATCCAAACAAATAATCTCCTCTTCTCTCCCAATAGTGTTTTATTTTTCCTTTATTGATTCTTCTTCTTATTGTTTTATTTTACTTAATTAAACTTGAACTTTAGGATATTTTCATTCCATTTTTACCACAATAAATGATGTTTAACTTCCACCTTAATATTCTCTATTACCATCATCACAGTGGGTGGATTTTAGTGGTCTTGGATCTGGGCTTTTGGTTTCTAGAAATATCTATTGTTCCATAAATTTGAAGATGTCCATTACCCTAGTGGTGGGATTCTATATTTTCTTATCTAAGTGTAAGGGAAGGATCTACTTGGATTAACTTAAGCAAGTCCTCACTCACATTATAAGTCTTATCCATTTATTTAACATTTACATCATTCTTTACATTGAGAAATAACAAGTTGTGGTCATAGGTATCATGCTTATATAGAATAACCAAATTGTGAACATGTTGTTGCACTTTCCCATGGGGGTTGAAATCCCTATGGGGCAAGGTAAATAGGGTATAGGATTTCCTTGCATCACTAGCCTCTCCTAATTGTCTATGATAGGTTTAAAATCCTCTTAATTATGATATGTGATCCATAAAATGTGCTCTTCTTGCTTTTGGTGAGATATTCAAATACCCCCTTCCACACATGATACATAGTTTCCTGCTCAACTACTTTTTCTAGGATATACTTTGGGAGACAAAGAGGATTGACCTTATGTCTAATGACCATTATGATAGTGTAATCTAGATATAACCAATAATCACATAAATACTTGAGTATGTTGGTGATATTATTATAAATTTTGGATAAATTTTCACCATGAATTGACCTCGAAACTTAATGACACAAATCCTCAACAATTCTAAATATGTTCTTTGAGAATGCATATATATGAATAAAGGAATAGATGTCTTAGATTTTATTTTTTATATATTATAGATTTGGATACCATATAACCCCATTATGTTTGTAGACAGTGCCCATGACTACATCTATAAGGTAGAACATCATTTAAAAATTTCTACTTTGGGGCTTCCTATCCTTATGCAATATCAATTCATGCAAACAAGTGCTTATTTTATTAATTTTTAGAATAATGGAGATTTATTTCTAATTAATAAATATGTATAGAGTAAATTAAATTAGTCAATAATGGGAAATAATTAAGCCACAAATTAATGTAAACAAATTGTATTTTTGTCTTTTCTAAAAATAGTAATAAATAAGAAAAAAATATGATGTAGCTTATTTTGAGTTGTCTGATATAAGATATGGTCTAAGAATTTAGGTATAAGATTAGTATAGTGTAAGAAATAGATTCCTAAAGTTCATTTTCTGATTGGATAGGAGTGTCAAAAGTGGGACACCCTACTATTTGGTGATGTAGATATTTTCCATAATTTTTGTCCAAGTGATTTGAGCTTTTAGGGTTTTGTTTAGTAGGTTTTTGTTACCCTATCAATGAAATATCAAATCCCAAAAATCTGTAGAGCTCATTGTACATCTATTTTAATCTTCAAAAGCACTAGGGTATCTTTATATTTGAACATGAAAAGGAAAATTTGTGAAAGAGAGAGAAGGGGTTAGTGTGTAAAGGATACACTTGATGAACTTCATACCTCATGTGTTGGCATGCTACCTACATACCAATACTTTGAGGAGTGATCAAACTAATGTATTTCTCACATTGAAGTGCTTAGTGCAATTATACATGAAAATTAAATTAGATGAAAAAATAGGTGTACTTTAGATGGCTAGGGACTGGTGCAAGCATTTGAATAGGCTTGGAATAATATTGAAAAGTTGTATATAGAGAATAGGGAAAAAATCTCAAGTGTACTTTCCTGTATTCTTTCTTCTCTCTTGTAAATGAGTGTCAACCCTTATAAATGGACTTTAAATGGCATTTTATAGGGAAGCTAATGATCATGGCTCAAATGAATTTGTGTTATGCAGACATTAATTAAGATAAGTATTCAATAAAATATGACCATTTGAACCAAATTTGTAATTGCACAATAGTGCCAAAAACAAGACACCCTAGGTTTTAATACTCCTATCCAAGTTGGGCACTATTGTCGAGAGGGAATGAGACCTAGGGGTATGGATCTAGGCCTAAAAGAGCTACCTAGGTTTTTAAGGGCTAAGTTTGGGAGGCTCTGGATGACTTGGAATTAGTGAAAGAAAAGCCTATGAGGGTTGTGCAAGCAAGTAGGAGGACCTATGGATTTGGTGTCATTAGCCACACTCAAGTAAATAAAATTTACATGACTACATTCCCCCCCCTTTAATATACCGATGCAATAAAATTAAAAACTAGAATAAAGGAAAAAATAAAAAGTGTACCTGAACATACCTATAAAGGTGAATCCCATGAAGCTTATGTGATGCCAAGTAATGTTGGATAGTGCATAAAAAACATGTTGTGCAAGTGTGAATATGAGAAACGAAATAAAGAGTAGATTAATTATTATTATATGTGATATAAAATAAGAATATAAAAAATATGAGGAAAAGAAAGAGGAAGAGAGAGGAATGAATACACCTTCATAGGTATGCAAACCAATATAAAACCTATTGTGATCCTAAGGCTGAGTGATGCTAGACTGTCCTAGATGATGTTTTATCAAAATTTATATCATGAATGAAGATGATTGTTTAATTCCCCCAAAAATGGATCAAGAATACAAATTTTGGCCCTTTGGCTCTATCGTTGCCTACTGAGTGAAGATAGATGATCATGTGTGTAATAATCAATGTCTAGATTATGTGTCTAATCCCTTTGAATAGGTGACTCAAGAATATAAAGGTTGGCCCTTTAGCTCCATTATTTCCCCATGAAGTGAATCTATGAAGTGATACTAATATAAATTAGATGCCATATGAGATGGTTCATGGAGCCCATAGATGCTCTAAAAATATGACAATGTGGTGTGGATAGTGTAGACACCTAAAAAGTGTCTAACCCTTGGTCTTCCTCTCTCCCCTTGGTCCCTTGCCACTTCGACTATCCCTAACCTACCTAAGTCTTATTAATTGAAAATAATCACCTATTTTTAATTAAATAAGCCCCTTTTCCTTCTCCTTACCACCTCGCCATCCTAGGATACCCTCCTTGGATCCCCTTCATTCCCCACATGGCCATTTAATGCCTTAGACTCCCATTCCAACCTCTCCTCTCGCCCATTTAACCCCCCCGTCGACCGTTTCATCCTGGCATTCATTTGACCCAGCCGTTGGGAAATGGATGAAAGGCTATTTTTAGCCTTTCTCCGGCCTTTCAGCTGCCGACGTCGGTCATCCTTCAGTCGACGTCGGCAATATTGCTGGCGTCGGCACCCTTCATAACGATTTCTTCACCGTTTTCTCTTCGGCTGGTTCCGCTTGGCTTTTCTTGACTTCTCTACTTCTCTAGCTCTCGCATCCTGACTCTTGAATCCTTGGCATCAAACCCTTGTATCATTAATCTCTCTACCAATCAATCTGACTCTCTCTCCCTCAGGTACATAGCAAGCTTCTGCAGGTGAACAACAGAGAATCTTCATCAGCAACAGGGCTTCAACAAGCGGCAACAACAACACCTTCTTCAGCAGGGCACAAGTATGTTCTCTGTTTGTATTCTTTCTGCTATCTAGTTATCATGTTTTAAGCTATGTTTAGCTCTTCTACCCCCTCAGACTTGACTGTCACCCAGACCCGGATTCCTATCTCCCAGATTGGCTTCCTCTATCTCCCTGTCCCTCTCTATCCTCCTGACTAAAACCATCCTCAAACCAGGCCCAGAGCAGACTCAGACCTTCGTCCACAAACCCGTCCACTGACCATCTTTAAACAGAGCACAAATCAAGCCCCGAACAATCCATAGACCGGACCCTGCCATTGCCCCGACCGACGCCGGTCATTACCCAACCGACGTCGGCAGACTAACCGACATCGGCAGACCCAACAACCGACGCCGGTAGGACCACCGACGCCGGTGACTGTAACCAAGCCGACAGCTTCTTCCAGGTAAGTCTTTGCTTCCTTGTCTCTTTCAGTTTGCTATCATTTCAGTTTATTTTAGCATTCTGTCTTTTTATCAGTCACTTATCTTTTATCAAAATAGTGGGTTGACCTCCCTCAAGGAAGTTCTCATACTTCTGGGAACAAGCTCTTGCTTGGCAACCCACTGCCTATCTATCTAACATCCTCTTGTCCAAGTTTTCTTCTTTTGCAGGTGTCATTCCTCCACAGCCAAAGAGGAGTGCTCACAAACGTCTAGATTTATGGTGCGCAATCTTTAGTCCAGGTACTTCCAAGCCTTGTCCATTACTTTCTTTTAGTTTCTTTCTTTTTAGTCTGAAAAGCGAAATTTGAGGTAGAAACATCTCTGGCACGCCCGGTGGGACCCTAGGTTCCTCCTGGGTTCCTTTTTCTTTTTCATTCATTTAGGTGCATTTAGGCTCCTTCTCTCTTGTCTCTTTCTTCTATTCCAAATGACACTATAAGCGAGACTAAAACGAACCTTTCTTCTTTGCATTCTAGACTAGTCTAAATATCATACTCTCGTCCCTTTCTCCATCTTGTCTTCATAACAACATCACATTTCGACTTGGGCATTAAAACATATTGCACTTTCATTTCTGCTTGTGCTTGCATTAGTCCACATCTAGTAACTTAGGCGCATATTGAATGAACCGTAGACACTTGATGTTACACTACCGAATCACATGCACTAAAACGAACATATAACATACCTGCGACAAGGCCCGACTGGGATTTCATCCCCCAGCGCATACCTTACCCGTCCCGGTGACCCTACTTGGATTTCATCACCAAGGGGGAAGCCCACTCCATTCTCTGGCGGAGGATAAACTCTAGGCGAGGTATATCTTGGCTAAGCGAGACCAGCTAACCACTGGAATTGTGAAGTGAGGGGAGCTTGCTCCTTAGCACCAGGCCACGTACCAGACCCTAACACAGATCTTTGAGCACCTAAAGCAACACCTGAAACCATCTTTAGACTGCCTTCTTCTAGGACCCATTTTTCAGCCAATCTCCCCAAACATTCATCTAAGGCATAAGCCACAAGTTTCTAAGGTTAATTCCTAGGATTTATCACTTAGGCTTGTCTATCTTTCTCTATTTTCCTCTTCTCATCTGTTTGTTTGAGTGTGTGAGGACGCTTTCTTCTTTGTTTTTCCAAGAACCTTTTGGCTCTCTGGAAAACACAGTGACCGACATCAGTTCTGCCACCGACGTCGGCCTTCCCATGTCACCAGCATCGGTTCTGATACCGACGTCGGCTTCATCTGTTACCAGCATCGGTTATCTGACCGACGTCGGCCTCATTTCCTACCGACATCGGTTTTTTTAACCGACGTCGGTCTCTGTCACTGTCCTTTTTCTTCAAAACCAGCAGCCTAAAACCTGTCTTTTCTCTGTCAAAAACTCCATTCTGGTTTTCTGAGACTGCAAAAACACAGTTTCTGGAACCAGGACTCTCTTCTTAACCACTTTAGCCAACAGCCGCTTCCGTCTATCTTGTCTCTAACCAGTCCTATCATGGAGTTCCACTCGGAGACTGAAAGAACTCCCACAGGACTGACCCCGACCCCGACTCAAATTCCCATCATCCCTGAAGGGGACCGAGATTTTGAGAGATTCTTGGACCTCAATACCGCAGCCCTCCAAAACTATCTCACGAGAAACCCAACGCGAGACCTTTCGAGTGACGTGGTGACGACATCCACACCATTCGCCACCCAACCCTTTATGACTCAGCCTTTCGCCTCGACTATTAACCCAATCATGGCCAATACGCAAAGTTTGGCCTCCCCGTCTATTTTTAGACCGACCTCCATCGGGGTTTCATTACCCCCTCAACTACCCGCAATTCAACCAAGTTCTACATCATATCAGAACTTGATTGCCTCGACCCCTCACACTCTTACGCCCACAAATGTAGGAGTGCCAACTTGTCTTGCTATCAGTGCCGCCATTCAACCACCTTTGGCGGTGCCCAGTCAACCTATACCTTTGACCTTCGTAACGCAGCCACCTCTAGCCTTCACTTCCGCCCCTGCGACTAGTCATCTATACATTGTACAACCAACTATGTCACACGCCTCCTCTAACCTCTTCCAAGCACCTTACAACTTAGGGGGCACTCAACCCGCCAATCTATCAGCAGATCTCATTAAGATTCTGATGGATAAAATGTCCAGTCTTGAAGCCTCCATTTCCGGTTCAAGCAATACTTTGTCATATGAACAAATTTGCAACGAGCCCATCCATCCTTCCATCCCTATTCGACCATATCCTAACCATTGGGAGCTTCCTAAATTCACTCGCTTTCAGAGTAAGGAAGACCCGCAACAACATCTACGGGCATTTAGACATGCCTGTTATCTTATTGCCCACGACGATGTGTTACTTCTACGCACGTTCCCTATGTCCCTTTCTGGCCCTGCCCTTGACTGGTATAGTTCTCTTGCCAGACACTCTATGTTTTCATTCATCCAACTCGCCCAACTATTTCTTGACCATTTCTCAATCAACATCACCAAACAAGTCTCAATCACAGACCTTTACTCCATCAGGCAATTTGACGACGAACCAATTGTCAATTTTGTCGCTCGTTGGAGAGGCCTTATCAACCAGCTCCCCTTCTCTTTACCTCAACCCGAGCTCATCGAGCTCTTTTCTCAAGCATGTGCTAGACACATCTCTTCTACCTTACGGATTCAGACATTTCGCACTTTTGATGAAGCTTTCATCATGGCTCGAAAGCTTGAACTCCGTGCCCTTGAAGAAGATAAGGTCAAATTGCGTAATACCAACGCAAAATCTACTGACCATTCTTCTTCCAGACCTTCTTCTTCTGCCAACTCCAAGTCCACAGAAGTGGCCAACACTGTGGTCGTTAGATCACCATCTTTAACACCAACAAATTACTCTCAACCTTCGACATCTTCCAGCATCACCAAACAATTCCAACAACGGTACATTCAGCGTTCTTACACTCCACTTGGAGAACCATACGCTTCCGTTTTGGAAAAACTTCTCAAGCAGGGGGTCCTCAATCTCCCTCCAATCCGACCACCTCAATTTGACCCCTCTAAGGCCATCCCTACATGGTATAGGGAGGCCGACTTCTGTCCCTTTCATCGCGTCCAAGGCCATGACATCGACAACTGCCGAACTTTCAAAAACATCATCCAAGACATGGTCGACAAAGGGAATCTTATTTTAGATAACCCGAACGCCCCGCCTAACCAACATATTGACATCTTTAAACAACCATTTCTGAATCATCCGCCTACTCAAAACAACGTCCAGACTTCGACCAATGACCCTCAAGACCATGACATTCACATGATTAGCACTATCTTGCCTCTTGTCCTTGACCAACCTCTTCCATTAAAGGATGAGGAACCTCCTTCTCTTACTAGTCCTCCATCTACCTCTCTTGTAGCGGAGGACGCTTTGACCACATCAACACCATTAAGCCCACCTTAATTCAAAGACCATACCTTACCTACTCCTCAACTACAAGTAGAAGGCATGATCATCCATGCCCTCTGCCCACTTGAGGAGCCAGACTCTCTTATTTCTTCTCCACCAAGAGAAGAACCAGTCTCTCCACCCGTTTCAATCGAGGAAGACCCAGTCGCAGTTTCCTCTTGTCCTTTGCCTGAGATTTCTACATCTCACTCACCTTCGTCCACATCCAAACCCAAACCCACATCTAACCTCACCTCACATAACGGTGGCCCTCGACCCAAACACACGAAAGCTACTAGACCACACCGGAGAACTCCTCCCCCACCTTCGTCATTACCTTCAATCTTGGGCCCGCATCCGTCCACTTTAATAGGAGTGCTTCCCACTCCCATCCTTCACAGAGGCACATCGCCTCCATTACTTCCTCATCCCATCAGACATACATCTCATTCGAGCTCTCGATCTATGCCTCTTTCACCTCCCAAACCAACGTCACCAACCCTCACTGCAATAAAGCATCCAGACCCGTTAGCAGGTTCATATGTCTTGCTCTTACGGCACTTATTGCAGTCGTCTCGTATCAACCTCCCGCCTCTTAGACAATATCAATCTCTCGGACCTAAACCACCTTGGTTCGACCACACTCGCATTTATGCGTATCATCGCACGCCTGGGCACGACACAGAGCATTGTCATGCCCTCAAGGTCGCCATTCGCCAATGTCTTGGGAATGACACCCTTCTTCTCAACCACGTTATCAATAAACTCTCAACACCGCCCCTCTCATCAACTCTCGGATCAAGACCTTCTTGGTTCGACAACTCTGCATTTTGCCACTATCATCACACTCCGAGACATGACACTGAGCGTTGTTGTGCTCTTAAAGCTGTCATTCGTCAGCACTAGAAAAAGGATTCCCTTCTCATCAAGGGTCCTCTTGACCACCTTTTCGACAAAACATCAACCTCGACTCATGCCTCTCCAACCTCATCACCTAAATCAGGATCTCCACGCCAGACTGTGGTCCCTTTGCCGTCTTTGACCCCCTTATTTGACATTAACACCGTCCATCTGACCACTAAACCTCAACCGACCTTAACCAACCTTTTAAACATTCTCCCTACCCGCTGGGGGAATTCATCCTTTATTCAAACCTCGACCAACTGTTCAACCCAACCTCTACCACATATCAATCACTCATTTTATCTTAAAACCCGACCAAGTATCCACCGACCCAACCCCCGACCAATTATTCGACTAGTCTCAACCAAACTTCAACCAAATATCAATCACCCTGACCTCTCGATCAAACATTCAACCAAATCTCGACCAAGTCTCAACCAACCCTCGACCATGACATCGACCAAACCTTTGACCAAACCTTCAACAAACTTTGACCAAACATTTTACCACACTTCAACCAACTCTCAACCAATCAACAATCAAATATCATTCAACCAATCCTTTTTATCTAAAGCATTCAACCTTTCTCAACCAACCAACGATAATGTCAACCAACTTCACATCCACCATCAACACCTGACCAATCTGGAAAGAGGCAAATGGGGCAGGTTTGCTCCCAATTGACTCGGACCTTAACATACTAGCATGGCCCAGGGACTTATCAGACCTTGAGCCCCCCCTTTTCTATCTTGCGTCTTCGACCTTTCTTTTGTTAGTTGAGTACTCGTCTACTTGACACGTAACTTGAGCTCGTCCCTTGAGCAATCCTCATCCTCTTAATCCTCATCCCTTTCAACCCTATTCCCCTTTAACAAGTCCTCTACAACCCTTTCAGGATGCAGTGATGCTTTGTCCTAATAAAAAGGGGCGTCCTTGAGCTTCTACAGTCTTGTCCGTGACTCTCATTCCTATCAATAAATCCAAATCAAGATGTCAAAACATATCCATGGTCACTAAATCAAGTCAAAACAAAAAGACAGACTGATCCCTCGAAGGACAGCTGTACTATCATTGCTGTATTACTAGACTGATCCCTTGAAGGACAGCTAGGCCAACTTTTCAAACATTATTAAGCAAAAATATAGACCACTCCCTCGAAGGATGGTTATGACTACTCTGGCAATAAACAGCACTTTTCTTAGGAGCTTCCCGCATCGATCAGCTTCGCAACATGACCATTGCATCAAATGACATCTCTATGCAGGCTTCCCGCATCGATCAGTCTGCGCAAAAAAAAAAAAAAAAAAAAAAAAAAAACGAGTCACGGACATTGGCTTGTAGTTGTCTCAGGGTCTCCTACAAAAGGGGCAAGGTTATTCCTGCTCTTAAACTGGGTTACCCTATCCTCCTTCTATCACCGGCTCAAGCGACTTCAAGCTCACTTTAATGTCAAAGTGATTCGATTACCGTTCTAACTCAACACTAGTCAACGACGCAATGCACGAACGGGGCTTTTGTTCTAATAACCCCTATCTATGCTTCCTTTCTAGTCCTTGTCAATGAAAGAGCAATTTGCCTTTCACCTTTTCTCTACACTTTGGTCACGCTTTGGCCACGTCAATTGTCGACTCATCCTTAAACCCAGCCAACTTCAACATTTTTTCAAACCAGCCTCGACATTTCCAACATGACATCAGGCATCATCCTTGTCCTTTTCGCATAGTTTCTATGGACACCAATACACATGGAAACTACCGACTAGACCCAATTTATGTTAAGCATAAACCAATACTTGCTGAAGCATAAATAGACCTTCTATTCATTTCTAGCATACATCCATCACGACTATGGAAACTTACTAGGAATGAAAGACTCTCAACCACTTCCACAGAAGACACCATCTGTAGTATCCTTTTATCCTCATCTTTTTATCCTCATCATTTCGACGCTTGACCACATCCAATCATCGACCATTTTTACCCTCGCAGTCCGAACTACATTGGTCTGAGGCCCTACGACCAGGGCTATGTAGGCAGCACTCAGATAACACATCTTCTGAGGTTAGCTTGACCACCCCCGTTTGTTCGTCTCTATGATGGACAAACCTTCTCTTCTTTGACTCTTATCACACCCAACTTCATCAACTTTGACCAAGACCAATCATTCTCTTTGACCAAGACCAATCATTTCCTTTGACCAAGACCAATCATCAACTTTGACCAAGACCAATCATTCTCTTTGACCAAGACCAATCATTTCCTTTGACCAAGACCAATCATCGACTTTGACCAAGACCAATCAATCCCTCCGACCCTCCCTCCCTTTTAGGGAGAACTACATCGGCCTGAGGCCCTGTCACAAGGGCTATGTAGGCAAAACTCAGTTGACATGAGGTCTTCTGGGGTTAGCTCGGCCGCATCCTTTCGTCTAGCCATCCTCTTGACCAATGACCATTGGTGATCATGCCTATCTCCTTCGACCTCGACCACTTCCAAGCCAATGTTGCCTTGGTTGTTTTTGCGTGTATGCTATTCCACGGCTGGTTAGCAGAATTATCTGCAGACTTTTTTTGACCCTTCACAAGTATAGGATCGCGAGCCAGTTGATCCCTACTACTTGTGGCTTTTTCATGTTTCTGGGAGCACTTCGTGAGCCCTGGATACCTGGAACACGATGACCATTTGGAGCTTCAGCTTAGATTGAGTGACCCGATCAGCAGACGACTAAATGCTGGGGCCCGATTACTTCAATTTTGGCACTCCTTGACCCTTGACCATGCGACAATTTGACTTGACCATCTTGTGTAGTGGTATGCGCGCAATCATGACTTTTGCAGCGTTCTCACTCACCTCTCTCTTTCTCATCCACCTTTTGTAAAATCAGCACCCGACATCAGGGTCCTTCTCTCGACTCCTGCTTTGAGGGGGAATACCTCATCCATACTTCGGGGCAATCCACACCATCCCTTACCTAGAGCAACCACTCCCTGTTTTTGTCTCGCAGTTCGTCCAAGAACAACTAACAAGACAAAAAGGGGCAAATGTAGACACCTAAAAAGTGTCTAACCCTTGGTCTTCCTCTCTCCCCTTGGTCCCTTGCCACTTCGACTATCCCTAACCTACCTAAGTCTTATTAATTGAAAATAATCACCTATTTTTAATTAAATAAGCCCCTTTTCCTTCTCCTTGCCACCTCGCCATCCTAGGATACCCTCCTTGGATCCCCTTCATTCCCCACATGGCCATTTAATGCCTTAGACTCCCATTCCAACCTCTCCTCTCGCCCATTTAACCCCCCCGTCAACCGTTTCATCCTGGCATTCATTTGACCCGGCCGTTGGGAAACAGATGAAAGGCTATTTTTAGCCTTTCTCCGGCCTTTCAGCCACCGACATCGGTCATCCTTCAGCCGACGTCGGCGATATTGCTGGCGTCGGCACCCTTCATAACGGTTTCTTCACCATTTTCTCTTCGGCTGGTTTCGCTTGGCTTTTCTTGACTTCTCTGCTTCTCTAGCTCTCGCATCCTGACTCTTGAATCCTTGGCATCAAACCCTTGTATCATCAATCTCCCTACCAATCAATCTGACTCTCTCTCCCTCAGGTACACAGCAAGCTTCTGCAGGGGAACAACAGAGAATCTTCATCAGCAATAGGGCTTCAACAAGCGGCAACAACAACACCTTCTTCAGCAGGGCACAGGTATGTTCTCTGTTTGTATTCTTTATGCTGTCTAGTTATCATGTTTTAAGCTATGTTCAGCTCTTCTACCCCCTCAGACCTGACTGTCACCCAGACCCAGATTCCTATCTCCCAGATTGGCTTCCTCTATCTCCCTGTCCCTCTCTATCCTCCTGACTAAAACCATCCTCAAACCAGGCCCAGAGCAGACTCAGACCTTCATCCACAAACCCGTCCACTGACCATCTTTAAACAGAGCACAAATCAAGCCCCAGACAATCCACAGACCAGACCCTGCCATTGCCCCGACCGACGCCGGTCATTACCCAACCGACGTCGGCAGACCCGACAACCGACGCCGGTAGGACCACCGACGTCGGTGACTGCAACCAGGCCGACAGCTTCTTCCAGGTAAGTCTTTGCTTCCTTGTCTCTTTCAGTTTGCTATCATTTCAGTTTATTTTAGCATTCTATCTTTTTATCAGTCACTTATCTTTTATCAAAATAGTGGGTTGACCTCCCTCAAGGAAGTTCTCATACTTCTGGGAACAAGCTCTTGCTTGGCAACCCACTGCCTATCTATCTAACATCCTCTTGTCCAAGTTTTCTTCTTTTGCAGGTGTCATTCCTCCACAGCCAAAGAGGAGTGCTCACAAACGTCTGGATTTACGGTGCGCAATCTTTAGTCCAGGTACTTCTAAGCCTTGTCCATTACTTTCTTTTAGTTTCTTTCTTTTTAGTCTGAAAAGCGAAATTTGAGGTAGAAACAGATAGTCAAATGCATGCTAGAAACCAAACCACTCTTAACCATTTCAAAAGATGGAGGTCAGGCTTTTATAAAAGCCATTCTAAAACTTATGTAATATGCTTATGTGAAATCCAACTTTGGAACTTAGGAAGCTAAAATTTTATGAAATTTCAACTTGAAAATGATGCCAACCACCTTCAAATGGAGTAAGGCATATAACTACTAAGAATGCCTGGGTAATAAAATGAACTCAAAAACAAAAGAAGACCCATATGTCATGTACATTACCCCAATCACTGGTGTCTATAATATGGATTATGATTTGGAATTTGTGTCAATTTTCTAATCTAAAACTAGAAGTGAGAGTCATCATGTCACGCATGATACCCTCTATATCTAGATTCATTTAGAAACCTATACTAAAATTGCTAATTCTAACAGATCTGGATGTGTAAAAATTATTTCTAAGCTAAATTTTTTTCCTATTATTGGAAAACTTGGCTGTTTTTATGCTTGGATAAGAGCACCAAAATAAACATGCCCTTATTTTTAGCACTACTATCTATTTTTGATGATGTTGTCTTGTGCTAAAACTAGTTATTAATCTAGAATTATCACTATTTTTCTATTCTATTTTGACTGGTTTAACTTCTAGATTTTAAACTAGGTGATTTGAATTCTACTATTTTGACTAATAGGAGCTTTTATCTCTATGACAAAACCTCTATTTATTATACCATTTTTTTAGGGTAGGAATGATTAAACCAATAATGACTACCCTGAGAAGAAAAGAGTCCAACATGTGTGTTATGCTACATAGATACATGATATATCAATGATTTTTGATAAGATATCTCTAGATATAGTAATGCTTTTATTGAGATATTATTATACCAAAAAGGGTATGTATAGATATATATAACAATGTAAAATCATGTGTAATGTACTGAACTACAACTATCAATGCTAGATGTTAATTGTTAGTTGTTAGTTGTCAAGGAGGGATGGAGCATGATGTCCATCATGACATCTAATAAAGCAAGGTAAATACATGATTTATATCATACAATTGTAAAAAAACACAAGGAATAAATAAATAATCATATAAATCAAGAAGCAAGAAGTAAGAAGCATACAATTTTGGACAAGGGGCCACATAAACAAGTGATATGGGCACATGTCACTCAAACCAGAAAGCAATCATTCAAAGCATATTCAAATTACACATACTCATATAATTTAAAATAAGAAAATATTATCACAAGGGCCACAAGCACACATAAGATTATAAGCAAGGGACATTGGCAAATTCCTAAAGGTACACACACATGAATAGAAACAAATTACATTGGCAAATGTCCTAAGGCACACATAAGAAACAAAATTAGAACTAGAAATGAAATCAAATCTAGCTACACAAAGAAAGAAGAGAAAGAATGTAAAAATTAAGAAGGTACACTCATATCTAATTAATCAAATCAAGAGTGGAAGTATGCAAGACACGTTTAGTATAAGACTAGGTATATGATAAGAGATACACAAGTGAAATATACTAGTGAGTGTCGATGTGGTAATCTATGTAATCTAGTAAGTGATGTATGTCAACATGATAACTAGAGTGTGTAGTGTAATAATGACATAATGCATATGGTATAATCATGTAGAATATTCCACTAGTGGGAATATGTATCAATGTGCATCTTGAATGTAGAAGTAGGATTTCTCCTTAATGGGTAGAGTGAAGCAATCAAGTAGCTAGATGTCACTATACACACTCAAATAAGATAAAGTGAAGTAAGTTAATGTAGATGATCAAAAAACAATAGTATGAAACAACAAATGTAAGTCCTATCATGATAGTATTAATGTAAATCAAATATGATTCATACAATTGAAATGTTTTTGATATTTTGATAAATTTGAATGTTTTTGTATTTTTAGATGAGCTATGTATAATCAAGGAAAAATGATTATGTGTAAGTAGGATAGGAGAGGATGATACTAACTAATGAGTCTCATATAAGACTCCATATCATGGTGTCTTAATTAAAGGAGTGGAATTGTGCATGATCATGAAGCATGATGGAAATGCTAAGACTGTGACTCTGAAAGCTATATATGTCATAGATGATTTGAAATATATGAAGTAGAAACCAAGTGTGGGGTATCATTTTAGTTTTGAGAAGTGGATGTAATTATATGGATCTTATGGACCCATCTAGAAGTAGGAGAATCTTTTTGAACCTGTGCTTTATGTGTAGATGAATGAGATCTCAATGAAACTATTATAGGTGTGAATATTATAGCTGCAAGCTATCTAGAATCCTAAAACTATGGAGGTGTATGAACCCTCTATACTAGCAATGAATTCCTTAACTTTATCTAAATCTAAAGTGGAAGAGGAAATGAAATTGGAGGAGAAGCTAAAATTGGGGTCGAATTGAAACTGGTGATGAAACTGAAACTGGTGGTGAAATAGAAATTGGTGACTACAAACTAGTAGATGGCTCTAAAGTGGGGAGTGGTAAATCATATGGAACTATATTGACTATAGAAACTTGATTAGCATTAATTAATTTCATACATGTATGAACTATAGATGGGACTACTCAAATTTTATGAATCCATGGGTGACCAAGTAACATATCAAAAACTCCTACAATAGGAACTATAGTGAAATATATGGTCACATGTGTTGGACTAGTCTATAAAGGAAGTACAATATTTCCCAATTAAATTTGTATGTGCTCATTTAATATGTTTATAACTCTATCTATCAGGGTAATATCCTTCTCTGAATAGTCTAAATGTTGTAATAATGTATTGGTGCACATGTTGACATTAGAACCATTATCAATGAGAACACTATGAATGGGCTGATCATAAATATGTTCTATAATAAAGTGTGCTTTATAATCTAAATTATCCTCAAAAATCTCTTGATTTGATAAGGATATAGAATTTCTAGTTAGAGCCTTGGAATCATACACACCAATCATACCACTCAAAAGATGTGACTCAATTAAAGGTGCCTGGTATGTAACTAGTGGTGGATGTGCATGATATGCATGGTGAGACCCTTCTGTGTCCCTTGTATCCTATTTTATATTTTTTTTAAATGGATCTAAGAATATTTTTAAAGATTTATCTTGTGTTGGCTTAGTTTGTGGAGGCTCAACTGAAGTGCCAAGATCAAGTAGGTTACCTTTTATCAAGTCCTATATCTTATGTTTCAAAGTGATGAATCTATTTGTAGTATGGGCTAGTGCCATATGAAAATCACAAAATGCCTATTGATCATATCTCCATGGAAGAGGATTTATTGGGTCAAATTCCAAAATAAGAGGGAGAGTAATGATGTTATAATCTAAAAGATGTTATAAAACCCTAGCTGGAGAAACTGTAAGATGTGAAAAAGAAAACTGAGGGGGTGTTGATAAAACTATATGCTAAGGAGGCTCTAAAGTTGTATTTAATGTTTCTATATGATTTTCTCTTTCACATTTAAAAAGGAAATGAGAAACTAAGATAAGAGGTTTAGGGCTTGTATGTACCTGGATAAAGTCTTGCGCACCAGATTTAGATGATAGCAGGAACCCCTCTTTGGTTGTGGAGGATGACACCTGTAGAAGAAAGAGACTAAAACATGAAAATTGTTAGAAGGCTAGAAAGTGGACTGCCAAGCAAAGGCTTGGTACTAGAAGTGCAAAGACTTCTTAGGGGATGATAGTCCACTGATAAAAAATAGAATAATGATAAAAATAGAAAATGATAAAGATAGAATGAAAGAAATGAAAGAAAATGCATACCTGAATGCTCCTGTCGGTCTGGCCATAGTTGCCAACATTTGTTAGGCTACCGACATCAGTTGTCAAGGTCTGTCGACGTCGGTTAGTCTGCCGATGTCCATGAAGGCAGTGGTCTCTGTGGCTAGTGTCAGTTGGGGTAGTAGTCTTTAGATAAGGTCTTGTCAGGTCTAGATGGGTTTATGGTCTGTGGATGGGTCTGAAAAGGGCTCTGGGTCTAGTTGAATGGTCTGAGAGTCTATGAAAGGACAATGGATAGAGTGTGTGGTTTGAAAAGGGACCAGATGGAGTGGATAGAGGAAATAGGGAAAATAAGGATGAGAGAAGGCTCTCAGAGAATAGGTTGGGTTTGGGCTAGTGATATTACTTAGAAGCAATAACTAAAAACATAATGAAAACACAGAGGAAATACTTACATGTGGTTTGCTAAGGAAAGAGTGTTGCATGCTAGTTGTACCTATTGTTGATGTTACTAGTGTGGAAGACCTATTGTTAGTGTAGAGGCCATGTTATTGATGCTTGTTGTTGTAGCTTGTTGTTTGTACCTGAGAGAGAGTGTGAGAGGTCTGATGATTGGAAGGATTGATGGATTGAGGAGTGAAAGATTGGATTGCTGAAGGTCGAAAGGTTGGATTGAAAGATTGAGAGAGCAAATCGAAGATTGGAAAAATGGATCTTGCATTGGGGTCAAGAACACAGTTTTGAAGGCAACCGACGCTAGAAATACCACCAACATCGATCGAAAATTGACTGATGTCGGTGGCTAGAAGGCAGGAAAAAAGGCTAAAAATAGCCTTTCATCCATTTTCCCAACTGCCGTGTCAGTGGGTCTGGGGAAGAAACAATCAAAGGTGGCTTAATAGGCATGGGAAATGAGTGGGATAAGGGAAATGGGGTCTTAAATCATTTAAGACTTGGCAAGGGGTAGTGGAGGGGAAGTTGGAATAGGTCATAGGGTGATAAATGAGGGTATCCAAGGGAAAAGAATCCAAGGAGATGAGAGGTGGCATGGGTGAGGTGGCAAGGGGAGAGAGAGAAGGAAGGAGAGAATTATTAATTTAAAATAACATAATTATTTTAAATTAATAAGACATAGGTTAGGCATGGTTAGAAGTGGAAAAGGGACCAAGGGGGGTGTCGAGCAAGGGAGTAGACATGATTTTGATGTCTACATTTGCCCCTTTTTGTCTTGTTGGTTGTTCTTGGTGAACTGCAAGACAAAAATAGGAGTTGATTGCCCCAAGTGTGGGATGAGGTTGATTTTGTCCTGTTGGTTGTTTGAATGAACTGTAAGACAAAAGTAAGAGGGTGATTACACCAAATGTGAGATGAGGTATTCCCCCTCAAAGTGGGAGTCAAGGGAAGGGAACCTAAAGTCAGGTGCCAATTTGACAGAGTGGATGAAAATGGTAAAGGTGTGAGTGAGAACGCTATAATAGTCGTGATTGTACATATACCACTTCACAAAATGGTCAGGTCAAATTGTCACAGGTCAAGGTTGAGGAGTGCCAAAATTAAAGTAATCGGGACCCAGCATTTGGTCGTAGCTGATTGGGTTATTCAATCTAATCTTAAGCTCCAATGGTCATCATGTTCTAGGTATCGTAGGCTTAGGAAGTGCTCTTGGAAACACAAAAATGTCACAAGTAGTGGGGATCAACCAGCTTGCAATCCTATACTTGTGAAGGTCATAAATAGTCTGCGCACAATTTTACTAACCATTCGTGAAGTAGCATACATGTAAAAACAACCAAGGCAATGTTTGTCTTAGAAGTGGTCAGAGTCTGAGGAGATAGTCATGATCTCCAAGGTTGTTGGTCAAGGCGAGGTGAGATAAATAGCTAGTCAAATGAATGGATGGATGAAAGAATGTGGCTGAGCTAACCCCAGAAGATGCTATGTCAACTGAGTGCTACCTACATAGCCCTTGTGTGAAGGGCCTCAGGCCAATGTAGTTCTCCCTAAAAGGGAGGAAGAGGGTCAAAGTTATGGATTGCTTTGGTCGAGGTTGAGGTTAAGTCATGGTCAAAAGGAGGATAGAAGGTTTGTCCATCAGAGAGATGAACAAACAAGGGTGGTCGAGCTAACCCCAAAGGATGTCATGTCAACTAAGTGCTACCTACATAGCCTCTATCTTAGGGCCTCAGACTAATGTAGTTCAGACTGGAGGTCAAAGGTGGTCGATGATTGCTTTAGACTAGGTTGAGGTCAAGTCATGGTCAAAGGAGGATATGATTTGTCCATCAGGTAGATGAATAAATGAGGGTGGTCAAGCTAACCCCAAAAGACATCATATCATCTGCGTGCTACCTACATAGCCCCAGTCTTAGGGCCTCAGACCAATGTAGTTTAGACTGGAGGTCAAAGGTGGTCGATGATTGGTTTTGGCCATGTGTTGAAATGATGAGGAGAAATAAGATGTTACAGCCTTTTCCATATTGTGCGATGGTGTATTTTGTAACATTGATGAGTGGTCTTTCATCCCTAGCAATTTTTCATATTCGTGATGAATGTATGCTAAAAATGAATTGAGGTCTATTTATGTTTCAGCAAGTATTGGTTTAAGCTTAACATAAATTTTGTCTGGTCGATAGTTTCCATGTGTATTATTATCCATAGAAACTATGTGAAATGGACTATGATGATGTATGATCTCATGATGTCACATTGTTGGTTTGAAAATGTTTTGGTTTGGTTGGTTGTGACCAAGGTGTAAAGAAGTGAAAGGCGCATTGCTCTTTCATTGACAAGGACCAAAAAGATAGCATAGGTAGGGATTGTTAGAACCAAGAGCCCCATTCATGCATTATGTCATTGACCATTGGTTGTGTTAGAGAGGTAATCAAATCAATTCGACATTTAAAATGAGATCGAAGTCCCTTGAGTAGGTGATGTGATAGGAGGAGAGGGTAACCCATTTTAGAGCAGAGATAACCTTGCCCCTTTTTATAGGAGACCTTAAGACGACTACAAGTCAAGTCCATGACCCCCTTTTTTTTTTGGTGCAGACTGATCAATGCGGAAAGTCTACATAGAGATGTCATTTGCTTTGTGGTCATTTGTGAAGCTGATCAATGTGGGAAGCTTCTAAAAGAGTGCTATTTGTAGCAAGATTTAGTCATAGCCATCCTTCGAGGGAGTGGTCTATATTTTTGCTTTATATATATATGAGGGCTTTGAATAGTTGTCCTTCGAGGGAGTAGTCTTATTAGCTACAATAATGATAATACAACTATCTTTTGAGGGAGTAGTCTACTTTTTAGAGTTTGTGGACTTGGATATTTTGACATCTTGATTTATTTTTTGACAGAATTTTGAGTCATAGACAAGACTATAAAAGTTTAAGGGCTCCCTTTTATTAGGACAAAGCATCCATACTTTATAAAAGGGTTATAAAGGATTTGTTTAGGGGAATAGGTTTGAAAGGAGTGAGGATTAAGAGGATGGGGTTGCTCAAGGGATGAGCTCAAGGTAAACATCAAGCGAATGAGTACTCAACTAATAGTAGGATGGTCGCAGATGTAAGGCATTAAGAGGCTCAAGTTTTGATAAGTCCCTAATCCATACCCATGCATTATAATGTAAGGTCCAAGCTAATTAGGGGTGAATTTGCCTCATTTTAGTTTGCTCCATATTGGTCCCATGCTGGTCGATGTTGGACATGAAGATGATTAAGAAGTTGGTTGATATGTTGTCAGATTGTTTGGTTCATTGTTTGGTCATTATTTGGTTGATATGGTCACTGATTAGGTTGAGGCTTGGTTGAGGTCAGGTATTTGGTTGATGATTGGTTGATATCATGATTAAAGGATCAGTTGATGTTTGGTCAAGGTTTGGTTGAGATTTGGTCGATAGTCTGGTCGATGTCAGGTTGAATGTTTCGATGAAAAGGTTGGTTGATGTTTGGTTGAGGTCAGGTTGAGGTTTGGTCAAGGTTTGGTGAAGGTCAGGTTGATGCTTGTTTGGTCGAGGCATGGTCGAGTCTTGGTTGAGGCCTAGTTGAGGTTTAAGATTAAAAGAGTGATCGATATTTGGTCGAGACTAGGTTGAAAGGCTGGTCGAGGCTTAGATGAAGGTTGAATTCCCCCAATAGCTAGGGAGAATGTTTGATAGATTAGTCAAGGTCAGTTGAGGCTTGGTAGTCAGATTGACTATGTTGATGTTGAATAAGGGGGTCAAAGGTGGCAGAGGGACCATAGTCTGGCGTGGAGATCCTGATTTAGGTGATGAGGTTTGAGAAGTATGTGATGATGCTTGTGAGGCATGTGATGATGTCAATGATTTGTCAAAGGGGAGGTCAAGAGGATCCTTGATGAAAAGGGCATCCTTTCTCTGATGTTGATGAATGCCAGCTTTAAGAGTGTAACAATGCACAGTGTCATGCCCTGGTGTGTGATGATAGTGACAAAATCTAGAGTTGTCGAACCAAGATGGTCTTGATCTGAGAGTTGATGAGTGGGGCGGTGTTGAAGGTTTGTTGATAATATAGTCAAGAAGAAGGGTGTCTTTCTCCAAGCATTGGTGAACGACAACCTTGAGGGCACAACAATGCTCAGTGTCATGCCCAGGCATGTGATGATATGCACAAATCTGATTGTCATCGAACCAGGGTAGTTTTTGTTTAAGAGATTGATATGGTTTAAGAGGTAGGAGATTGATGCGAGAAGACTGAAATAATTGCCATAACAACAAGGCATATGAACCTGCTAATGGGTCTGTGTGTCTTGTTGCAGTGGGGGTTGATGACTTTGGTTTGAGAGGCATAAGAGGCATTGGTCATACCATCATTTTCATGGGTGGTGTAGCCACACGTGTAGATGGCACTTTGGTGGTGATAGGTGTTGGATGTTTTGGAGGAAAAATATGTCTAATGGGTTGAGGAGATAATGGAGGCAACTTGCCTTTGTGAAGTATGGGAGTAGGAAGCACTCCTATTAAAGTGAATGGATGTGGGCCCAAAATTGAAGGTAATGATGAAGGTGGGGGAGGAGTCCTCCAATGTGGTTTAGTGGCCTTCTTTGATTTGGATTGAGGGCCACCATTATGTGAGGCGAGGTTAGATACGGGTTTAGGTTCAGATGTGGACGGAGGTGAGTGAGATGTAAAAATCTCAGGCAAGAGGCAAGAGGAAATCATGACTGGGTCTTCCTTGGATAAAGTGGGTAAAGAGATAGGGTCTTCTCTTGGTGGAGAAGAAATAGGAGAGTGTGGCTCCTCAAGAGGGTAGAGGGCAGGGATGATTGTGCCTTCAACTTGTGGTTGAGGAGTAGGCAAGGTAGGGTCCTCCATTAGTAGGAGGAAGGATGAAGGTGGGGTTAATGGCATAGGTATGGTCAAGGCATCTTCCAATATAAGAGAGGTCGATGGAGGAATAATAGGAGAAGAAAGCCCTTTTACCTGTGATGGAGGTTAGTCAAGGACAAGGGGCGAGACCATGTTGACCATGTGTATGTCATGCTCTTGGGAGCTATCGGCCATGGTCTGGACATTGTTTTGATTAGGGGGATGGTTAGAAAAAGGTTCTTTGAAGATGTTGATTTTTTGATTGGGTGGTGCATTTGGATTGTCTAGGATGAGTTCACCCTTATCTAACATGTCTTGAATGATGTTTTTGAAAGTTTGGCAATTGTTGATGTCGTGGCCTTGGACACGGTGATAGTGACAAAAGTCAGCCTCCCTATACCATGTAGGGAGGGCTTTTAAAGGGTTGAATTGAGGTGGTCAGATTGGAGGGAGATTGAGGACCCCCTATTTGACAAGTTTTTCCAAAATGGAAGCATATGATTCTCCAAGTGGAGTGTATGAATGCTGGATGTACCGTTGTTGGAATTGTTTAGTGATGCTTTGAGATGTTGAAGGTTGAGATTGATCAGTTGTTGTTGAGGATGGTGATCTGATGACAACAGTGTTGGCCACTCCTTTGAACTTAGAGTTGGCAGAAGAAGAAGGTCTGGAAGAAGAAGGCTCATCAGATTTTGCGTTGGTATTACACAATTTGACCTTATCCTCTTCAATGGCATGGAGTTCAAGCTTTTGGGCCATGGTGAAAGCTTCATCAAAAGTGTGGAATGTTTGAACCTGCAAGGTGGATGAGATGTGCCTAGCACATGCTCAAGAAAAGAGCTCAATGAGCTTAGGTTGAGGCAAGGAGAAGGAGAGTTGGTTGATCAAGCCTCTCCAACGAGCGACAAAATTGACTATTGATTCATCGTTGAATTGCCTGATGGAGTAGAGGTCTGTGGTTGAGACTTTTTTGGTGATATTGATAGAAAAATGGTTGAGAAATAATTGGGCAAGTTGAGTGAATGAAAAGGAGTGACTGGTAAGAGAGCTATACCAATCAAGGGCAGGGCCAAAAAGTGACATGGGGAACATGCATAGAAGTAATGCATCGTCGTGGGCTATAAGATAACAAGCATGTCTAAATGCTCGTAGATGTTATTGCAGGTCTTCCTTACTCTAAAAATGAGAAAATTTAGGAAGCTCCCACTAATTAGGATATAGCCTGATTGGGATGGAGGGATGGATGGGTTCGTTGCAAATTTGGTCATAGGAAAAGACATTGCTTGAACCAAAAATAGAAGCTTCAAGATTGGACATTTTGTCCATCAGCATTTTGATGAGATTGGCTGATGGATTGGTAGATGGGGTGCCCCCTAGGTTTTATGGCACTTGAAAGGTTCTAGAAGGGGCATATGACGTAGTCGGTTACACTTGTGTAGGCACAACATATTGATAACTAGTCATTGGGATAGAAGTGGAGGCCAAGGGTGGTTGCATTGTGAAGGTAGAAGGCATAAGTTGACTAGATACTGCCAAAAATGGTTGCATGGTGGCATTGTAAAAAGGGGAAGTAGACACTCCTACATTTATGGGTGTAAGAGTGTGTGGAGTCGAGACAATCAAGTTCTGGTATGATGTAGAACTTGGTTGAATTGCGTGTGGTTGAGGGGTTAAGGAAACCCCAATGGAGGTCAATCTAAAAATAGATGGGGAGGCCAAACTTTGTGTCTTGGCCATGGTCGGGTTAATGGTTGAGGCAATAGTTTGAGTCATAAAAGGCTGGGTAGCGGATGGTGTTGATGTCATCGCTGCTTCACCTGAAAGGTCTCACATTTGGTTTCTTGCGAGACAGTGTTGGAGATCTTTGACATTGTGGTCAAGGAGTCTCTCAAAGTTTGGGTCCCCTTCAGGGACAATTGAAGGTTGATTGGGAGTTGGTCAGGTAGGAGTTCATTCGATCTCTGAATGAAACTCCATTAGGGGACTGATTATGGATGGTGAAGGTGGAAGTGGTTGATGCCTCAAATGGTTAAGAAGAGCCTTGGTTTGACTGCGTGTCAAAACCATTCAAGGAAAGAAGGGTTAGGTTTCAAAAACTATGTTTTTTCAGTTTCAGAAACTCAAAATGTGGTTTTGGCACAAAAAGGGTTGGGTTTTAAGGCTACTGTTTTGAGAAAAGGACTATGACCATCAGTTGAAAAACTGATGTTGGTGAGAACAAATGGCCGACGTCAGTTAGATAACCGATGATGGTGAAGAAAGGTTGCCGATGTCGGTGATAGAACTGATGCCAATTACTGTGCTTTCTAAAAACTCAAAAAAATTGAAGATTCTTGGAAAAAAAGAAGAAAACATCCTCACTAGCTCAAAAAACCAGATAGGAACAGAAAAATAGATGGAGACAGGCAGACCCTAAGCGTTAAATCCTAAGAATCAACTTTTAGAATCATGTTGGCTTATGCCTTAAAATGTGTTTGGGAGGCTGGCTTGTAGAAGGGTCCTAGAAGAAGTAGTCTATGGTTGGTTTCAGGTTAGTTTAGGCACTCAAGAGTCTATGTTAGGTTTTGTACATGGCCTGGTGCTAAGGAGCAAGCTCCCCTCACTTCACGAGCCTAGTGATAAGCTGGTCTCGCTTAGCCAAAATATACTTTCCCTAGAGATTATCCTTTGCCAGAGAACATACTAGGCTTTCCCCTTGGTAATGAAGTCCAAGTGGGATATTCGGGATGGGTAAGGTATCCGCTGGGTGATGAAATCCCAGTCGGGCCTTGTCTCAGGTAAGTTTTGATGTTTAATTTGTGCAAGTGATTTGGTTGTGTAACATAAGTGGACTATGATTAATTCATGATGTGGTTTTTAATTACTAGGTGTGGACTAAGTATGCAGTCAAGAAGAAATGAAATGCAATGTGTTTTAAGCCCAAAACAAAATGTGAGTTCGAATGAAAACAAGTTGAGAAAGGGTTAAACAGTATGAGTTGACTAGTCTAAGATGCAAGAAAAGAAAGAACAAGAATGATTCTTTTTAATTTTTTGCTAATAGTGTCATTTGGAAGAGATAGAAGAAAGAGGTGAAAAGGAGAAACCTAATGCACCTATATGAAAAGAAAGAAAAAGAACCCAAGGAAAACCCTAGGGTCCCACCGGGTGTGCCAGAATGTTTCTATATGATTTTTGCTTTTGCATTCAAAAAGGAAATGAGAAACTAAGATAAGAGGTCTAGGGCTTGTATGTACCTGGATGAAGTCTTGCACACTAGATTCAGATGATAGCAGGAACTCCTCTTTGGTTGTGGAGGATGACACCTGTAGAACAAAGAGACTAAAACACAAAAATTGTTAGAATTCTAGAAAGTGGACTGCCAAGCAAAGGCTTGGTCTTAAAAGTGCAAAGACTTCTTAGGGGATGACAGTCCACTAATAAAAAATAAAATATTGACAGCAATAGAAAATGATAAAGATAAAATGAAAGAAATGAAAGCAAATGCATACCTGAATGCTGATGTTGGTCTGGCCACAGTCACCAATGTCGGTTAGGCTGCCGGTGTCAGTTGTCAAGGTCTGCTGACATTAGTGATGGCAGTGGTCTTTGTGGCCAGCGTCGGTCGGGGTAGTAGTCTTTGGATGAGGTCTGGTCAGGTCTAGATGGGTTTATGGTTTATGGATGAGTCTGAGAAGGGCTCTGGGTCTGGTTGAATGGTCTGAGAATCTATGCAAGGACAATGGACAGAGTGTGTGGTCTGAAAAGGGACCAGATGGAGTGGATAGAGGAAATGGGGAAAATAAGGATGAGAGAAGGCTCTCAGAGAATAGGTTGGGTCTGGGTTGGTGATATTACTTAGAAGCAATAACTGAAAACATAATGAAAACATAGAGGAAATACTTACCTGTGGTTTGCTGAGGAAAGAGTGTTGCATGCTAGTTGTACCTATTGCTGATGCTGCTAGTGTGGAAGACCTGTTATTGGTGTAGAGGCCCTGTTGCTGATGCTTGTTGTTATTGTATCTTACTGTGTGTACCTGAGAGAGAGAGTGAGAGGTTTGATGATTGGAAGGATTGATAGATTGAGGAGTGAAAGATCAGATTGCTGAAGGTCGAAAGGTCAGATTGAAAGATTGAGAGAGCAGATCAAAGATTGGAAAAATGGATCCTACATTTGGGTTAATAATGTAGTTTTGAAGGCAACTGATACCAGAAATACCACCGATGTCGGTTGACAATTGACTGATGTCAGCGACTGGAAGGCAGGAAAAAAGGCTAAAAATAGCCTTTCATCCATTTTCCCAACTACCGAGTCAGTGGGTCTAGGGAAGAAATGGTTGAAGGTGGCTTAATTGGCATGGGAAATGAGTGGGATAAGGGAAATGGGGTCTTAAATCATTTAATACTTGGCAAGGGGTAGTGGAGGGGAAGTTGGAATAGGTCATAGGGTGATAAATGAGGGTATCTAAGGGCAAAGGATCCAAGGAGATGAGAGGTGGCATGGGTGAGGTGGCAAGGGGAGAGATAGAAGGAAGGAGAGAATTATTAATTTAAAATAAGATAATTATTTTAAATTAATAAGACATAGGTTAGGCATGGTTAGAAGTGGAAAAGGGACCAAGGGGACCAAGGGGGGAGTCAACCAAGGGAGTAGACATGATTTCGGTGTCTACATTTATTTTTGGTTGATTCTACCCTTTTATATCATTAAACTTAAACTTATATGAGATTTTGTTTCTACTCTTACTAGTTGTGTCTGGAATGTTTATAAACTTGAGTTTGCCCATTAAATGCAATTTCACTTCTCTTTCCTTTAGTGTATGACATAATTTAGTGAAGGAAGAGAATCACTTGAACATAATTGATTCATAAAGTGCTAGTAGAAGACTTTGTTTAAATATGTCATGTAACTCTTTCTGCCATGGGACTAGTCATCTTAGCCAATATGGTCTTATACCAAAAAAAATAGTCTATGAGATACTCATTTGGTCATTATTCCTATTGAGAAATTTGAGCATATGAAACCTTATAACCAATGTTAATTATGAAGTGTGCTAAGAACATGTTAGATAAAGGATTGAATACATTAATTGACTGATTTAGTAGACTATAGAACCATTGTGAAGCATAATCCTTTAGGTTCTATGGAAATAGCTTGGTAATTAGCCAGTCATTAGATACATAGTCCAAGCATGCTATGTGAAACACTCTCACGTGTGTCTCTAGATTAGCCTTGCCATCATAAAGAGTAATCTTTTTTTGAAAAAAATGTTATGGAAAGGGTGTAGAAGTAATGTAACATGCCAATGGTGTATGTAGTAAAGCAAAAAAACCAATGCCTACGTAGGACTAGTGGTACCTTACTCAATATGTATCACCTTATATTGAAGAGATCTTATCTCTTACACAAAGAATGTCACATTAAGAGAGAGGCATGTACTAGCTGTAACTGGTGGCATAGAGGTAGATTGGGTTGTTATAGGGGTTATTGAGACATAGTTGCCCCCGTAGTGTCATGTTTAACTATTTGCTCTATGGTTTGAGAAGATTGACCATTATTCACTTTTTATTGTTCCTCTTGTAGAATTATAAGCATGTCATCTTGCATATTTAAATGTTTTGTTAAGATTTCTTGAAGTTATCTTTTATTAATTTCATCAAAACCAATATATTGGGTCATTGTGAAAGTAGGAAAATAATTTATAATGTGTTTGATTGTTTTACAATAAGTTTTAATATGCAATGTGCTAGAAAAGGAAAGTATTGAATATAAGAAACAAAAAGTCCTAAAAATAGCTAATTAGAATTTATGCAAAAAGGATACAAATCTGCCAAACATGTAACGTGATATCTCACAAAGCAAAATAGGAGCTAGTACATATAACTAGGGATTTTTTCAAAAATATTTATGTCAAATACTATGAATTTTTGAATTTAAAATTGATTTTCTGAGTTTGATATGCAACTAAAAATTTAGCAAATGATTGGAAAATTACTACAAAAGAACTAGGAGCTAGTTAATGGAACTAGAGATTTTTTTTTAAATATTTGTAAAAATACTATGAATTTTTAAATCAAAATTGATTTTCTAAGTTTGATATGCAATTAAAAATTTAGGAAATGATTGGAAAAGTACTAGAAAATAATGGGGAGCTAGTTAATGCAACTAGGGATTATTGAATGATTTTTCTTTAAATTAGTATGATAATTTTAAAATTTTGATATGTATTTATAGAAAATTTGTAGAGTTTTCATTGAAAATTTTAAAAAAAATCAAAAAATATTTCTAAAATTAGTAATATATTTTTCCTAGTGTTTGGAATGTGTTTGTATATAAAAAGGACCTAGTGTGTACAAAGTAGGGTTTTAACAAAATCTATGATAATTTTGCAATAAATTTATAGATTTCTAATTTTTAAATATCATAAAAATCAAGAAAGTATGGTAAAAAATAAAAAATAATTTACCCTAGGGTTTTTAGGATTTTTGTGTGCAAATTTGAGGTAAGTCAGGTTCACCAAATGTTTTATTATTTTTTAGAATAATGGAGTTTTATTCCTAAATAATAAATAGGTCTAGAGTAAAGTAAATAAGTAAATAATGTGCAATAATTAAGCCACTAATTTATGTAAATAGATTGTATTTTTTCATTTTCTAAAAATAGTAATAAATAAGAAAAAATATGACTTAGCTTATTATGAACTATCTGGTCTAAGACAGGGTCTGAGAATTTAGGTACAAGATTGTGATAGTGTTAAAAATAGGCTTCTAAACTTTGTTTTATGATTAGATAAGAGCATAAAAATTAGGACACTCTACCATTCAACACTATAGTCCTTTTCCAATGTTGTTGTCAAGGTGATTTGAGTTTTTTGGGTTCTACTTGATAGGTTTGTGTTACCCTATCAATGAAATATCAAATAATAGAAGTATGTGAAGCTTGTTATACATCTATTTTAATCTTCAAAATCTCTAAGAGATCTTTGTGATTAAACTTGAAAAAGAAAATTTTTGAAAGAGAGAGAAGGGGTTAGTGTGTAAAAGATACACTGGACGCACTTCACACCCCGTGTATGGGTACACTACCTACATACTAATATTCCAAGGAGGGATCAACTTAATGTAGTTATCTAAATGAACTGATTGGTGTAATTATGTATGAAAATGCAAATAGATGCAAAACTAGGTGTACTTTAGATGGATAGGGACTAGTTTAAGGGTTTGAATAGGCTTGAAATAATATTAGAAGACTATATGCAAAGCATAGGGAAAAGTGCTTGAGTGTAATTGATTTTATTATTTATTCTCTTTTATAAATTAGCGTGAACCCTTTTAAATGGAATTTTGATGGACTTTTATAGGGAACTTAATGATCATGGGTTAAATGAATTCATGTTAGGCTGACATGAATTAAGATAAGGATTCGGTAAAATATGATCATTTGAACCAAATTTGCACTTGGATAATAGCACTAGAAATAGGACAACCTAGGTTTTAGTGCTCCTATCTAAGTTGGGTATTGTTGTTTAGAGAGAATGAGACCTATGGGGATGGATCTGGGCTTGAAAGAGTTACTTGGGTCTTTAAGGGTTAAGTCTAGAAGGATATGGATGATTAGGAATCAATGAAAGAAAAGCCTATGAGGGTTATGCAAGCAAGTAGGAGGACCTATGGATTGGGTGTCATTAGCCACAATTAAGTAACCAAATTTCACATTTTACATGACTACATCATTGATAATCTCCTCCATTTTAAAGGTCCATTTTGAGGTGATCAATAGGTCAAGTAATGGTACCCACTCCAAATGATATTAGTAGATGTTTAGGTGACAAAAAAAATAGTTTAGTAGAGCTATACCATTGTAGATTCCCATCCATAATCTTGTAATGGGCACATAATTATTGGTGACCTCCTTGATGGAAAATGTCTCTCTAGGGAGAATCTATTTTCTCATTATTTGTTTTATGTTGTTGTTCTTCTTCTAATTAACTACATTATGTAAATCAAAGGTGGTATCTAGTATAGGTAAGCATAAATAACTTTGGAATGATTCCATTGATATATAAGCAATGATGATTTTTTTGATGATGTAGTGAAGGAAATTTCTATTTAGAATCCTCCATTTGAAGAACAAATTTCATAATATTTTAATTCATGGCATGACCTCTATCTTGTCATCTACATAATGAAGTGTTAAACATATTAAAGTCAATTAGTCAACTATAGCTTATTGTTCCTCTTGAGAGACATATTCTTTGTAGGTGAATGGGTTGACACTCTCTATGATCTCTCACAAACTTGAATAACTAGCGTATATACTATCAAATACTGAGGCATCAAAAATTGTATTCATGTATTCTATTAAGTCTTTGATAGAGAGAATTTGGATGGTCCTTAGGCTTCCCTATATTCTCTTGATGAAGATACCATTGTTGGTTCTTAATGTGGGAAGAGTTTTAGCTCCCATTAATGGTGGTTTGACACTCTTGTTATGTGAATTATAATTTATTTAAATACATCTAGGGATTCTAATTCATGGAAAGAAATATAGTCTTGAGCTTGATGATAGTAAATATATTTGAATTTGGTTAGAAGATCAATGTTATATCCTTTTAATATCCATTTTAAGTTCATGTGTTATTTATCACCAACATCTAAAAGCTTATCTCATTTATTTATTTAAAACTTGACCACCTTGGCATAGTGGGCATGCCATATACATTGCTTACTCATTCAAGGGGTGCCATGGTGATATTATTTTTGACACTTGTCAATATGTGGTTTAGTAGGGAGTTAAAATTTGCATTCAAGTTGAATTATTTGATTTGGTAAGCCAAGAGTTTCAAACAAAAGACTCCAAATACCTAGATGTTCTTTAGGGAGATTCATGAAACTTTTCTTGAAGATAGAATTGTCATTTGGGAGGCTTTGTCAAATAGATTCATTAAAGGTGTGAGTTCTAACTGAAAGTCTTTGAATGAAAGCTACTGAAGAGAAATTTCTCAAAGATAAATTTTCCTAGAGACCAAAATGTTTTTGAAGACCAAAAGTTCCCAATATAAAGCTATCGAATAAGAGGTGCCAAAGAAAAGGATCCAAAGAATATTTTACTGACACAAATTTGATGAACAAAAATTTCTTGAAGAAAATATCCTGACCAAAATTTTTTGACCAAAAAGTTTTTGAAGGCAAAAATTTTGAATACCAGAATGTTCATAATGCCGAATAAGTGACCCTGAATAATAAATTTGAATAAGTAAATTTGAATACCTATCATACATATTAATCTTCCACAATTTTCATCAATAGATTAGTTTCAAAAATTCATTCTAATGAAAATGGGTTGTAAGAGGAAAAAAATGTGATTTAATACCAAATATCCTTATATTTCCACAAATAATGAAATAGGATAAACATGCATGTACATCCATATAATGAACAAGCCTTCTAAAAAGAAAGGGGTCCCCACTTGTCCATTAGAAAATGTAAGGTAGGGTGTGTTTAATACAACAAAGTAAGTCACTAATGTGTTTTTATACCCATACACAATAATAAAATCCTAGTTAAAGATATTGAAGTGAAAAATTCTTATCTAGGGTAGTAACCCAATGATCAACATTTCCCAGAGATAACCATTCAATCATTTTTACACCATTGTGCAAACAAACACAATGGATCCCAACAATGGAACCAAAATTTTGGAATCTTTTCCTTTAGTCTAGAATGTATTTTCCTAGTTACATGCCTAAGGGAACAAGATTTATTAAGAGATAGCATACCAACATATCATACAAGAAAAGGTTCTCATGCACTCACCTGAAGGACACAACCTAAGACCAATTACTTTAGTTTTGTCATATAACAATGTATTCATTTAGTTTCTTAAGCTAGGGTACTCGATTTAGCACTTAGTTCTAAATTAACACTTAGTGACATGTCTAACTCTTAATTGTTCATTCATTACCTACTTAACTAAAGAAAAATAAGATAGGCACAAATTGAGGATAAAATAGTAATAATTCCATTATATTCATAATCAGATTACATCAACAAAAAAACATCCTCTCATTTCATACATATGTAATGTCCAAAATTATGACAACTCAAGTTTACAATTATCAACCAACACTAACTAAAATTAGGGGGTAATGATACATGGGTCTACCCTAACCATTCATTTACAAAATTCATTAAATAAATATGACTTTTTAGAGATGATTATGAGGATTGATTCATGAGATGTGATTACATTGAATTCCTAATGACCCAAGCCTAACTTCCTCCATATTCTCTCTCTATGTTGGATATTCATTTTTGTGCACCTATCATCTTTTGTATCAGTGCTAGTTTAATTCTTTACTATTATTCTCTAATTTTTGTGTGAGACACTCCATAACCATTTCCACTTTCTACTCCCTTGACTAAGTCTTTTACTATTTTATTAGTCATATGTTATCGATTCATGTATGCTTCATGTATCCTTGTTATTTATAAGTTTCCTCTTTTATGCCATGATATTTTGTGTAGTGTCTCTTTTCTACCTATGCTTCTTTCTACACCCCTATCTATAAAAATTACTTAGGAAAAATAGATACAAAAATTGAGGGACCAACACCATGAGAGAAGGAATACCTAAAAATAGGTGGTATCTTTACTAAGAGTATAATTATTATCATCTTTATCATGGAATAAAAATAAGCATTACATGAGGGAAAATGATGTTTTGTGTTAAATATTGAATTATGTCTTATGTTCATTAACACTATGGAAAATATTTTAACTATTCATATAAATTATATATTTTCAATTTTCTATGATTAATGGAAACTAAAATATTAATTGAATTAATATTTATATTATTTTTATTTTTATTTTTATAATTAATTATATGGACTATTATATTTTTGGGTCAAACTAAAATATTTTAATTTAAATAATTCACTTAATAATATTGGCAAGTTTTACAATAAGTTTACATCAATTATATTACATTATTTTGGATATGTGAGTGGGATCTTCATTTAGGTATATTCATTGCATTATGTAATAAAGGATGAAAATGTAATGGAGACACCAAAGAAGGCATTTTTTGTGAGCATCCTTTAAACTTTTCCTTCCAACCATTGGAATTTTGTGTCCAATTTTTGAACCAATTTGAGGCTTGGATCCATTGAAGAGCTTCCATCCCTTATGAAACTTCAATATTTTATTCAATATGATGTGGTTAGAGGAATTAACACAATTGGTACATTCAAATATATTATATATAAAGAAGAACGAAAGTCTCACAAAAAGCATAAATGGAAAATTAAGTTTGGCAAAAGGCAAGAAAAAGGAAATTGAAGATAATATTAAGGTACCTAAATATTAGGTGTAGAGTTGTTGTTGTTAAAAATATAATAGAATTTAAGACTCAATATTAAATAAGTTGAAAAAAATGGAATAAAAATTGAAGGCCCATAAATTTGGTAAATATGGATATTTAATTATTATGAAATTAATCACCCAAACTTCACAATAAAATGTATTTTCTTATTTTGAATATATTTTTTCCGCATGATTGATATATAGATTAATTTTATTATCTCCATATGTCCATGTATAAATATTCATTTAGCTACTATGATCACAGAAATAATGGTGGTGTGGTCATTCAAAAAATGAAATAAGAGTGTCTTCATGTTATGATGACTGATTATATAAACAAAAAAGTAAGGTATTCTAGGGATCTTCATTATGTTCATGAAATAGATGTAAAATTTATCTTCATATATAAATTATCATGTCAAAGAGATATGAATATGAAATTAGTTTATGATAAGGACTTAATCAAGGACAAGAATAAAAAATGAGATGTTATATCTATTGAGATTGTGGATGATGAAGGTAAACTCTACAAATGTGAAAATTTTATAGATGAACCACCAAAGGAATGGAAGGCTTTCCTAACTAATTTGATGATAGTAGTAAGTTGTGGTTGTTTAAAATGGGGAATATAAAATATTAATAAATTTTATTCATGTGTAATAAAGGTTTTGTAATAGGATTATATTCATCTTTTTTCCACCTAGATGTGTATGTGATGTTTGTATGCTCATAAGACATCATAAAGATGCATTTTAGAAGCATAAGGTACACACAACCTTTTGATTTTTATGTTTTGTTAATTCATATTTGTGTGAAATGATTTTTCATTAATGTGGCACTACAAATTAAATTCTCACATTCATTAATGATTACTATAGAAAGGAACATTTCTAATTTTTAAAATTTAAAATTAATTTTAGATGTAATATTTATTCTCCAAAAAAATAGTTTATAATAAGTGTGGAAATCCATAAAGTTTATCCATAGTTAAATGGTGTAAAACATATTAATAATGAATTTAACTCACTTTTAAGTGACATATGATCATTTATCAGAGTAATGTCTCATACTCCAAATAAAAATGGTGTGGTGGAAAGGAATAATATGTTGATTCTCGAGATGGAAAGGTGGTGTTTCATAAAATGAGTCTTAAATTCATATTATGGAGTTAATTAGTTAACTATGCTTGTCAAAAAACTAATTAATCACCTATTATGGATTTGAAGGACATGAATCTAAAATAAATTATCGGAGATGATAGTCCAGCTCTTATTCCTTGAAATAACTCATTTCTCATCAATGATTGATTTCAAATCATCCACTTGATGTGGCATAAATACTAGTGTGTTGTTCTCATACATGTTTTCATGTGTCTTTTGGGTTCATATGCCAAATGAGAAGATAACCAAGCTTGAGGAAAACATAAAGATGTGTATTCTTATGGGATATATTGATAATTCCAAAGTATATGGGATTTTTATCCTACTACTAATAAGATTAAGGAGATAAGGGATGACAAACTTGAATACATTTCCTTATTTTATCAATGGATCTTATTCACTTACAATTTTATTTGAATATAAATATCAAATCAATTTTAATCCTCCTTCATTATTTGAGTGGCCCTTTTATTCATCTAAATATATTCATTTTATTGATGGCATGATCAAATATCTTCTCATTTTATCCATGATAGTCTACATGATGGGGAATTTATGTTAGATCTCAATGATTAACATAGTTAATCATATTAAATATGTAAATTATTAAATGTTTGTGTATTTAATGGTTTATTATAGATCTTCTCTATAACACATTTAATATTTTAAGACCAAGTTGGACAATAATAATTTTAGGGATGTTTTTAGGCAATTATTATATTTGATTAATGGGTAAGTTAAGACTTTTGAGTAGAATAATGAGGTGAAATTTTCAATTATGGATAAGTTTAATTTAGGGTTTTAGATAATAAAATTTAATCATTAAGTTATTTCCAATGTTTTATATTTTACATCTTTACCCTAATTAGTATACCCACCAATCTATTAACTTGAAATCTATATACGAGAATTCACTATTATATGTACTACATTTAAAATAATAGAAACATCATTTAGGAATCCATATTATTATTAAACACCATTTTAATTAATATTACAATAGTACATAACCTTTTGGGATAAGACTACACTAGGAAGATAAGGTCATAGTGCGACTTCATTCTCTTATGCAGCCTTATCCCCTATTATCCAATAGTAAGTCTATAAATTTAAAAAAAATTATATTAATCCTCCCATAATTTTATCAAGGTAAATTAGTTAAAATTTTTAAAATTTTAATCTATATAATCACATCAATTCATCTCCAAACACATCTAGAAATCACTAGGCAATTCTAATGTGCACTGAAAAATAACACTATTCTTTCCAATTTTAATTATAGTTTATTCTAAGAGTCATAAGACATGTTTTAAGTTTTTTTATTGTAGGTTAAGGGAAATAAATTTCAAACATTGAATTAAATATATAAATTTCAATTCATTTATAAAATATCAAGATTCACACATTAATTCTAGGAGGGATAACTACATCGGTTCGAGGCCCTTTTAGGATATGCATGAAACACTTAGATTACATGGGATTTTTTGAGGATAGTATTCTGATCCACACTTATAATAATTTTAAATATTCAAAATATAATTTATTTAAAAAAAACACAATAGATATTGGTATGCCAAGGTGCCCAAATATTCAATATATGTAAAAATATAATAATCACCCTTAAGATAAGGCAATACCATACAATACTCCTTTAGGAAGGAAAAAATCCACAATGTCTCTTCGAGGGGATAACCTCAAATATCCTATTACAATATAGGACTTAATACTTACTTGATTCATTTAAAATTATATTCACCTCCTTTATATATACCCCTATATAACTAACAATGGATGGACAACCTCTTAAGCCCAATGTAGGCCAACCATTACACAATGCCCTAATGTCACAAGTGACTTATTTATCTTAATATATTGGACCATATAACTAACTAAAGAGATTTTTTCCACATTTTACAATCTCCATAAACAAATATACATTAATATAACATATCCCTATGTATATTTCATTCCTTCCCTCCTTAATATGTTTCATCCTAGAACATAAGAAGAAACCAAATAATGAGTGTGCTTTAAATCATTGCACACTTGTATCCAAGCTCAATCCTCCAACCACCTATATGTGATATTGGTAGCTGATAGATCTCCAACCTTGTTTCCAAATTCCATCATGACACTCTAATTCTATTCATTATCATAATTATACCACCTTGGTGTCCATGCATAATTATTCCTCCATTGATTCCCTATACCATATTCCACTACGCTATTTTGATTTTATGCATGAGAAAATTAGTTATTTAACCATGCATAGTCATAGTGATTTTTCCATTTATTCCATGTTCCATATGCCACTTATCTACTCTAATTCCAAACCTAACCATAATAGTTATTTTTTGTCTTCCATGCATAACCATAGTCATTGATAATATGATTTCATGTATAGCTAAAATTATTGTTTTTATGATAATACCTCACATGGATCCATGATTATTACATCTCATGATGATGTGGGTGTCTATATACCTCAATTTTTTTTGATACTTTGACCTTATCAACCTTTTATTGTACTGCTTCCACCTTTTACTTTGGTGGTTCTTTTATCTCTTGAGTAGATGAAGTCTTATTCTTTTCTTGTACTATTTATTCATCTATGTATTCATCTAAATACTCTAGATGATTTTATTCACCTGATTCAATATCATCTTCATGATATACCTTATTTGTTATTTGTGCCTTTTCAACTATGATATCCTATAAAGTGACCTTATTTTTTGTATACCAAAACTTGTTGAACTTCTTCTGAACATTAATATTGATTGTTCCTAAAGTCTCTAATCATGGATATCTAAGAACCATATCCACATCATCCATATCCAGAACATGTTTTTCCTTAGTGAGCTTAAAATCTTCAAAAACTTGAATATTATGACCATCTATTTGATCCTCCTTGATATTGCTTTATTGAACATGCAGATGTTGAGCCACATCCATGTTGATGAAGTAAAACTTATTATTAAGGTTTATGGATATAGTGACCTCTTGAATGCATCCATGAAACTAAAAAATTGACTCTGATTTATTTGGATCCAAACTATTCAAACCCTTATCATCCAATCCTTATTATTTCTCTCGGAGATCCTCTACCTCTCCTTATACACAATTTATAGTCTCATCATCATTTTGTGTGATTTGTTCCTCATCATCACTTTCATGTTCTTGATCATTGTCATTATTTTCTTCCACTTTTACTCTTCATCATCTCTATTATTTTCTTCATTACCATCCTATTCATCCTGTTATTCCTCTTTTGTATTTTCTTTTTCTTTTATAGCCCATTGATTTAGGAAAACCTGTTCCATTTCTTCCCATGAAAACATCCATCATTTCAGTCTTAGTTCATCCCACTAAAGTGTTGTAGGACCATAAAGAAAATTGTATGTCTTTGCCACCAAATCTTTTTAACAATATATTCCTTAAAAAAGATCCACCATTCCGTAGCATCAATATCATAGTCCCATAAAAATAATTGTAACTTCATGATTAAAAAAACTAGGGCTAATGACAAAACCCTATAATTTAAATAACTCATGCAAAACTAATCTAAATAGTCTAAATTTCTTACTATATCTTTCATGTATGATAATGCAAATTCAATGATAATTTGTGAAAATATTCTAAAATTTTTGGAATATAGAGTGAATCTTTGAAATATCATAAAGTTGAAATAAATAACTCAAAACATTTCAAAATGTTTTGAAATTTTGGTTTAGGTTTCTTGTATGTTGATAAAACACAAAAAAAAAATTCCTTAATTTTAGCATATATGAATAAATTATTACAAACCCTAAAATATCAATAACTCTCACAAAAATGATCATAAAAACCGTTATTTTTTTACTATGACCTCCTTAAAATATTATTCATCTCTAGTAAAAAACATTATGAAAAAATTTGATACTAATTTCAATATATTATGACTCTAAAAAATTAAGGTTTCACCCCACACAAGTTACCCAAATCAAAGATCTAACACCTCTTATTATGATCCACACTTATAATAATTGTACATATGAAAAATATAATGTAGATAAACATAACACAATGGATATTGGTGGGCCAAGATGCCCAAACATTCAATATATGTAGATATATAATAATCACCCTTAAGGTAGGACAATACCATACAATACTTCTTTAGAAAGGAAGAACTCCACAATATCTCTTTGAGGGGATAACTTCTAATATACTCTTACAATATAAGACTCAAAACTTACTTGATTCATTTAAAATGATATTCATCTCTTCGATATACACCTATATATAACTAACAATGGATGGGTAACCTCTTATTCCTAATGTAGGCCAACCATTACCCAATGCATTAATTTCATAAGTAATTCATTTATCCTAATATATTGGACCATATAACTAAATAAGGGTATGTGTGCCACATGTCAGCATCTCTATCAAACCATATACATTAATATATCATATCCCTAGGTACATGACAGATAGTTAGGTTATTCTATTTTCGTAGTTACCCCCTTTCTATTTGATTTTTTTAAGTTAGAAGCTAGGTTTCTTTTTTTGGGGTATTTCACCTTAAAAAGTAGGATATAGAATCAAATAAAAAACCTTCATTGATAGGCACACAAACAATTTTTTTAAAATCAATTATATAGTTAACTAAGATATGGTCATAATTGATAGATAAGGTTGCAATGCAACCCTATCCTCCTAGCATGACCTTGTCCCTACATAACTTTAAATCCTAATTTTGGTTTCAACATAGTTCAAATGTATTTCAGTGAAAATTCAATCCATAACATAAAATTAGTAGGTTTGCATATCTATTTATTAATTTACTATTTATATATCATTTGTAATTCTATAAAAAGAATTATTTCACATTCAGATCTTATATTTATGTGGATCTAAATTAATTTTCAATCATTTATTTATTCTTATAATTTTAATTTTAAAATAAAAATAAAAATAAACATTAAATAACCTATATTTAATTTAAAAAATCTTCATTGTTTTATTTATTTTTTCCTAGGATTTTATACAAAATTATGTAAATTTGTGACACAAAAATAAATCAACCTTAAACATTAGATATAAATCTAAAACCATGATTTAATCTTCTTCAACCTTGGATTTAATTTTAAATTGAAAAAACTTATTGTCAACTGAGATAAAATTTTACATTCAAGTTATTTCTTTTGATGTCAAGTTGGAATTTGTGGCTCTCTATACAAAAAAATATTTTGATTTTATTTTCTATGTATTTGTTACTAGTTTTAATAAATTGAATTCTGACTATTTTAAAACTAGTCAGTGACTATCATTACATGCTAAATGATGATTTATTTTATGGACACAATGGTGTGAGGGTTATTTACCCAATACTAAATACATTTTACAACAATAAACATATTCTTTAGTTTTCATGTACCTCATAGTATATCAAAAACACTTAGGATCCATTTTTAAATAATAAGATGACTCTTTTAGTTGATTGATTTATGGTACAATTGAAGTGAGCATATATCCTTATGATGTTACTCTCACCTTACCCTCAAACATAATATAGTGGGATACAAGCATGGATTTACCTTTATATTTATAACTATGAAACATTAGTCCAATATTACTCTACTAATGAGCAATTATATTTTAGATCCCACACAATCATTCAAACACTTGGCCAGATAATCAGTTATACCTTGGTTTTTATTATATTCTATTAATAGCCATTATCTGTGTTGATTCATAGTAAGTTTAATGAATGAAATTTTCTCTCTTATGTTTTATAGGATTATGAAATTTATTATTTTATCTTGTATCCCTTTCGACATGTTATTCATTAATATACATTTTATCACCTCTATCAACCCATATAAATTAATATATCATATCCATAGGTACATAGTGGATAGTTAGGCTACTCCATTTTCTCAATTACTCCCTTTCTATTTGATTTTTATTTAGTTTTTTATGTAGGATCTAGGGTTTTTTAGGTCTTTTACCTTGAAAATTAGGACATACAATGAAACAATAAACCTTTCAACATAGACACACACAAAATTATTTAAAAATCAATTATATAGTTAATTAAGATATGGTCATAATCAATAGATAAGGTTACAATGCAACCCTATCCTCCTAGCATGACCTTGTACCTATATAGTTTTAAATTCTAATTTCTATTTCAACATAGTTCACATGTATTTTAAAGAAATTTCAATCCATAATAAACATAAAATTAGTTTGATTTAGGTTTGCATAACTATTTTTCAATTTACTACTTATATCTCATTTCCAATTATATAAAAATAATTATTTCACATTCAAATCTTATATTTATGTAGATCTAAATTAATTTTCCATAGTTTAATTTTTCTTAGCATTTTAGTTCTAAATAAAAAATAAAACTAAACATTAAATAACCTGTACTTGATTTGAAAAATCATTGTTGTTTTATTCTTTTTCTTAGGATTCCATACAAAATTATGTAAATTCCTAACACAAAAATAAATCAACCTTAAACCTTTTATTTAAAACTAAAACCCTGAGTCAATTTTCTTTGATCTTGGATTTAATTTGAAACTAAAACAAATTACTATGACCTGAGATAAAATTTTACATTGAAGTTATTTCTTTTGATATCAGGTTGAAATTTGGGTATCTCTATACAAAAAATATTTCAATTTTATTTTCTATTTATTTGTTACTAGTTTTAATAAATTGAATCCTAACTATTTTTCAAATACCTAGTGACTATCCTTACATGCTAAACGGTGATTTATTTTATGGACACAATGGTGTGAGTGTTATTTCCATAATACTTAATCCATTTTACAACAATAAACATATATTTTAGTTTTCATGTACCTCAGAGTATATAAAGAACATTTAGGGTCCATTTTTAGATAATAAGATGCCTTTTTTAGCTAATTGATTTATGGTACACTTTAAATGAGTGTATCTCCTAAGGATGTTACTCTCACCTTACCCTTAGACATAAGATAGTGGGATACAAGCATGGATTTCCTTATATATTTATAACTATGAAACATTGATCCAATAGTACTCTACTAATAAGCAAGTATATTTTAGATCCCACATAATCATTCAAACCCTTGGCTAGATCCTCCTTTATACCTTGCTTTTTCTTATATTGTATTCATAGTCATTAGATCTATTGATGCATATTAAGTTAAATGAATGAAATTTTATCTCATATATTTTATAGGATTATGAAATTTATTATTTTATCTTGTATCCCCTTTTAACATGGTATTCATTATTTTCAAGCATAGATAAAACAAAAATCAAATCAAAGGGATAACATGTACAATATAGACCCTCAATCACTTTTAAATTCTTATTTTTGTAATGTTTCACACTATAATAATTTTCCCAAAATATCACCACCATAAAAATAGAGTTTTACCACCATTTAGGGGAAATAATTCATGAAATAATCACATAATATCAAAAGAAGACGCATTGGATACAAATAAGATTCTACCTATTATAAAAAAAAGATAGTGTATGACATCTCCTAAGCATGTGCATAAGCTTTTGTGTTTCCTCTTCCTCACCCTTAAAATACTTATATTCATCAATCTATTCTTATTATTCATCTAAGGATCATATTATATTCCAACATATATTTTTTTCAAACTATAAGAGGATGAAAACATTTACCTCCCCAACTTGATCCTACTAATCATAATGTTCCTCCTCCACCACCTTCTTCAATGCAAGCTTCTAAACTTAAGGGGTATGTTCTCATTGACCATTTTTTTTTAATACTTTAGAAATTATTTATATTCTAGAGCTATTACATAAATCACCAACTTAAAAGGATATCCTATATGTAATGTTACGAGATAGAACTTTTCCTATATGTAATGTTTACTTTTATCATTAATACAATTTTAACCAAAACATCCCTTTTCATAGAAGAAAAGTGGGCCTATACAAGTCTTAAAGCTTAGAATTGTGTCCCTTTGTCAAACCCCATCCAATTTTAAAATCTTAGGCACATGTATCTCAGGCTTTAAGATTTTCCTTGAGTTTTGACAAAGCCTCTTAGGTTGTATTTGAGTATAATTTGTGATATATTTGTTTTTAAAAGGATAAATTAATCATTATTTTTAAGTGTTTTTATACTTAACTAATTTTTAGGTGCTATTTTTTTCTCTCAGAAAATATTTAAATCAAGGAATTCCTAGAATCTCAGTCCTAGAGTTCAATTGGTTCCCTTTAAAGGGATCTCTTTTGATAGGCAAGAAATCCTTAATTTATGAAACACTTTAAAAATTACTTAGTCTTTTGTAGATTTTATAGATTCAAGAGATATTATATATTACCACATGTACTAGTAAACCTAGAGTTGTAAAATCTATCAAAAGCCTAAAATTCCTAATGTAATTAGAGATCACAATGCATAACCATACACCCAACATTTTTATAGTTATTAGTATCCTAGGAGGCATAATAAAATAAAATATTTCCATGTGTACTCATAAACCTAGAGTTTTAATAGATGTCAAAGGTTTAAGATGCTCAATCCAATCATAGGTTACCAAGTGTACCCATACAACTAGAGTTTTAAGAGGTCTCAAAATCCTAGGAGGCCCAATCCAATAATATATCACCATGTCTACTAGTACACTTGGATTTTTTAGAGGCTCAAGAGGCCTGCTCTAATTTTATATCACCATATGTACCCATACACCCAAATGTTTTATATGTGTCAACATCTTGAGAGGCTTGATCTAATTAGATATCATCATGTGTGTTGTATTCAACACACCCACTCTATATTTTTCTTTGAAAAGTGGGGACCCCCCCATTTTTTTGAAATAATGAATATCTTGGAGGGGTACTTATGAGTTTTGAGGGTTTTATACTTGTATAAAACCAATGTTTTTAATGTTAAATCATGTTGTTGTATACTTTTTGGAAACACTTGCTCATACTAACCTATTAATGAAAAATTAGAATGAATGGCTTTACATGAAAGGTGAGTAAATTATTTTATTTAAAAGTATTCAATATTCAACAATTTCATTTTGGAGACTTTTCATCATAAAGATTTGAATAAATATTTTTATTCCTAGTCTTAGTCTTTGGAAGCTTTCATTCAAAAAGCTTCTCAGCAGATGGTTTCTCTTTAAAAAAATTCATTTCAAAAAGATTCTTTGGGAATTTCATTTTGGAGTAATTATGTCAAAAGGTTTAGTTATCAACAAGCTTAAATCATAGAATATTTACTTTAGTAGGTTTTTTTTTGGGAGGTTTTACTTTGGCACAACAAATTTCTTCAACATATTTATTTTTACTCTTAGTCTTTGAGATCTTATTCATCAGTAACTTTATATCGAAGACTTTACTTTATAGACTTAGTCTTCAAGAACTTTCATTTTAGAAGGATTATATTTGAAAGATTCTCCTTGGAGAATTTTTGTGTTGACATCTTTTATGTCAGATACTTTGTATCAATAATATTCATTTTAGAGACTTTTCATCTGAAAGATTCCTTCATCAAATTTGGTCATTAGTAACTTTGTTTTGGAAACTTTTGTTTCAAGAAATTGAGGAAATATTTTTGAAATACATTCTACACTTTAGAGTCATTTGGCCTAAAATTAAATTTTGACTTTTATTGACTAGTCTATATAATGACACATGGTAAAAGAATAAATGTTACATGGCGGTACTTATAATGACTAGGCATCCTATGTGGCATGTACACTAAATAGGGTGGTTGAATTTGAATTGAATGAAGGTGATGAGATCATAGATATTAATGAGTACTAGTGCATGAATTGGAAATCAATTCAAGAGATATATTTACATTAGTACCCCATTTGAGTTCACATCATTCAAACTTTAATCTTGAATACAATTCAATCTAAAATGACCCAAAATCCCCAACTACTATCAAGAGTCGTTTATAATTTATGAAGTAAATTTGAATGATTATACACCATTATAAAATTATTTAAATATGTCATTACTCATTAAAGTTACCATGGCATCATCATCTAGGTCATAGAAGGGAGCCCAAACATCATCCAAGTTCTTGATCAAGGATTCTATAAAATACTTGGATACTGTGTTAAATGTTATTGCATTTGATGGACGTTACTAAAATTAGTTATTATTATGGGAATTAGTAGAGAAAATGGATTCATTTTCACTTTAAGAAGACATAAATTGAAAAGAAGTAGCTAATAAAGGACCTGATCCCTTTCAAAAGATAATCCCTAAACTACACACCATAAAACCAAAGGTGATTTCATGCATCGGTTTACTATGAGGCATATTATTCAAATAGAGAATCATGGATGAAGGATATATTTATTATGTATATAATATTACTTTTTTCACATATATACTATTCAAGGCATTTAATAGGTATTTAAGCATGCCTATTATGGATTCTACCTTTGATTTATACACTATTATCACATAAAAGAAGGCTAATCACCCAAAACAAGATCTTTCAAGATGGATGATACTTGAGGAGAGTTTTTATTTAAAAGAACATGCCAATATATCTATCCCCATCATGTGATTTAGAGTGGGAATGGAATTATTAGATAGATTATTTGGCCATGCTAGTATCTATTTTGTGCACCTAGAATGGGTTCCTCTACTAGACCTTCTGACTACCTCTGAGTGTACTTATGCTTTGGGGAAATTCATCAGTGCATGCCTCCAAGAGAAAATCCTATATAAAGATAAATAACCATTGGGAGGTAACTTCTACATGATTTCCTATTTATTGGATGCTATCGTGGGCACTATGTATAGACATAACAAAGTCATGTGGGATCCCAACACAAAGTCATCAAAAATAGGATTTGTGACTATTATATCCTCATGCACATATATTAATATGAATAAACATAGCCAAAATTCCCAAGGACATTTATCATTAGATATGGATGGATATACACGATGAACCATTGCCAAGAATTTACCAAAGCATAGCCCAAAGACTAACTAATAATGTAGAAGACTACTATTTATATCTAAATTAGATAATAATCATGGTGGTGGATCACAAGGTATATCCTCTTTAGCTTCCAAAGTTTATTCCAAATAAGGTATCTAAATAGTAAATATCATATCAAATTTGGAATAACATTGATGAGGACTTGATGAGAAATAATAAGGCCACCTTCGACAGATCTCACATCGCCATTAGGAAAACCTAACACATAATTTGTAGATATCTTCATAAGGATGGAAATGCCAAGAATGCTTATTAATTGACTAAACTTTATCATAGAGACTAGGCTCTTCATGGAAAGGTCTAAAATAAAATTCATACCCTTAGAATTGCCTAAAAACATGAGCTAATAGACTAGGATTTTCTCTTTTTGAATGTCAAGGATGATGAGGAGGTCAAGGAAAGGGAAAAAATAGTGGGACTAAGTGAATACTTATTGAGAGTTATTCAATCATAAACATCTCTAACACTCATTGAATCAAAGTTAAAAATTCCACCTCTTAGAGGATGGAGATCCTTGGATTTTTGGAGTGGTAGACAATCACAATAATAGAATGAAGAGGGACTAGATCCCAAACTAGATCAAGGCTACTCTTAGGACCAATGATAGTTGGTAGTTGAGGAACAAATTAATGGAGAATATGTAGAATAATTTGAGGAATAATAACTACCTACTTCCACACAAGTAGAAGAGGAACCAATGCTTTTAGCCTAGACTTTAACAATTGAATTGATCGAGGTCAATCAAGAGTTAGGTGAGGAAATAACTATAGTAGCAGGAAGTAGACAAGTGGAAGTTAGGATTATATGCTTATATTCATCTGATAAAGAGGAAACAATGGCTATTTTATCCCCAATTCCAAGCACTATTCTCCCTTTTCTTCTATCATAGTCCACAAGTCTAAAAATAGAAATACCCATAAAGACATATCAAAAAATGCCAAAAGACATACCACAAACCCATCCAAATAAAGAGGTGGATGAGGAGGAGATGCATCAGGCAAAGGTTTTAAGCTTATAGGTACTCAAATCCAAAACACATATAATAGGTGATTCATTTGGTAAGGGTCCCTTACTCATAGTTCATTTGAGTTTTTCCCCTTTGATGTATTTACCTATAGTTTCCATCACCCCTGGGATAGTGGTTTCCATATTTGTTCCCAAATAGACACTATATATAGGTTTACTATTCCTACATCCATCCATGATTCTATCTATTACCACTACACATGTTCTACCCTCCATTGTTTTATATTCTATCCTTGTGGTTTCCATTCCATTAATATCCACCACATCAACTCTAGCCTTATCCATTCCATCCATTACTCAATCCATCACTTTAACTACATCTCCTTTTACCCAATTAGGTAAATCTTTTCCTTCTTTCATTCCCACCACCATATCCATAGTGGTAAAAATTTAAAGGTCACTTAAGAGGCAACCAATCTTTGTGGTTCATCCAATGACATAATATGGGAACATAGACTAGTCAAATATTATTTTGCCTAAAATGCTCAATCCTTCCACATAAACTAAGTAGGAACCTGAATAACTTGCTCAAGTGGAAGAAAAACCCTTAGATCCCTTAAATTTCACTATTCCATATTAGGATAAGGAATTTGGAGCCCCTACCTCTAAGAATCCAAATATGAAGATAACAAAATTTTGAATGGTGAGATCTTTGTTTGATAAAGCCACTTCATCAGAACAAAGGGTGAGGAAGATGAAAATTGAAGATAGTTTGGGTATAACTCTAATCATGGAATAGAGGGATGAAGTGTATTCCCTAAGAAAGAGACAAAATAGGTAAAAGGGTCAGTCCCCTTATATTTAGGACTTGAAATCATATATGGAGACCCATACATAAGCCATCATTTCCATATATCAAGGAACTAAAATAGCCAAGCAAGAGCTTTATGAAATTATTGATTCTATTCATTCTTTGAGAGTGAGCTTGGATCTTCATGTCAATAACATAACCAAATTATTTATAAGCCATAAGGAAGATGACAATAGACTAAATTTACTAGTACTTTATACCCCTAATCAAGTATTTATCCATCTAAAGTTGATAACCCCATTAAAGGCATCTAATACTTTGAGTTTATCATTGATAAGAATACAAGAGGCTTCAGATTCAGTACTATCCTTTGAGGCATTAGTCACTAAGTTGGTTAATCAAAAGAAAGAGGCCAAGCATATTTTTTTAGGACTAGATTTGGCTAACATTCAAGATAACATAGTCAGGCTAGTGACCTAAGATTTATTTGACCAAATTATTAAACAAGCCTCCAACAACTTTAAATAGAGTCTACAAGGTTTGAGCCTAGAAGACATAGAGGCCAAATTAAGTGCAATAAAAAAGAAGGCCACAAAGGTGAAAGTATTTAAGGTTGTACTTAAATCAACTAAGTTAGAGAATAATAAGATAATGAGTGAAACAAGTAGGGTAACTAGGCCATCTCTCTTGGATATGAGTCTAATCAGATCACAACATGCTAAGGCATACAAACATTACCAGGACTTGGATGCAAAGAAGAAATCTACTCAACAAATGCCACATGCTAGTTCCACTATGCCAACTCCACCAATAACAACCAAAACCACAAAAATAATGTTTGCTTCACTTCATGATACTATTCTTATGGTGACTATATTTCACATAGCTAACACATCTTCATGTTTAACTCTAGTTATTACATCAACTATGAGTACTACTATAGTTTGCACAATAGTTTTGAGACAAGTTGAATAACAGACAATTTAGATAATGGCTAATTTTGTATATTTTTCATGTAATCATCATAACCAAATAGTTAAATTCTTAGTTTCATATATATGTATGTATATATATATATACACACACACATATATATATACATATATATATATATGTATATATATATATATATATGTATATATATGTATATATATATATATGTATATATATGTATATATATATATATGTGTGTGTGTGTATATATATATATATATATGTATATATATATATGTATATATATATATGTGTGTGTGTGTATATATATATACATACATATATATATATACATACATATATATATACATACATACATACATATATACACACACACACATAGATATATATATATATATATATATATATATATATATATATATATATATAAACTAAATTTTGAATAGCATGCATATGTTGCATGGTTGGGTTATTTATAATGCATAGATATGTAACTCAGACTTATCTTATAATCTATCAATATGTAAACAAAGTGTTCTAATCTTAGATGATGAGGCAAACCAATTACCAAGGTCTATATATATATGCATAACCATCTTTTCAAAGGTTCAAAGTCTTAAATGAAATATAGGAAGAAATTAAGGATTTTGATTATCATGCACCTGTGTTTGTTCTTTCTTACCCCCTTTCTATCTAAATGAATTTGAAGTTTATTTGTTTACAAATTGATTTAATAATTATGATGTGTGCCAATGTTATAGATGCATCTAACTACTATGTTAATGAATGTTTTTGATTAATTAATGTGGCAAACTAGGGGCTGAACCCTATATAGTCAAAAAAGATAGGAAGGCTTGCAAACAAAAGATGCCAGCACCGAAACAATGACACAATTGAGAAATAAAGTTAGAAGCAAAACAAAACATTGGAAAGACTAGAGTCAAAAAGGACAAAACTACATAGCTATAGAATTAACAAGATCCTTAAGATTCTCATTGTCCGCATTGTCAGCATTCCCTAGATTACCCACCACTTCCATGATCCACAATGGCCTTCTCCACATGGACTGCCTTCAAAATCTATCTTCATCATCAATGTGCATCATTCATGTTCCATCATTTCCTTCTGAATGATCTCTCTAATGTTTAGGGGAATATGAGCCCCTTGTTGCCATACCCTCCATCCTGAGAATTTCTGACCAAGGTTGGCACAAGCATTAGCGACCTTGTTACCTTCTCTATAGGTGTGGGTAACCTCAACTTCAGAAAACTTTTGTAAAAGAAATTGGATGTTCGTAATGATGTCTTTTAGATGGATACCAATGTTAGATGTTTTATTAATGACATCTATGATCAACTTACAATCTCCCTAAATATTCAAATTTCTAATTCCTAGGGATATAGCTAACTTTAATCCCCAAAGTAAGGCCCATAGCTTTAGCATATTTATTGCTTTGGCAACCCATGCCACCAGCATAGATAGCAGGCATCCCTCCTTTTTCATTTCTTATTATTCTTCCTCCACTTGCTTTACCACTCAACTTAGATGCCCCATCAAAATTGAGTTTCATCTAATTGGGTTTAGGTGGTATCCATTTAGTATGAAGTTTCTGAAGAATTTTGGAATTATCATGCCCAGGGATAAGGTTTAAGACCTTCCATTTGGCAGTAATTTGACTTTCAAATTCAGATAGGGGTTTCTTTGCAACACCAATATGAGCTATTGTAACACTTTCCAAGATGGTCCTACTAAAGGAGTTAAACACCTGAGCATCATTTCTAGCAGTGTCCCTAAAAATTTTGTGATTTCACTCTTTCCATAATGTTTAGCTCAAGCATGGTAGAGATTGCTTCCATAGTTCCTTAATCTAGGGATATTACTTCTTTAAGGTCAAAATTGCAAAACCATTCAATGCCAAAGTTTTTAAGTATTTTGTCCCATAAATCTCAGGTAAACTCATAGTTTATGAATAGGTGTGAAACTGATTCCTCTCTAGAACCACACAAAAAACATCTGTTGACCAAAGTAAACCCCCTCTTTTGAAGGTTATCCTGAGTAAAGATTTTTTTATGGGTAGCAACCCACCAAAACAAGTTAATCTTTGGAATGAGTTTATGATTCCAAACCTTTTTCCATACCTCCTTATTCTAGGCTTCAGGTGTAAGCAGATGATAGGTAGATTTGATAGAGAATGATCCATTCTTATCTAGCCACCAGTATTGTTCATCCTCCCAAGGGAAGATCAGGATTCTGATCTCTTGAACACATTACTGGATCTCTTGAATTCTTGGGATAAGCTCAGGCCTGTGCACACAACAATCTAAAAGGTTTTTCTAGCTCCTTATCCCATTTTTATTTTCCATATAATCACTAACCCTATCACCAAAGAACTGAGTAGTCAGGCCTATAATTTCTCCATAGTTTCCTTGGGAGATGAGAGGCTTGTCCCTTAACCAATTATCCTCCCAAAATTTAATCTGTTGGCCATTTCCAAGCTTCCACCTAATTCCCTATTTGAGAAGACTTCTACTTTTTAGCATTTTATTCCATATCATAGACCCCTAGGGTAATTCTGCCTATTGAATAAAGTTGGAATGATCAATGCTATGTATGTATTTGGCATACATTATTTCCCCCCACTCACTGTTGTTGTGAATTAGATTCCAACTACCTTTTGAGAGGAGGGCTTTATTCATTTTCCTGATGGATCTTATATTAAGTCCACCATGAGATTTTGGGAAACACACTTTTTCTTATCTGACTAAATACATTCTCTATTTGTCTTCCACTCCCATCCATAAAAATTTCCTTTGGATATGTTCTAGCTTTTCAGCAAAATATGAAGGAATTTTAAAAAGAGACATGAAGTAAGTAGGAATACCTTGCAAGGATGTCTGAAGGAGTAAGTAGGATATGTTAATGAATGTTAGTCTTAAATGTGAAACAACTATTGAGTATTAATATGTTTCATTGATTTAGATAGTTAGTATAGGTTGAATCATTATTCTAAAGTGAGTATAAGTGTCTTAATTTATATAGTATTATAAGTTTGAGGAATAGTTACCCTAGATAGCTTCTTAGTCTGAGTTGTAATCTCTTATATAAAGGTATGCAATATCATCCTCAAAAGGAGAAACCTTAAGTTGAATCCAATAAGCACCCTATATTTGAATACCTAGACTCCTAGTTGTGCTTGTTTGTGAGTGAATAACAATTGCAAACAAAAAAACATTGGTCCTTGAGATACTTGTCCACTAAATACATAGACTGAAAAGATCCTGTTTAGAAACATAGATTATCTATTTTATACCTTACCCTTCCCTCTTTTTAACATTTCTTTGAAATACCCATCATAGATTAGTCTTTCACCCATCCAATTCACATAGTGATTTATCCTTTTTATTAGAATCCACACATCTACCCATAAAATTTATTGAACAACCCATAGGCTCAACCTATTATACCACCATCTAGTTATTATAAACACATACCTAAAACTCATTCTCTAGAGTGAAACTTATTTCCATAGAGATCCCAAAACATTAGAGGTTATATCATTTAAAACTCTCTGAGGTGTGTATAAAACCCACATCACTAGAAGATAAAAATTTGGCATTAGAAGGAGGGTGAACTTATGTTCATTCCAAATAAATAAATAAACCATCATTATAGAGATACCCAAGAGATTAACCAATCTAGGGCCCAAGCTAGTATTTTGGTTTCACCATTTTCACACTCTAAAAGGCCTAAACCCATACCTTTTGGCCCTGAGGTACATAGAGCCAAAACACCTTCCCTTATAAGGAACATCCCACCTATCAATATTACCATGGCTCAACCTTGGTTAATTAGATATACTTTTTCTATCTTTTATTACCAATGTGACCTACCAAGGAACCCAAATAAGCATCTACCTACTTTCTTCCCTTCAAATAGTAGGATGATTGAAGAGTATATCAAATATTTTAAGGATGCCTTGAGATTAATGAAGTTTATCCATGAGGATCTTTCATGCATGATTTTTCCATTTACTTTGAAATATTCTTATTATGATTGGTACCTTAATTTGTAGAAAATATCCATCACCTCATGGGATGAGTGCCAAAGTATGTTCCTTATAAAATTTGGATAGGTAACTAATCCATTTCTAGTATAGCAACTCTTTAATAGAATGAAAATGGATCCTAATGATTCCATCCAAGCCTTGAATCCAATATTATATAAGATGCACACTTGATTGAATGTTGTGTATAAGATAAATGAGGATTTAATGCTCAAAATATATAAGAATGCCTTGGATCTTATTATTTCCATGTTTTTAAAAAAGAGATAATACTGCTAATACGTTGGCTTTGGAGTTATAAGAATCTATAAGCATTGATAAAATAACTCAATCCATAGCTTAGCCCACATAATATAAGAGTATAAACATTCAACAATGGACTTACATCCTTGAATACAATTCCACGTGTAAACCAAAATGCTCCCACATTTAATTAGAACTAGTTATATAGTCTACCACCCATGATGCAATAAATAATGAATCATAAATATGATTTATTGAGTAATCATACACAAATAAATAATTAGTAAAAAAATAAACATTTGGTCCATAACAATGTAGTAGTTGCTTAGGGTTATGATTCCAATAAAGTTGAATTAGATTCTATACAAAGAATGATTAATAAGCTAAATAATGATTTTATAAATATGCAGAAGAGGATGAGAATAAAAATAACCAAAATTACAATAAAAATTATGCATTTATAACATACAACATGAATTTCAATAGACCTACTAATAATGGAGAACAATAATATTCCTATAAGTTTCCAAAGATCATTTATATGGAAACAACTTTTCCCAACTAGTGTAGGGTCCATAAGATGTCTCAACATGGAGAAATGGATTGTATATAATTTTGTTTGGCCTTAAAAATATTCCATAGGAAAATTATCTGACAAGATCAAATTATGACCCATTTAGTTTTGCCTCATGAATCTAGCCCTTCTAGTTTAGCTATGGTATTTGAGACTTTTGAGTTCACCTTTCCTAGTGAAGATGATAATATCCTAGAGGATAATTCTGATAAACTATAAACATTCTAGTAGTTCAAAAATAATAATTATAATATGAGGAATAGGCATCCATTCATTACTTTTAATCCCTTGCATAATATGATCATCCCTCTAAATCCCAAGGTTGATAATAATCCTCTTCCCCCTAAAGGGAATGATCAACCTCAACATAGAGAGGAATAGAATAAATGAGGATACAATATTGTTGAAGATATGAAGAAAATCAAGGGCAACATTACTCTTCATGATCTAACACAAATCATAGAGTAGAAAGAGATCTTATGGAGGTCCAACATGAATGTCTTCTACAAAAACAATCTAGAAGTTACCTCCTTCTTGCTAATTATTCAAGGACTTGGAAAGAATATACATAATTGCTTAGTAGATTTAGGAGTGTCAACAATAGTGATGCCAAATTTTATTTATAAAAATCTTGGTTTAACACCAAATCCTTCCAAGAAGACTATGACATAGCTTGACAAAACATTGGTGCCCATATTGGGAGAGAGGAATGACATGATAATTTAGGTTGCTTTAAATGCCAAAAAGAAGTTGACCATTGACATCTTGGTAGTGGATATTCCTAAAAGTTATGGGTTGTTATTAAGTAGAGATTGGTCAACAATGTTAAATGTATATCTTTCCATGGACTTTTCACATTTTTTACTACCATGGAAAGGTGTAGCCAATCATACTAAAATCAATTGATAGTCAATAATGAAGTATTCTATTATGGAATACAATACTACTAATGAGGATGTAAGTTATAAATCTTTGAGTCTTAGAATTTATACCTTCACCATAAAGCATGAAGTACTAGAAGAAATTCTAGGCCCATCTCAATTATGGACCCTTCATTTTGATGGAGCCAGATCTAAACAAGGATCAAGTGTCAGTATTGAATTAATTAATCCATAAGGGGAAAATTTTTTGGCATCATACATGATTAAATTCCCATGCACTAATAATAAATCATAATATGAAACCTTGATTCTAGGGTTGCAGTTTACCCTCAAGAATAATGTCAAGGAATTGATGGTATATGAAGATTCTAAACTCATGGTAAACTTGGTAAAAAATAAATATCAATGTAAATTATCATATCTAAATAAGTACAAGAATAATTCTTACAATTTAATAGAATTACTTAAATATTTCAACATAATGTTCATCTTGAGAGAACAAAATGGAGTCATCAATTTAATGGATGCTTTGGTAGTGAATTTGACACCCTTATAGGAGTCAAAAATCTATAAATCATCCATTTAATTGGTTACTACTAGACAATGTTGAAAATTTTTAAGTATTTTATGATGACCAGTAAATTTTTAATTTTATAACAAATTCAAGACAATTCAAATCTTAAATAATTGATGACAATGAAAGAAACCATAAGAGCCATGAATAAGGTGTAATCCAACTAAAAAAATATTTCCTCCCATTAGGAATGGTTTCCCTAGAAAGGATTATTGACATAGATCCTCAAGCCTAATCATAGAGGTAGATGAAGTTTAATGAATCCAAATTCAACTTAGAAAATGATGATGATGATGATAAAAATGCACACTTCATAAATATTATCTTAATTTTCACACCTGAAGAAAGGAAAAGATTCAAGAAACTGATTATCAAGTACAAATATGTAATTACATAGACTTATGAGGACTCAAGTGTTTTTAATCCTAGAATCATGACCCATACATTTCCACTCAAAATTGATCATAAACCATTTAGGCAAAAATAGAGGCTATTTAATCCTATCCTAGAACCATTAATTTAGAAGGAAGTAGAAAATTTATTAAGTGTTAGGGTTGTCTTCCTATTAGACATTTGACTTGGGTGGCTAATCTAGTTCTAATCAGGAAAAATAGTGGCAAGATGAGACTATATGTCAACTTTAGAAATATAAATTAAAGATTTGAAGAAGGACAATTGTCCTTTTCCCTCTTTATATGAGGTAATACAAATGGTAAGAGGCTCTAAGATTATGTCTTTCTTGGATGAATTTTCAAGTTACAATCAATTATTGGTATAATCAAAATATAGGATGAAAACAACATTTACCATGAAGTGGGGAACATATGTCTACAATAAAATTCCATTTGGGTTGATCAATGCGTATACAAATTTTTAAATGGCAATAGATCATGCATTCCAATGATTGACATTGAATTTCATTATTATATATATGGATGATCTCAATGTTTTTTCTAAAAATATATCTAATCATATCAACCATCTTCAATCTATATTTGAGATGTGTAGGAAGTTCATGGTATCACTAAACCCCAATAAAAGTATATTTTGTGTTACTGAAGGCAAGTTGTTAGTCTAGATCATTGCCAAGGATGGGATCACCATTTACCCAGATAAGATTCAAGGGATATCAAAAATATTATTTCTAAACAATAAAAATGAGCTCAAATCATTCTTTGGAAAGATAAATTTATTAATGAAATTTATATTAGGATTCACTAAAATTGTTAGACCCCTAACCATAATGCTCAAACAAAATGCAAAAATGGATTGTACACCTAAAGATAAAAACTCCTTCCAAGACATAAAGAAGGCTATTTTACAAGCCCCAATGATTGTAAGCCTTGATTTCACCAAATATTTATATTTATATTCATTCACCTTATAACATACCATTGTTTCAATGCTCATGAAAAAAAGGAATAAATAAAACATCTAATTACATTTATGAATACTAACTTGAAATATGCATATCTTAAGTATTTCCTAATTGATAAGCAAATTTTTCCTCTCATTAAGGTAGTCAAAATGTTCAGGCACTATATCCTCTAGAATAAGACTATCACTATAGTACTAGATCCTACTATTAAACTCATGCTTGAATAGAATGAATTGGGGGAGTGTAGAGGTAAATGGATGGCTAAGTCATATGAATTTGATATTTAAATCAAACCAACTAGGATCATTATAGAATAAGGCATAATTCAGTTGATTACTGAACTAGACCCATATATTACAATTAAAGAGGTCTAATAGACATAGGTCTCCTAAGAAGATTAGTATTTACGTATTATTCAGTTGTTTCTCACTAGAACATATGCCCAAGAACTTAAAAGATTGAAAAATGGGATTTATAGCTCAAAAATTCTCATCACATGATTAGAAAAAGAATGCTCTATAAAAATAATTATGATGGAATTTATCTAAGGTGTGTATCATGTGAATAATCTCAATAAATACTATAAAATCTCCACCAAAAGATAGATAAAAATTATCTATCCAATAGTACTACATACCATAAAATACTTACAATGGGTTATTACTAGTTGATGGTCTTCAAAGATTCTCATTTCCATGTGAGGACATGCCATGAATGCCATGTTTTAGCTAAAAGTGAGGTACATGTAGCCAAGTTGATACATCTTTTAATTAAAGCTAGGTCATTCATGTAATAGAGCTTAGACTTTATTAGTTTCATAAATCCAAATTATTCAGCTAGACATAAGTTTGTGCTCACTACTATGGATTATTACACTAGATGAACTAAGGTAGTAGCCACCAAGAACTCTAGAGAGCAAGATGTGATAATCTTTTTGAAATAACATATCATAACCAGGTTTGGCACTCTTATCTCTTTGGTTTATGATAATGGGTTTACATTTCAATTAGCTAAGTTCATTTAGTGGGCCCATGATAATCAAATTATAACTAGATCATACTCAAATCATTACCTACAAGGGAATGGATTGGCTGAGTGAACCAATAAGAACCTTATAGATGTAATCAAGAAGTCATCTATAGATAAACTAAGTGTAACCCCTACTAAAGTATGCACTTTGGGAAGACAAGATGACGTATAAGTAGGCCCTCAAATCTTTGCCATATCTATTGGTATATAAGGAAAAACCCATGTTCCCAATCATATTAAAATTACCAACATATCAATTTATACAAGAGTACATGGAGCCCAATGACCAAATAGAGTCTAAATTGATGGATATCATTGAAATAGAAGACTCCAAAGGTAAAACATTTTAGAGCTTCAACAAACATTAGAATGTATTCAAGAGATGGTTTGATAAAAGAGAAAAATTCAAATATTTTAGGATCTCTGACTTAGTGCTACTATGGGGCAAAGCCCATGAAAAAAAGGAATGCATGATAAATTTACCCCATTATGGATAAGACCATTTCAAATTTCATAAATTTTGGGTAATAATGCTTTCCATTTAAAGAATATTCAAGGTAATGATCTAACATATCTAGTGAATGGATAGTTTTGAAGTATTAATTCATGGTTACCCCATATGGAGAGGTCTATGAGTAATAATAAGATTTTTTAATAGAGGTAGGAGTAAATTAGATTTTCTTTATTTAGTTAGTTTCTTGTTTTTTATTGATTTATTTTATTAGATTAGTGCATGTTTTCTAGAGTAGTTATTTGCTTTTAGAATTTTCCTCCTTTCTCAAATAACTTCTTTTTGATTTCATGATAGTCAAATTTTTCTCTATCCTAGTATAATCAAACACAATTTGAGGTATTTTGAATCCAACCTAAATCAAGGGATAATAAATACTCTAATTTAGAACTTTTAATTTAGGTAAGTAGTCAGAGATTTAACCATGAATATGACTTGAAGCTAATGATTTCATCTAGGATGTGAAATTTACTCCCACAATTCTATGCAAATTTAGAAAAAAATTCTTATTCCCTTGGGTCAAGTGCACATAAAAAATTAATACTTATTCAAGGTAATAATTATGAACATAGGCAAGTTTTGATAGGGACATTTTATTTAAATCAAAATTTTAACTAAAACCATCTCATGGTGGTCACCTTTCCCTCTTTACAAAATAAAATAAAGAAAAGAAAAAAATAAAAATAAAAAGTCATAATCCAAAAATCCAAAAGAAAATAAAAAAGGATTTAAAGTTGGCATGATTAAATAAGATCAATGCATCATGCATCCTAAAAAATATAAAGGAATGAGAAATAGGTTATCAAACATATCTTTTTTAGGGATATGGATGCCTGGATGGTAGTAGATCAATGCCATATCACCCATTTATACACCTAACTCACAATCAAAGTGAAAACTATAGCTCACCCTTATGTCTTTGCCTAAAAACCTAAAATAAGAGGTTAGGAATAACACTTTTCACACACAATTTCAAGGTCTAAGTAAAGCTAGTATGTTGCACAAGATTATTAAGAGTTTATTTCCATTTTTGATTTAGTTGGTTATTTTTGGGATATCTTTATGGTTGATATTGGGATTGTTAAACCATGGATTCTAGGTTCTTGAAAACTCTAGAGTATTCAACCTTATGAATCACCATTTTTTGTATTCAACACACCCCACTCTATAATTTTCTTTAAAAAATAGGGACCCCACTTTGTTTTTTGGAAATAATGAATATCTTTGAGTGGTACTTATGAATTTTGAGGGTTATGATACTTGTGTAAAATCAGTGTTTTCAATGTTAAATAATGTTGTGGTATAATTTTTGGAAACACTTTCTTAGAATAACCTATTAATGAAAAGATGAAAAGAATGGCTTTACATGATAGGTAGGTAGAATATTTTTTAATAGTATTCAGTATTTAGTAATTTTATTTTAGAGACCTTTTATTGAAAAGATTTGTGTCAAAAAATTTATTCATGTTCTTAGTCTTCAAAAGCTTTCATTCGAAAAGATTCACTTCGAAAAGATTCTCTACCAAAGCTTTCTATTCATAAAGATTATTCAATTATTTCATTTTCAAATAATTATTTTAGAATGTTTAGTTATCATCAATCTTGGTCTATGTAAGATTTAATTTGGTAGGTTTATTTTATTAATTTTCACTTCAGAAATAATTACTTTGGCAACAAATCCTTCAATAGCTTTCTTTGCAACCTTAGTCTTTAAGAGCTTATTTATCAGCAACTTTATACTGGATACTTTATTTTGGAGACTTAATCTTTAGGAATTTTCATTTTAGAAGGATTATATCAAAAATATTCACACCAAAGAATTTTTGCATCGACAATGTTTATATCAAAATAATTCATTTCAAATACTTTTCATCCAAAAGATTCCTTCGACAAGTTTGGTGATCAATAACTTTATTTTGGAAAATTTTATTTCAAAAAATTTATGAGCAAATTTTTACAAAATACATTATACACTTTAGAGTCTTTTGGCTTAAAATTAGATTTTGATTTTTATTGACAAGGATATACAATGACACATGTAAAAAGAAAAAAGGTGACATAATGGCACCCATAATGACTATGCATCCTAAATGGCATGCACACTAGATAGGGTGGTTGGATTCAAATTGAATGAAGCTGATGAGATCATAGATGTTAATGATTAATGGTGAATGAATTGAAATAAATTTAGGGGATCTATTTACATCAATCCCTTAGTTGAGTTCACATCATTTAATTTTTGAGCTTAAATAGACTTCAGCCTCAAGCAATCCTAAAAGTTCTAATTGTTATCAAGAGTGATTTATGATTTGTGAAGTATATTTTGGTGAGCATATGACATTATGAAAAGATTAGAACATATTATTACTTAATAAAGTTACCATTGCATCATCATTTAGGACCTACAAGGTATCCTAACACCATCCAAGTTCTTGATCAAGGATTCTATAGAATACGTGGATACTATGTTTGATGCTACTACATTTGATGACATTACTCAAATTATTCAACATTATGGGAATGAATGAAGAAAATGGATTCATTTACACTTGATAAGACATATAAGCTAAATATAATAATCTAATAAAAGACCTTCTCCCTTTAAAATGATAATCCTTAGACTATACAACTATGAAACTAGAGGTGATTCCATGCATCAATTTACTATGGGGCCTATTCTTTGAAGGGAAAATTATGGATGGAAGATATATTAATTATGTAGATAACGAAACTATTTTCATATGTATAGCTGGTGAGGCCTTTAAAAGGTATTTAAGCCTACATATTGTGGATGTTACCTTTGATTTATACACTGTTATCACATGGAAGAAGTCTAATCAATGAGAATGAGTTCTTTCAAGATGGTTGCTACTTGGGAAAAGTTTCAATTTGAAGGATAATTATAAGTGATTCATCCCCATCATATAATTTAGAATGGTAATCCATGTGGGAATGACATTATTGAATAGATTATTTTACCATGATAGTATCTATTTTCTACACCTATAACGGGATCTTGTATTGGACCTATTGACTACCTCAAAGCAAACTTATGCTTTGGGGGAGATCATAATCACATGCCTCTTAAAAAAATATTACATAAAGATAAGTGGCCATTTGGAAATAACTTCTACATGATGTTCGACTTATTTTATGTTGTCATGGGCACTGTGTATAGAAATAATGGATTATTTTGAGAGCCCAACCTCTAATTCATACAAAATAATATTTGTGACTATTGTAGATTCATGCACACATATTCATATGTAATAAACATATCCAAAATTGTCAATCGCCTTTACCCTTAGGTATGGATGCTTATTCAAAACAAGCCATTGCCAATAATTTTCCCAAGCATAGCCCAAACACTAGCCAACAATGTAAGAGACTACTAGATATATCCAAATTACATAGTAATCATGGTGGTAGGTTAAAAGGTAGATTATCTTTAGCTTCTAAATTTTGTTCTAAAAAAGGTAGCTAAGAAGGAAATATCATATCAAATTTGGAACAACATTGATGAGGAGTTGATGAGAAATAAGAAGGCCACCTTCCATATATCTCACATCACCATTAAGTGAATGCAATACACAATTCAAAAATATTTTTGGGAGGCTAGAAATGCTAGGAAGGATTATGAATTTCCTACCCTTAATCAAAGAGACTAGGATGATCATGGTAAGGTCCAAAATAAAATTCATACCCTTGGCCTTGCCTAGAAGCATGAGCTAATGTTCCCTGATTTTCTCTTTCTAAATGCCAAGGATGATGAGGAGGTCAAGGAAAGGGCCACAACTATGGGACTAAGTGAAGAATTGTTGAGAGTGATTTAAGTAGAACCATCCGTAACACTCAATGAAGTGAAGTTAAAAATTCCACCTCCTAGAGGATTGATATCTTCAAATTTTTAGAGTGGTAGATAATCAAAATAATAGGAAGAAGAGGTAACATATCCCCAACTAGATCAAAGCCATCGTTGAGACCAATAATAGTTGGTAGTTAAGGTACCACTTAATGGAGAAGATAAAGAACAAGTTGAAAAAGAATAATTTCATACTTCCATACAATATATAAGAGGAATAAGTGTTTATATCCCAGGTTTCAACAATTAAATTGATCAAGGTCAAGTAAGAGTTAGTTGAGGAGCTAATTACAATGGGAGGTAGTGCACAAGTAGAAATTGGGATTATGTGCTTGGATTCCTACAATTAAGATGAAATAATGGATACTGCAAACCTAATTCCAATCATTATGCCCCCTTCTCTTCCACCACAGTACATAGGTCCACAAGTAGGAAGAACCATAAAGACATCAAAGAAATCTAGAGGATAGACCATAAAACCCTCCAACTAAAGATGTTGATAAGGAGGATATATATAAGGAAAAGGTTCTAAGACTATAGGAACTTAAGTTAAAATTACCTATCATAGGTGAATCATGTGGTAAGGGTCCCTTACTCATAACTCCTTTGAGTTTTTCCCCTTTAATGTATTTACTAATAGTTTCCATCACCCCTAGGCCATTAGTTTCCACATTCATTCTTCAGTAGACAATTTATATAGGTTTAATATTCATACATATATCCATTATTCTATCTATTACCACTACACCTATTCTACCCTCCATTATTTTAGCTTTTATCCATGTGATTTCCATTCTTTTAATATCCACCCCATCAACTCTAGCCTTGTCCATTCCATCCATTGCTCAATACATCACTTCAACTACATCTCCTCCTACATAATTGGGTATATCCTTGCTATTATTCCACTCCCACAATTGTAACTATAATAATAATAACTAAAAGGGCACCCAAGAGGAAACCAGTCTTTGTGGTTCATCTAATGCCATAATATGGGAACATAGACTAGTCGGATATTATTAAGCCTACAATACCCAATCCTTCCACACAAACTTAGTAATTACCTTAAGAACATGTTTAATTATAAGTATATCACTTAGATCCCTCAAATATCACTCTTCCAAAATAGGATAAGGAATTAGGATCCCTAGCCTCTAAGAGGCCCAATATGAAGATAAAAAAATTTCTAATTGTGAGCTTTTTGTTTGACAAAGCCATCACATCAGCATAGACGATGAGGAAGTGGAAAAATTAAAGATAGTTTAGGTAGGTATCTAATCATGAAAGAAAGATAATATTTGTATTCTCTAAATAAGATATAAAATAGGAAAAAAGGTCAGTCTACTTATATTGAGGACTTGAAGTCATACATGGAGACCCATACAAAATCCATCCTTACCATACATCCAGGAGCCAAAATGGTCAGGCATGAGCTTGAACAAGAGTTGGAGACACTCAAATAGAAATATCAAGTGATTTGGTTTCCTCATGGAATTGAATGAAATGTGTAGAATGATGCCCTCGGGTTATATTAAATTCTTGATTCTATTAATTATTTGAGAGTGATCTTGGCTCCTCGTGTTAATAACATAACTAAATTGTTTAAAAGCCATAATGAAGATGATAACAAGTTGAATTTCTTGGTAATTTATACCCCTAATAAGGCATTCATCCATCTAGACTTGATGACCCCAATAGAGGCATCTAATGCTTTGAATTTAGCATTAATAAGAATGCAAGAGATCTAATACTAGGTAATATCCTTTGAGGCATTATTCAATAAGTTAGTTGAGCAAGAGAAAGAGGCTGAGCAAATTCTTTTAGGACTAGATTTGGCTACTATTTAAGATAAAAGAGGTGGGATGGTGACCCACATTTTATTTGACCAAATGATTAAACATGTCTCTAAAATATTTAAGCAGAGTCTATAAGGTTTAAGCCTAGAAGATATAAACTCCAAATTAAGCATAACAAGGAAGAAGGCCACATAGGTGGAAGTATTCAAGGTAGGCTTTAGAAAACCAAGGTAGAGAATAATAAGATAATGAGTGAGAAAATTAAGGTTTTTATTGATATGGGTTTTATGCACACCATAGTTGTAATGAGGTAGCCTATAATGCTTTAGGATCTAAATGGAGTTAAACTCTACTCTAGGGCATGATTTATAGGTATACAGTCTTTGACAACCTATTGATGCCATAATCGATAGGGCATGAAATTTTTTGACAAGTTTTTTGGATTGAGGTGTGGTCCCTAAAAGGTAGTGAATCTCTATGTGAGTTGGATAGATGGTTGGATTATAATCTAAGGTGGACATGTCTCAAAACAAACTCAAAAAAGGATGTAATAGTAAGGTATAAAAAAAGGCTCTATGGTTCTCAAGAACTACTAACTTGATTAGTTTCTGGATAAACATGTGCTTTCAAAAAATAATGCCTATTAATAGTAGCAATTGCACACACATGATCAAATGCAACTAAGATGTCTAAGGAGATAATGATGTAGGAAATCCATAAGCCTCAAACAAATCTTATTCCTTTTAGGGCAGTTTTTGCATGCCCTTAATCAATATATTATGACACAATATAGTGAAGTATCTAAGGTAAATTTGACACACACACATAGAACTACATCAAAGAAAGCACTAGTACACATTTAGAATTATGAATCAATTTGAACTTAATTATCCTAATCAATATATTTACCAATGTTTCAATATTTTTTGTACATCTATAGATGATTACATCAATTAATATAATCAAGAATCTATTCATATCTATTACACACTAAAGATTATTAAAACATACAAATAAAGAAAATAACAACTAATTAAATATAAATTGAAAATAAAATACACAAACACATGAAGTTGACAATCAAAATCACTTTGCTCCTCTGTTTTCAAAATTCTTTGACCCAAATCTAATTTGGATTACAATTATTTATATAGACTTTGGGAAGGGGTCACCTCATCCTCCAGTTTCATGCAAGGTGTTTACATGTGATAGTAAAAAATTGAGTGATAATTTTGGTCTAAAACTATATAAGGGTCCAATTTCATTTCTCAATTTAAAATAGCCTTCATAAAAACTATGCAACATGTGTATGTGCATAAAGATGAAGGGAATTTTTACTAGTATAGTTTGAACTGCATGTAAAACTTCAAAATGTATGCACTATTTTCCCAAAATTATACATACCTCATTTTATATGTTGTGAGAATAACCTATTGATCTTTTAATATTAGCAACCTTTAAATGCAACTCAAACATATGTCCAAGACAAATAGCACTTTACCAATGTTTAGAACTAGTGATGCTATTATTAGCTATGACTAACTTATATGAACTATGTATTGCATGTTTTCCCATTGTAACTACAACCTTTACCATACCTTCACTTATATATTTTCTAATCATGCATGTTCATATTCATGATCCATATTTTATTGTGAGATATAATGGCTGTTGATAAATATAGCCCAAGTGTTATAAAGTTCTACATATTCTATCCATAGGGCCATGCCATTATATTTTTTAACTCTCAAAATGTGACTATTATCCTTAGACACATGTCAAAACATGATTGAGTCTAGATATTTCAAAAGTACACTATCGACTCACACCATTTGATCTTCTGCATGATGGAATGCTAACGTGTCACTTGGTAGATCACTGAGGCCTTTATGTTCTTGATAGTCCTAATTTAAATGTTTTTATGCCACTTGGCATCACCTCAATTATTTTATAACCTTTGAATATTATTTGGCAATCTCTCACCATCAAGTCAAATATACGAATCAATGATAGTCATTGATTTGAATGCGTCCACTAACATTTGATTTCAAAATAACCATTTTATAAGGTTAAATTTGACATTTGCATGATCATTAATGACATCCTCAAGAATTTAAATAACATCCATGCAACCATCATAATTTATTACCCTATCATTTTCTTGTTAATCTTAAATTTCATGTTCACATGACATTCAAACACATCTTCATGTTTGTCAATAACATCTATGCAACTGTCATAATTTAATCTTATGTATTTTAGTTATTAAGCCTAAATTTGATGTTTGTGTCATCATCAAAGACCTCCCTATGACTATCAATGATGTATATATGAACATCATAATTTAAACTCGAACCTTTTATCTTTTAGATTAATTTTTACATTCACACAACCATCAAAGACATCCATGTGACCATCACATCGGCTTAACTCCTTACGATCTTGGCACTTATCATTTCTTAGTTCAATTTGATCTGTAATCACAAATGAAAAGAAGACTTAGCATAATACATAGATTAAATTCTTTATTAAAAAAATAACTTAGGACATAATTTTAACCTAAGGTTTATTGGTGTTAATAAACATAGAAAAAAACTTAGGATTAAAGTCCAAGCTAATGTTAGAAAGGTGCTCATATATGTGCCATTTGGAAACTACTCAAGGCTTTTGATTATTGACATTCACATCATTTGATCTTTATGTACTAAGATAATATAATGGTGAAACTTTTCACCCTCATAGAGCTCTAGATAACCTTTGATATTTTAACATTTTCTCATGTCATTGGATCTTTATACCAAGTTCCTATGATTGTGACACTTGTCACCCTCATTGAGCTTGATAGGTCTTTTAAATTTTTAACCATTGTTATCACTATGTTGGATCACTTAGGACTGAGTTAACATGGTCTATTGGATCAGAAGGTATAAAATAAAAGACATAAGTTAATATAAAGGACCCTACATGAATATTCTAGCATAAGGTATTAGTTGTATGAACAAAATATGATTGGGACCTAGGATTAGAATATATAAAATACATCCTAAATTTAATATTAATGGTCCAACATAAAAAATTATTATGATATTTGATAAAATCCTAAATTAAGTTAAAAATATAGTATAATTATCTCTATGTAGGGGTGCCACTTGGTAACATGGTATTTATTTTGAGGTGATTGTTATAGGGGAAATATTGCAAGCCTTTTGTATGGGGCATGAATTCCATTGAAGAAATTGTTTTGGATAAAATATCCACAAAAATTCTCCCAAAATACCAATTCTATCAAACAAAATGTCTGAGGTAATTATCTTGAAGGGTCATTTTGAGGGAATCGTGCTTAGGATAAAAGTCTCAAAGGGTAGATCTTGAAGGGAAAGGGAAATTATATCAAGGAAAATGTCTTGAACAAAATATCTGGGAAAAAATGTTTAAAGGACATGTGCAAAAGGTCTGAAGGATATGATTCATGGAAATTTTTTCCAAAGGGTCTACTTCATAGGGTACATTTTAGTGGGTAAATATATAGCATAAAATGTTTGAAGGAATGTTTTTCAAAAACAATGTCTCAGATAAGATGTCTGAAGGAATGTACGAAGGGAAAAAGGCCCGAGATAAATGTCTTGAAAGGTAGATTCGAGGGGTTTGAAGGGAAATTGAATTTTTTTTAAGGGTAAGTCTATTTTATTGGGAAAAATACCCACAACAAAAAAACTTGAAGACCCAATTCCATTAGGAGAATTGTTTTAGACAAAATTTTCACAATATTGTTCTCGACATGGACCAAATACTTTGGTAAAATTTCCAAATAAAGATAAGTCCAATAAAGATAATTCAAAAAAAAAGAACCCATAGAATAATCCTAAAAATATGAAACCCAAAAGTCAACTTGTATAAAAAAAGATAGGCCTAACAAAAATAACCCAAAACAAATAAGTCAAAATGAAAACACAATACTAATTCCATCTTTCCAAAGTATGAAAGGCCAATAGTTAGTATTTTTCCACAATTTTTCTTAAACATATATAATAAGGGTTCAAAGTCAAAACCATAATTTTAAAAAAGTGGGTCCCTATTTCCTTTGAAAAAAAGGGGGATGCTAGGTAAAATAAATGGAAACTTATAGGGGGAATACTCTTAAGTATTCAATAACCCAGAACTCTAGTTTGTAATCCTAAATCAATTATGAGGTGTGTCATAGAATAATACTTAAATAGAAAACATGAAAGAGACTCCTAAGTTCCTTCACACAACATAATTACCTTCCAACTTATTGGATCTATGTGTGTCATATGTGTAGTTTATTTAACCCTTACTACGATGATTTTTTTAAAGGATTTGATGAGGTTGTAGGCTTCATACTAATATCTATTAAATCTCAAAAATAAGGGAAGCTTAGGTATTGCTCTACTATCATCCAGGTGTCTATATCCCTAATAGAGATACCTTAGGATCCTTCTCTTCTCTTTCCATTATCTTCTTTTTAATCATGATGTGTGGTACACTGAATTTATTTCATCATGTGATCCTTTTGATTTTATTTAAATTTTCTTTTGCTATTCTAAAATCATTAGTTATTTCCTCTTTTATTTTTCTTTCATTATTCTTTTGTTCTTAAATGGAAAAGAGAGGAGATATAACCCCAATGATCTAATATAATTATAAAACAAATCATTACTAGAATGTCCCTACCAACCACACCTATACCCAAAATTATCATTTTTATTAGGTATTTAATGTGATAAGTGTACTTGATCTAATAAATAAGAAAACTTTATAAATTTGTATGAAGTACTCTCAGAGAAACCTCCACATGCTTGGTAAAATTATTCAATTGTGAAACCCCCAAAGTAATCCATGATTACTTACGTTCATCCTAAAGACTCAAAAAACCATAGAAATACATACAACTAATTTTGTGAAGTGGTCCCAAATTGCCTTTTCTCTTTTTACTTTTCCCCCTTTCTACAAGTCCTAAGCTCAATTGGTTTGGATTTAAACTTGTTTATAGTTAGAGAAAACAAAATTTCAATTTTTAGAGAAAAGGAAAAATTAAGTAATCTAAGAAAGTAAGGAACTTGACAAAGAAAGTGTTGAACTCTAATCTATGAAATCAAAACACTAAAAGAGAGAAAGATTAATCTAGAAACTAGGAGGAACCCCCTCCCCCCCCCCTTCCTACAAGTCTTAAGCTCAGTTGTTTTGGGTTTTAACTTGGTTATAGTCAGAGCAAACACAATTTTGACTGTTAGATAAAAGAAAAGAAAAACTAATCTAAGAAAGTAAGGAACTTGACTAAGAAAGAAATGAAATTTAATCTAGGAAAGAAAAACATTGAAATCAAGAAAGATTAATCTATAAAGTAGGAAACTAATCTAATCTTACAGCTACATTCATTTATCCTTCAACAATTGGTAATAACTATAGATGTTAAAACCCTAAAGTAGTGCTTTAGGAACTAACCATTGATTGGATATGTAAGCTCACTACCTTGGAAGTCCTTGAGATGAAACACATTATTGCCCATGATCTCTAAAATATGGTATGGTCCAATCCATAATGGGACAAACTTGTCATGTTTCCCTTTCTTCTCATGGGATTTATCCCAAAGTAGCACTAGATCTATAATCTTGAATGCTTTGACCTACCATCTCTTGACCACATCCTAGTGTTTTTTGAGTGTTTGTAAGGCCTTAGTCCTTGAATCTTCCATTTATATTATTTCTAGTAGTCTTGATTTTGATTTATCACTCAATTCCATATAGTCCTACATAAACTAATAAGTGGGTAGCTTTAACATGATAGGGAAAACTAGTTTACATCCATACACCAATAGGTAAGGTAAAGCTTTAAGAGCTTGTTTTTGTCTTGTTTGGTCTACCCAAAAAGCATACTTCAATAAGTTATGCCAGTCCCTACGTTTGTCCCCTAGTAATTTCTTAATTGCATTAATTAGATTCTTATTCATTGATTCTGTCAATCCATTTACCTAGGGGTAACGATTAGAATTTTACATTATAATAATATCATTGTCATGTGCCAACTCAATAAATGATGCTAATATGAAAGTTGGTCCATTGTCACAAACGAAAGAAATAGGTGTGCCAAATTTAGTTGTTATGTGTTCCTCCAAAGAGTGAATCACATCTTGTGCTCTATAGTTCTTTATGGCTATGGATTTAGTCTATCTAGTGCATTAATATGTATCAGTAAGCAAAAACATATGGCCTACTAATGATTTTGGGTTAATGATGCTAATGAAGTTTAAACCCCACTGGGAAAATGGCCTTCCTTCAATAATTGATTATAAAGGCATTGTTGTGTGTACTTCTCTCTTATCTAGAGCTTGGAATTCATGGCACATTATAACATGAGTATGAGCATCTTTGAAAAATACTGGCCAATAGTATCCCATTATTAATATATTATGGGTTGTGGTATTTCTAGAATAATGACCACTATTTATCTTTTAATGAAAGTTATCTAATATTTATTTATCTTCTTGTACAGATACACATCTAAGATAAATACCTTCATAATTTCTTCTATAGAAGACTCCCTTATTAATCATGTAATGAGTAGCTTTGAGACTTAAATCTCTTTGTTTCTCTCCATTAAACTCTAGGGAACAAGTTCTTATAAGTAAATAATTTATTATATTAGTATACCACTCTCCTTTAGATATTTGAGCTTCACATATCTCCTCAATGTTGATGTGTGGATCTAGTTCAATTATAAACTGAACAATGCCTTAACCTCAAATGATCTTTGTAGGCTTAATCTCTATGTTGAATTATTGTAATTTGGCTATCCATTTACCTCAATGTTATCCTAGCTCATTTTATGACATGGTGATCTTAACCATAGGATCAGGCACAATGGCAATGATTTTATATCTTAAAATATAATGTTGAAACTTATTTATTACCTTGATAAGGGAAAAAAACTATTTGTCAATCATAGAATATTTAAGATTTGCATCTTTCAAATTTGTGATCATGAATGTAATTAAGTGCTCACTCTCATCCTTCTTTTATATGATGATAGCTGTGATTGTATGCTCTAAAGCAAATGAGTATAAGTATAAGTCTTTTGTAAAATCTAGACTAATTAATACTAGATCCTATGATATAGAATCTTTAATGTCCTACAAGGAATTTTGGGCTTTAGTTGTCCATTCTATTGTTGCATCCTACTTTAGCATGGTATTTAGAGGCCTAATTATTTACAAAAATCTTGCGGTGAGCTTCCTTATGAAGATAATCTTTCCAAAGAATGATTTAAGCTCCTTTGTGTTGTTTGGTGGCTAAATTTTTGAAATCATATAAATTCTATTTAGATCAATGGTGATCCCATCCTTGGTGATGATGTGTCCCAGAATCTTGCCTTCAGTGACTCCAAATATACCTTTCTTTGGGTTTAGTGAAATACCAAACCTTATGCATCTCTTGAATATGGATTGTATGTGACTTATGTGGTCTTTTTGATTCTTTGAAAATATCATAAGATAATCCATGTAGATGATTATGCATTTTTATATTAGTATTTTGAAAGTATGATCCATGGTACATTAAAAGGTATCTCCTATGTTTATTAGGCCAAATATAATCCTCTTATATGCATAACTTCCCCACTTCATAGTGAAATTCATCTTCATTTTGTCCTTAGATTGTACCAATACCTAATTATATCCTAAAATTCTATCCAAGAAGGACAACATTTTAAAACCACTTATGATTTGCATCACATTATCTAGAGAAGATAGGGGATAATTTTTCATTTTGGAAGCTTTGAAATTCACACAAAGTCTTATCTCACTGTTCTTTCTTATTGGGAACAAATTGGCCACCTAGGTAAAATGTCTTACTATAAGGATTATTTTCACACTTAAAAGCTTTTCCACTTCTCTCTAAATGAGAGGGTCTAGAATATGATTGATTGGAATTTTCATTTTTCTAAATGGCTTATGATCTAGATTAAATGGAATCATATGAGTAATGACCTATGGGTCAAAAACTTTCAAATTTTTATATGTCTAGGTGATGACATCCTTATAGTGAGAGATTAAATCCTTCCCTTGTCTCTCTTTTTGGGTGTAGCTAAGACCAATATTGACATAGTGTGGGCTGCATTCATCTCCTAGTTTTTCCCTTCTAAAGTATGATTCATTAACATTTGCATATCTTAGCTATTCTACATAAGGATCTATGTTCAATGGTCTTTCCAAGGAGACTAAGTTGACTAGAATTCAATTTTATTTGAGCTAAAGAATGCCATATTTATTTAATTATTCTCTACAAAGGTGATTAATATCCTTTTCATCAATGATTTGGTACTCTAATTCCCTTGAATTAGTTAAAACTAAATAATCTATTGGTCATCATCAAAGACCTAAAAAAATTCTACATTATCTAAGACATAGGGACAAGGTAACAATTTAATAGAGAAACCTTTTACCTTAGATTCTTGTAGTGGCTCTATATTAGTAGAAGCATCAACTAACGAATTGATAGCTTGATTTTTCTCTCTAAGAATTAATACTATGTTAAAATATTCAAAGCTTTTGATCAAGTCCCATTATCTATGCTTGTACCTTCTTAACTAAGACATCTTGCACTAATATTTATTTTTGACCTAGTTAATTACTAGTTTTGAGTCTCCAAATACTTGTATTTACTTTAAAGTGCTCTTAAGTGTAAATTATATTCCCACAACTAAATCCTAATAATTATATATATTATTCAAACATGTAAATTTTAATCAATATGCTACTAATAAATTTTTACCTTGCAGATCAATCAGCTTGATTCCAATGCTTAATCCTTGCTTGGATCTACCACTATCAAAGTGTAAATTCCATAGATGATTAAAACCTTAATGTTATAGATTTTGTACATGATTCCATGTGATAAAATTATAAATACCAATGCTAGAATATTCATACTTTACCTCATCATTCTTGACATTATACTCCATGATGAGATACTTCATTATTCATTCTCTATTGATTCTAATTTGATTTGCAATTCCTCTCCATGGTAGCCAAATATGAGAGAAGTATAAAGAGAGATATGTTTTGAGAATTTTGGACCAATCCCTATTGAACAATAGTCCATAGCCTTTGAGTATGTCTACCACAATAATATCACATGTCATCTAGATTCACAGTTTAGATGTATCTTGAATGTGTACATTGATCAATTCTCTAACTACTAGAACTATTATTTTGTCTAGTTATTAAATTATTCTCTTTGAAGGACCCAGAGTGAGACCTATATTTTGACATATGGACATGGGCATGATAATTATAGATGCTCCATAATCAACTAAATAATTATGAATGTTATTATTAAATTCTCAGATAGTTAGTAGGAAGGGTGGAACTTCTAACTTACTCTTGTAGTTTACATTAGCATCAAAAACCTTTACTTTGCCTGTAGATGATTTAGTTCTTTCCATAGGAACTTTTCAAGTAATCAACTTCCATAATAGCTCATTATATTCAGGGATCTAATTTAACTTATGAAGTGTTATATTCACCTTGATCTTATTCATATCTTCCATGATAATATATCCTCCTTCACTTAGTTATTCCTTGTGATGTGATTGATCATTCCCATTTGGAGGGGGTGGATTATTATTTAATTTAGGATTAGGAGGAATCATCCTGGTATTTGGAGGAGTTAATGTTGTAAGTGGTTACTTATTCCTTATATTGTATGCACCTCTCTAAAACTATTATAAAGCATAAAATTCATCTATATTGTGTTTTGGTTCATTGTCATCTTCTCCTAGGAAGGGAAACTCATGAGTTTCAAAGAACATGATAGCACAAGAAGAGTCAGGATCTGACTAATGCTTAGGTAGATTATGCATCTGATCTTATCTAACCACCGCTCTTTGAAATATTTTGAAAGATACATAAGATTTAATGCATTTAAACTCACCATGCTCAAAGGTATTATGAATTCTACACTAATTAGGAAGATCCATTTTAGCTATGTTGATCTTTAAGAGCTTGTTAAGCTACCTGAGCCTATTAAATAGTCTATTGTATCTCTAAAATGAACATTCTAGTTACTAATTGGGCCATTTGCATTTCCCATCTTCCTTTACATATTCAATAAATCATTTCTCAACTTTTAAACCATCTTCTAGATAGAATCCAATTATAACTTTATAGAATTTGTACCTTGTATAATAGCAGTAGGAAGTTTAGTTGCTTATTGATTATACTAATAACCATTACCTATTGTATGATTTTTCAAGAAGCTAAGGTTTGGTTATGTTGTCTATGTTAACAGAGGCAACACATATAATTTTTTTGACTGAATATGGGAACATTCTACTTCATATGTGGTACTAGATTGAGTGATAGAAATCTATTGTAGACATTAAGCACTCCAGGCATCTAGGGATTGAGATTCCTATCTATGTTCATAGCCTCTTTGTATGCTAATGTCAAATTTTTTGTAGCATTGGATTTTCTAAAGAACACAACAATGATTGGGTCTAGAGAATTCTTGTACATATCTAATGCTAATGGCTCATCTAATTTATATCTCAAGATCAATCAATTATACATATTTAATAACCTTGCATTGAAATTATAAATGGGCTCATTAGGTTCTCTCCTCATGCTAATGAAGTTATGGTATACCAAACTAGGATTGGTGACCTATAAAATTTGAGAAAGAAAAGATGATTGACATTCATCCCAAGAAGTGATAAATTTTTTTGTTAGATTTAAATACCAATCATAAGCAATATCCATTAAAGTAAATGGGAATAATTTTCATGCAACATCTTCATGGACAATGTTCATTAGCCTTAAATCAGCTTTAAAATATATAATATGTTCCTCTATTATCCTTACTCCTGAAGGAACAAAGGATAGTAGGTACTTTTTAGGATTTTAAGGTAAATCATGTATGTTTATTTGGATGGCAATAATAAATCCAACTAACCAAGGTGGTTTTTGAGCCATTGGTTGATTAATAGGTAAAGGGTTCCCTACTAGAGAAGGTGGATTATTCTAACTAGGATTGTTGGCATAGTTCTAGGTCTCCTATGATTTTTTAGGAGTGAGTCTAGAAAAACAACCTAAGAATTGGATCTAGTCACTCTCTTAGGTGACTATAATACAACTCTATGTAAAGGATAACTATTATTATCAAAGGGGTAGCCATCCTTATAACACTAGTAAAAATATTGATGTGGGTTTTATTCACACCATAACTATAATGAGGCAGCCTATAACATTTTAGGATCTCAATGTAGGTAAACTCCACTCTAGGGCATGAGTTAAAGATAGTAGTCTATGAAAACCTATTGATGGAATAGCTAGTAGGGTATGTTTGTTGTTGATAAGGTTTTTGGATGGAGGTATGGTTCTTAGAAGGTAGTGAATCTTTACATGAGTTGTATGGATGGTTGGATTATAATCTAAGGTGGGAAGGTCTCAAAACAAACTCAAAAAAGAAAGGAAGGGTAAGGGAGAAATGAAGGTTCTATGGTTCTTAGGAACTACTTCCCTGGTTGGTTTCTAAATAGACTTATGATTTAAGAACCTGTGCCTATTTCTATAAGTAATTACACACACATGATCAGATACAAAAAATAATTATAAGGAGATAATGATGAAAGAAATCCACAAGCCTTAGATAAAGGTTTTTCTTTTTATGGCAATTTTTAGATGCCCTTAATCAAGAGATTATGACTTGGGATAGTGAAGTATCTGAGGAAACTGTAGTACACACATAGAGTACTACATCAAATAAATCACTAGTACACATTAAAAATTATGAATCAATTTGAACTTAATTATCCTAATCAATATATTTACTAATCTTTTAATAGTTGTTACACATGTACAGATCAGTATATCAATTAGTATAATTAAGAATCCATTCATAGCTATTACAAACTAAATATTATTGAAACATATAACCAAATAAAATAAAAACTAACTAAATAGAAATTAGGAAGAAAATACACAAATAGATGAAGTTAAAAATCAAAATTATTTCACTCCTCTATATTCAAAATTCTCCAACCCAAATCCAAGTTAGATTACAATTATTTATATAGACTTAGGGAAGGGGTCACCTCATTCTCCAAGTTCATACAAGGTCATTACATATGATAGTCATAAAATGAGTTCTAATTGTGTTATAAAACTATGTAAGGGTCCAACTAAAGTTATCAGTTTAAAATATCCTTCATAAAATCTGTGCAACATGTGCATATGTATAAAGATGAAGGCAATTTTTATAATTATAGCTCAAAATACATGTAAAAATTTAAAATATATGTGCCTTTTCCCCAAAGTTATACATACCTAATTTTATAGGTTGTGAGAAAAACCTATTGATATTTTTAGATTGTCCACTTTCAAATAGAACTCAGACATATGTCCAGGACAAGTACTACTTTACCAATGTTGTAGAACTAGTGACACTATTTTTATCTATGACTAATTTATCTAAATTATGTGTTGAATATTTTCCCATTTTAACTATAGCCTTTTTCAAATATTCACTTCTATATTTTTTAACCATGCATGTTCATATTCTCGATCTAGCTTTTGAATTGAGACCCACTAGTTGTTAATAAATATAGCCCAAGTGTTAAAAAGTTATGCATAGTATGTCCATGTGGCCATGCCATTATATTTGTTAACTATCAAAATGTGAATATTGTCCTAAGACACATGTAAAAACATGATTGATGTCAAAACGTGATTGAGTCTAGATCTTTAAAAATTCCACTATCGTCTCACATTATTCAATCTTCTACATGATAGAATGTGAGTGTGCCACTTGGAAGATTTGTAGAGCCTCTATGCTCTTGATAGTCTTAGTTATAATGTTTTTGTGCCACTTGAAATCTATTCACTTGTTCTATGACCTTTGAATTGTCTTTATCAATCTCACACAATCAGATCAATTTTATGGAACAACATTAGCCATCGATCTACATGGGCCCACTAACCTTTGATTTGAAAATAATTATTTTACAAGGTTAAATTTTACATCTACATGACTATGAATGACATCCTCATGAATTTTAATGATGTCCATGTGACTATAATAATTTAATCCCCTATCATTTTCTTATTGATATTAAATTTAATGTTGTGTCTTTTAGTTACTGAGCCTAAATTTGATGTTTATGCAACTATCAAAGACATCTTTATGACTGTCAATGATGTCTACATGACCATTAAAATTTAAATCTAAACCTTTTATCTATGAGATTAATTTTGAAATTAGTATAACCATCAAAGATTTCCATGTGACCATCACATTGACTTAACTCCATATGAGCTCAACACTTGTTATTTCCTGGTTTGCTCCACCTTGAAATCACAAATGAAAAGAGGACTTAGCATAATACTTAGATTAACATCTTTATGAAAAAAATAACTCAGGACATAATTTTAACTAAAAGTTTACTCATGTTAATAAACATGGAAAAAACCTTAAGATTAAAGTCTTTGATAATGTTATAAAGGTGATCATATGTGTGCCACTTAGCAACTGCTAGGGCTTTTGATTATTGACATTCACATCATTTGACATTTATGTACTAGGATCCCATGATGGTGAAACTTGTCACCCTCATAGATCTCTAGAGAACCTTTCATATTTCAACATTTTCTCATGTCATTGGATCTTTGTACCAAGATCTCATGATGGTGACACTTTTCACCCTCATAGAACTCAACATGTATTTTGAATTTTTAACCATAAATCTAACTTCATTGGATCAACTAGGCCTGAGTTAACGTGGTCCATTATATTTTTAGGTATAGAATAAAATACATAAGTTAATATATAGGACTTTGCATGAATATTCTATCCTAAGGTCTTAGTTGTATGCATAAAATATTATTGGGAACTAGGCTTAGAATATATAAAAGATCTATGTTTAATCTCGATGGCCTAGCATAGAAAACAATTAAGATCTTGGATAAAATATTAAATTAATATTGAAACATAGTAAACTTCTCTATAATAAGGGGTACCACTTTAAATTATGGTATTTATTTCAAGATGATTATTGTGGAGGAAATGTTACGAGCTTTTTATGTGGGGAATGAACTCTGCTAGGGGAATTATTTTAGATAAAATGTCTACAATAATTCTCCCAAAGACACAATTCCATCAGATAAAATGTCTAAGGAAATTATCCTAATGGGTCATTTGGAAGGAAATGTGCCAAGGACAAAATTCTCAAATGGTATATCTCTAAGGGCAAGGGCAATTTTATCAAGAAAAATGTCTTGGACAAAATGTCCAAAGGAATGTTCATCAAATAAAATGTATGAAAGATGTGTAAAAGGTCTGAAGGGTCTACTTCATGGTGAAAATGCATGAAAGGTCTACTTTATAGGGTACATTTTGGTGGGGAAATGTCTCAGACAAAATGTTTGAAGGAATGTTTGTTGAACAAAATGTCTCAGATAAAATATCTAAAGGAATGTACGAAGGGAAAAAGGCCTAGGACAAAATTACTAAAGGGTAGATTCAAGGGGGATGAAGAGTAGTTACAAAAAATTATGAAGGGAAAGTTCAAAATTTTGAAGGGAAAGTTTATTTCATCGAGAAAAATTCTTGTGTTAAAAATTCCCATAGACCCAATTCCATTGAGAGAATTTTTTCAAATAAAATGTCTACAACATTGTCCCCGACATGGGCCAAATGATTTAGGAAAATCTTCTAATAAAGATAAGTCCAATAAAGATAAGTTAGAAAAAAATCTGATAGAATAATATTGAAAACATGAAAGCCAAAAAGACAAACTGCATAAAAATATAGGCTTGATATAAATAACCCAAAACAAATAAGCTAAAATGAAAACATAATACTAATTCCATATTTCCAAATTATGAAAGGCCAATAATCAGTCTTTTCCCAAAATTTTGCATAAACATATAGAAGAGGGGTTCAAAGCCAAGACCATAGTCTAACAAAAAGTAGGTCCTTATTTCCTATGGAAATAAGGGGGATGTCAGGTACAATAGTAACTTGGCCATCTCTCCTAGATATGATTCTAATCAGAGCACAACATTTTAAGGTGTACAAACATTACCAAGAATTGAATGAAAAGAAGAAAGTTGATCAACAAATGCCACCTATTATTTCTACTATGCTAACTCCACCACTCCACAAACAATGACCATAATTATAGCATCCATGTTAGCTCCACTTCATGCTACTATTCCCATGGTGACTAAATTTCACACAACTAATGTATCTTCAAGTGTAACTCTAATTACTATGGCATCAACTATGAGTACTAATATAGTTCCTAAAATAGTTTTGAGACAAGTCAAGCAAGATTCAATTTAGATAATGGATAATTTTATACATTTTACATGTAGCCATCATAACCAAATAGTTAAAGTCTTAGTTTCATATATATATTATAATCAACTAAATATTAAATAACATGCACATGTTTCATTCCTAGGCTATTTGTAATGCATCAAAATGTAACTCATAATTATCTCATAGCATATCAATATGTAAATGAAGTTTTCTAATCTTGGAGGATGAGATGACTCTTTCACCAAGATATATACATATATGTAGAACCCTCTTTTTAAAGGGTTGAATTCTTAAATTAAATACAAGAAGAAATTAAGGATTTTGATTGTCATGGAACTATGTTTTCTCTTTCTTCATCCCTTTCTATGTTCATGAATTTGAATTTTCTTTTTTTGCAAATTGATTCAATATTTTTGATGTGTATTAATGTTATAGATGAATTTCATTGTTATGTTAATGAATGTTAGTCTTACATGTGCAACAAATATTGAAGATTGATGTGTTTCATTGATTTAGATAGTTAGTAAATATTGAATCATTATTATAAAGTGCATAAATATCTTATTTGATATAATATTGTAGGCATGAGAAATAGTTTCCCTACATAAATTCTTAGTCTAAGTTGTAATCTCTTGTATAAAGGTATGCAATACTAACCTTAAAAGGAGTGACATTTAGTTGAATCCAATAATCACCCTATATCTAAATACCTAAACTCCCAACTGTGTTTGTTTACATATGGGAAATAATTGTAAACAACAAACATTAGTCCTTGAGATACTTATCCATAATGAGATAAACTGAGAATATCCTATTTAGAGATATAGACTATTTTTTTTGCTTTGTCCTTGTCTATTTTTGAAGTTTATTTGAGATCTACCAATCATAGATTAGTCTTCCACCCATACAAATCATACAATGATGTATCCTTTTATTAGAATTCACAGATGCCCGAAAACTTGGTTGAATAACCATAGGCTCAACTTAATATTATACCATTTGATTATTCTAACCACATACGTGTAACTCATGCCTTAAACTGTAACATAGTTCTAAAGAGATCCTAAAACATTAGAAGTTACCTCATTTAAAACTCTTTGAGGTGTGCATAAAACCCACATCAATAATGTGTAACTATACACCATGAGTTTTTATAATTTTCATGATCTTTGGAGGCTTTAGCTAATCATAGATCACCACATGAGCCTATAAAAATATAGTTTTTGTACACATGTAGAATGCCTGATATGTCAAATTGATAGTTCCACCCCTTTGCACTATGGTACACATAACACTTGAAATTCCATACATGTATCCTAGGTGCCATTAGATCTAGAGTTGGGTGTGTACTTACCAAATCCTCTACATTTATTATCAAATTTGGGTATTTCATGATTTTACACTTAAAAAATTATCTTCATTACCAACCAATTGAATTAAGGTTTATTTTAAATAAAATCAAATATAAGGAGAAGGCAAAAAATAGTTATTCTAAAATAAGGACATCAACATAAAGATTAATTTTCATACCTATTAGAGAGTTGTAAATGATGTCATGATGATTTAATGGAGGTGTCCTAGTGAGTGGATGAAGTTATTTGATAGCCTAAGTGACAATGATAAAGTGTGCAATGTGTTTATCCTAGTGTGCTTAAAGATCGCTTGGTTGATCTTCAATTTTGGCATGGTTAGAGATGATCAGGGATGAGTATGGAGTATTTATAATGTGTAAGGTACCCTATAATATATTTTATATGATTGATATGTGCATGACTGGAATTCACCTGATTCTTCAGTGTTCTCATCTAAACATTTTGGGTCCAATAGTAGAAAACATGAGTAGGTAGTTTGTTGATGTCACCATTATCACATGTGGATGAATCAGAGGGAGTTGGTCATATGGTTTTGATAACTTTAGTCCCTATTTTATATGTCTTAAGTATTAATTAATTCACTAAAGATTAGTCAATTATAAGTAAGTGCAAATTTGGGCTCTGAGGAAGTTTGACATTATTTTCCCATACTTAGCCAAATTTGCATGAGGCAAGAAAGAGTTGAGTAAGCTTTTTGATATAGTCATATGTCACACATGTGGGTGTTTCATCATAAAGTGATAATATTAGTTTGTTCACTTTTATGCCTAGTTTATTTTAAATAATTTTTAGGTTATGTAATGAAGCGCATTGAAATTTATGCATGTGTAAAGTTGGCCTTCCAAATAGTTCTTGACATAGTAGGCTCTGTGAGAGAAAAAATCGAAGTGAGAACTTTAATGTATTTATTTATCACACATGTGAGCATTCTATGAAAAAATTAACACATGGTTATATTATGATATATGATTATATCATATGTTATAAATTTTAGAACATTCACTTGAGCGAAGCAAAAGATATGGAGGTGCAAAGTTGGCCTTCTAGGTAGATAAGCAAAGGTTCCAATACTTAGTCATTTTTCAGCAAGGGTAAAGAGTAGGACCAAATGGAGAACATATGGATCATGGGAAATAATATATTTTGATTAAATAATGTGTGTTACATGATAAGGATCTAGGTAATTCATAGATATTGATGATGCGTAGGAGTTTGTATATCTAGATCTATGGTATGCAACAAATCAAAGAGGTCAAAATGTTTGAGGTTTAACATCAAGCAGAGATAAATATTGAGATTTTTATAACATCAAAAGAGAGTGGGTTTTCATACTAATAAATATAAATAGTGTGATTTAAACTTTATAGGTCAAATATATAGTTGTATAGCATAACTAAAGTGAGGATAATCTCAAAGAGATTGATGAAGCGTATGAAGTCAAAGTTTCTAGATTGCACAAGATGAGGTTAACATGTTTAAATTTTAACATTTGGGAATTAACACTATATGTGTTAAAGATAAAATTATATTGATGTTACATAATCAATCTGAAGTAATGATGACATGAGATGTGAGCATAGTGTTCAAGGTTTAACTATGACTATTTACATTCAAATATTTAAACTTACAAAGGAAAAAAAGAGTACTATATATTTTGGTTGTCTTTTGATATATACAAAATTTGCTAATGGTGTAAAAATGAAATTGGTAGAGGATTCGTAGGCACATCTATAAATATGTAATTGAATATTTTAAAATGTGTACAATCACACTAATGAGGTTCAAAGTTGATTATGTGTTTGATTGTGTTCTATAAGTAACTCAAGAAGGTTGTTTGAGCTTGTACTACTATTGTTTCAATGTTTAATGTTGAAATAGATATTGGATCATGTTTTAGACTCCATGAAAATCATATGTGTGAATTTTAGAGGTGTGATAAATCTATCTTGATTATAAACAATGCTTAATAAGTTGACTATGTATTCATTTATAGTGTCCTTTTGAATGAGGATATTGTTTGAGTTGATTAAGCTTGCACAAAAGAGTGAATGATTATTATAAACATTTGAGGATCGCTAAATGGTGATGTAGAGTGTACCTATGCTTTTCTAAGTGGTATTATGTTCTATTTTGGCTTGATGAAGTGCTAAAGGAGTGAATGGATCTTCATGAGACCTATAAGGTCTACAAGGGCCTAATTGAAAGGAGTAGTTCCTTAAGGGTAACCCATGGGTATTATGGCTGACCTATATGGATGGTATTGAGTTATGTATTTGTATGTGAGAGATACCTTAAGGGTTAATGAATTCATAATTTCTAACCAAGATATTGATAATCATGAAAGCTTTATATATAGTGAAACTAAATGTGATGGTTTCTAGACTTGAGTGAGATACTGGGGAGAGATTTGAGAGAGGATTATGTGTGTGAATTATGGAGTGGAGGGGTAGATTAATCTATGGATAAGTTGAATTATATATATATATATATATATTGAGGACTATTTTTATGAATTTTAGGTCATTATTCTATTGGCAAAATATTGCTCTTGTAGATTGAGTGTGAGTGAAGGTGAAGAGTCATAAGCAAAGGTAAATCATTAGGTGTTGAAGTCATCAATTCAAAGGTGGATGTGTTTATATGTGTTGTTTTGGTATAACAACATCTAAGGGGGTTACATCCTCATTGTAAATTGAAACTTGATAAAGGTCTAGTTGTTATTGTAGCTCAACTAGACAGGTGCGGTAGCACTAGTCTCTCTAAATAGGGATTGTATTTCCTTAATTAGTTTTAGATGGTCTAAATTGGTTTTTTTTATTATAGGATAGTAGTCTAATTTCATGTTTTAGTTATTTTTATCCTAATATGGTTTCCCACATATGTCATGTGTTATGTGATTGATCTTACATTATAGTTATGAATGATGTGTATGCTTCATGAATGCTTATGATAATTATTTAAGAACTTGAAAGTATTGAAATTGAAGTTGGATTTTATAGGCTCATTGATTCACCCCCCAAAATGATTGTACCTCTAAAAATTGGTATCAAAGATGGTCCTTTGGTAAAGTCTTGACATCTTGAAGGTGATCCAAGGTATAATATGGGTAGTCATCAAGGAGGTTTTTCTAATAAGTAAACACCAATGCTCAATAGATATAATTATGCTTTTTAGAGTGAAAGGATAAGGACTTACAATATGTACCTAGGGTTTTATTTATAGAAATGTATTATAGATGGTTATGTTTCTCCTATTACTCCTCCATCTAGTGTTGTAGACAAGAAGTTATTTGAAAACCAATTCCAAGTAAATTAATGATATCACTCATGGTATTTAAGAGATATAATACACCAAGGTAATCCATTTTAAATTTACTAAAGAGATATGGGACAAAATGAAGATCATTTTAAAAAGAGATTCAAAGGTTAATATTTTTAAGTTATCGACTCACAAATGGAAACATAAAAGTTTCAAGATGAAGGAAGAAGACTCTATGGGATTCTTTCTAAAGAGAGTTGATGAGACTATGAACATCATTAGAGGTCTTAAAGAGAATCTTGAAGAGGTTATTGTGGTTAAAAATGTATTAAGGTCTCTATCTCTCAAGTTTGATCCAAAAGTATCTACGATTTAAAAAATTCATGGTCTTCCTTAGTTAAAGATGGATCAATTGCATGGTACCCTTACTACCTATAAGATGAGAGTAAATGATGATATATCACAAAACAAGGAAGAAAGATTCAAAACAAAGATGAAGCCTAAAAAGAAATTCCAAGCTAATAAACCTAAATACGATGACATATCTAAAATTGATAAGGATTAACTAATTTAATTGATTACTAGGAAATTAAATATAGGCTCAGGGAATTATAAGGGTAAACTACCCTTCAAATGTTTCAACTATGGAGAGATTGGACATTTTGATCATAAGTGCCCTCAAAATATTAAGAAGAATGATAATGAAAATCCTAGTTAAGGTCATGATGAAGACAAAACTACATATAGGAAGAAAGGATTTAGAAAGTATAACAACAAGAATTCCTTCAATAACAAGAAGAATATCTACATGAAAGAAGACTACAGGTCATTAGATGAGAATGAAGATAGTGACTTAGAGTATTGTCGTGAAGATGATGGTCTTGATTAAGATTAAGCCCTATTCATGGCTAAGGAAGGAAGTTTATCACTTCAAAATTAACATACTTGATATGATGATGAAGATGAGATTGACTATGAGACTACTTTGAAAAATGATATTGAAGTACTGAATATTGAGAAGAAGATCAATAAGAAAATGAAGTCTCAACTCAAATACTATGAGAAAAAATTCAATGTGTAAGAAGCAAGATTGAATGAAGATACAAAGGAGCATGAAGATATGGTCAAGCATCTTATTTATCAATTTGAAAATCTACAATCCTAAAATCTAAATAAGATGAATGTTCAAGGTATGTTTTTGAAAATGAGTCTTTGAAATCTAAGTTAGATAAAACATCTAGTATGGTGAAGACATTTGCAAGATTTAAAAAGAGCTCATGTGATCTAGAAAATATTTTGAGTAGTTAAAATCATTATAGTGATATAAATATTATTGGATATGAATAAGAAAAAAATAAGGTAACTTGACAAGATGAAGACTAATGTAAACTAGGACAATTATACTTTGAAGAAAAATCATCAAACAAGGAATGAAGGTGTTGGTAGAATAAAGATAAATTAGATAAACTAGCCAAATGCCATGATGTATGAAAGATTCAATGGTTAATATCACACATGTAATCAATTTGGTCATAGCGATATAAAATGCAAGAGACCTATTAGAAATGAGTTTACATGGAACTATGATGGTGGTCATCAGTCAAATGGTGTAAATAGGATTAAGTGCTTTAGCTATCATGACATATCACACATTATAATTTTTTGTCCAAATAAGGTGTGTGAGGATATTTTTATTGAAAAATGTATGGTGTACTATAACTATGAATAAATATGTTACATTGATAGGTTGCGAAAACAAAGTCCTATAAGATAAAATGAGTTCAAATAGGCTCCTAGAGTACAAGGAAGAAGGGAAGTTAACACATGGAAGCTTAAAGTGACAACTATGTGTCATGATGAATCTACAGGTCTAATTAATCTATTTTCTATGGTGAAGAAAGCTACAAATGTTTAAAAGTGCTAAGAGGTCTCATTGTTTGCTTATGTTGAGAATGAAGAGAATAAGGTGAAGGACAAGACCAAAGGTGCTAGTTAAAGCTAGTCTTGAGGTATGTGTGGATAAAAGTGAACATAATAATATTTATAAGAAATTATTATTCAAATAGCATCAATTGATAGTACCTAGTGATAAGGTTCCAAGCTATAAAGAAGATTCTATATATTAAAAAGTATGTCATGAATCTATGTTGTCTCCATGTATTATCAATACAATCATAGAAGAACAGGAGAATGTTGTATTGGTTGATCATGTTTCTTCTCTTAATCCTATGAATAAGAATAATAACTAAAAATATCAGATGACTAAGGATGATAATGAATATGAGGAGTTGTGGGCAACTCCTAGTTTCAAATTGTTTTAAGACATTATGAAGTAGGGTGTGTCTACCTATGCTTCTTAGGAAACATATTTCTTGTGAAGAAGAATTTTTTTGTGATAAAGACCATAATTACAATCTAAAAAAATATTGATGTTGATTTTATAAGGTCATTGGTTAAGTGGAATCAATAAGTTCATGAGCTTTCTCTATAGGGTTGTTGAAGGAGCTATTATGTAGGGTCAAAATAGGTGTTTTCAGATGGAATAATGAGCTCGATGGAATGAAAACTAGAGTTTGGTAATAAAAAAATTCTATTCACTTATTTTTGATGTGCTTCAAGTGTTTTTTTGGTATAAAGGTATGTTGAAGTCAAGTTGAATACTTTTGAGTACTCTCAGTTATCTCAATTTTGGCTTAAGGGTAAGTAGGCCTAAAAGTGGGTTATAAGAAGTCAATGTTCCCAAAGGAATGATGGATAAAATTTTGGCCCAAAAGTGTGTAATATTTATCTCTAGATATGTAATAAGTTTTAAATGTGGACATTGACTAGAAGGAGGTTTGTTGATTCAATTTGTTTTAAGATTCTAGGCTTTTGGGATATGCTAGAAAAGTGGTTTGCATTATGAGTCAAAGTTTAAGGATTATTAATATTTTGAATTGGATAAATGGGTTGTCAAAAAAATATTATTATAGATCTAAATGTTTTTTTTAAATTTATTCATGTTTTTGTTAAGATGGAGGCCTAATTAACAAGTTGGTTTGTGAAGGAAGTATGTTTCAAAGGGTGAGATAGGTTATGAAAATTTGTGTGTTTGAGGGGGAATATGAGAGTTATATAAATATGATTTTTTATTTTTTGAATATGTGCCTAATAAAAATTATGGGCTCTACAATTTCCAGGTAAGGCTATAAGGAGGCTAGACAGGCCTAATGTGAAGAAGATTATCTTTTGATCAAATTATCCAAAAGAGCAAGGCATGAGTATTTCAAGGTGAGTTATTAATTTGGTTTAGTGCATGTTTCATATTTTTTGGTTGGCATGAAGTTATTTTGGTGGTCCTTGTGGTATGTTCAGAGAGAAGGTTAGTAAGCCTATGCATTGACTCTTCATGGTGTATGAATATCTGAAGATGCTCAAGAGGTGAAATGGCTTAGATATCTTAGGAAGAGTCCCTCTCATATGTTTCTTGATGATTTTTCTTAATTTTAGTGTTTTTCATGTTCTTCATTTATTGGTTGTAGTGCTTGGTTGAAGAGAGTGTTGATATGGAACAAAAGGAAGTCGAATCAAGAAGAGGTACAATCAAGGTTACTCCTGTTGGCAGTATTTTTAGGTTCTTAGGATCATATTTTTCCCACTTTTTCATTATGTCAAAGGGGGATAAATTTATTTTTGTGAAAGTTATTGAAGAGAGAAGGAAGGTGAGTTATATATTGATATATATGATGTGTGTTAACATCAATGATAAAGGAGGATATTGTTAGAGATTTTCAATGATGTCATGGTGATATCATGGAGGTGTCCTAGTGAGTGGATGAATTTATTTGATAGCCTAAATGATAATGACAAAGTGTGAATGTGATTTTCTTAGTGTGCTTAAATATGGCTTCATTGATCTTCAATTTTGGCATGGTTAGAGATGATCAGGGATGATTATAGAATATTTATCATGTGTAATGGGTCTTATAAGATATTTTTGATGATTAAATATCTTATGTGTATTATTTGAATTAAATTAGGTATTAATTATTTTAATCTAAACGTTTTGGGTCTAATAGCAGAAAATCTAAATAGGCAGTTTATTGATGTCACCATTACCACATGTGGATGAGTTAGGGGGAGTTGGTCATATGGTTGTGATAAATTTAGACCATATTTATTATTCACTAAGTCTTGATTCATGAACCTAATAACAATCAAATATATTTAAGTGAAAATTTTGGATCCCAAGTAGTTTGACATTGTTTTCCCATACTTAGCCAAATTTGCATGAGGTAAGGTAGAGTTGAGTAAGCATTTTGATGTAGTCATATCTTACATGTGTGGACATTTAAATAAAATATGATAATATGGATTTGTTAAGTCTTGTGCCCAATTTATTTTCACTAATTTTAGGTCATGTGATGAATCACATTAGAATTTATGCATGTGAAAATTTGGCCTTCTAGATAGTTCTTGACATAGTTGGCTCTGTGAGAGAAAAACTAAGCGAGATTTTTAATGTCTTTATTTCTCACATGTGTTAGTGTTATAGGAGAATATTGACATAGTTTTAGATTATAATAAATGAGGAGATAATATGGTAAAATTTTTATAACATGCAATTGAGTTAAGTAAAAGATATTGAGGTGCAAAGTTGGCCTTTTAAGCAGATAATAAAAGGTTCCCATACTTAGTCATTTTTGAGCAAGGGTAAATACTAGGACCAAAGGGAGATATTAAGGCTCATAGGTGATCATACAGTTTGATCAAATGGTTCATGGTACATGATAATAACTTATATAATACATAGATATTTATGGTTTATAGGAGTTCATACATCTAGATCTATGGTGTGTAACAAGTCAAAGAGGTCAAAGTGTTTGAGGTTTAATGCCAAGTAGAGATAAAGATAAATCTTCTTCTAGTATCAATGGTAAGTGGGTATTTTTAATAATCAAGATAAATGGTGTGATTTATATTAAAGAGGTTAAAGAGATAGCTATCTAGCATAGCTAAAGTGAGGATAATTTTGAACAAATCAACGGAGCGTATGAAGTCAAAGCTTCTAGATTGCACGAGATGAGGTCAACATGTTTAAAGTTTAACATTTAGACATTGGTGATATATGTGTTAAATATAAAATTATATTGATGGTGCATGATTAATATAAATTAGTGAGCACATGAGATGAAATCATAGTGTTTGAGGTTTAACTAACTGTTTGCATTTGAATATTTGAATTTACAAAGGAAAAAACTAGTGCTATGTATTTTGGCTATATATTTTGATCTATCCATAATTATCTCATGGTGTAAAAATAAAAATGGTAAAGGATTCCAAGAAACATTTTCAAATATACTATTGAATATCTAAAAGTGTTTATAATAAAATATATTGAATTTCAAAGTTGACTATGTGTTCTACTATGTTCTGCAAGTAACCCAAAAAGGTTATTTCAGCTTGTATTATTGTTGTTTTGATGTTTAATGTTGAATTAGATATTATAAAATGTTTTATACTCCATTAGGATGATATTTGTACATTTTATAGGTTTGATAAATCTATATTAAGTATGAACAATTCTTAAGAAGTTGATTGTGTATTTGTTCATGGTGTCTTTATGAATAAGGCTATCGTTTGAGTTGATTGAGCTTTCACATAAGAGTCCATTGATGATTATAAGAATTTTAGGATGAATAAGGGGTAATGTAGAGTGGAAATATTAATTTTTAATTGGTCTTATGTTCTTTTTTTTCTCAATGAAGTGTTAAAGGAGTGAATGGGTCTTCATGAGACCTATAAGGGATACAAGGGCCTAATTGAATGGTGTAGTTCCTTAAGGGTGACCCATAGGTGTTATGGATGACCTATGTTGATGGTATTGAGCCATGTATTTTTATGTGAGATATTACTTATGGGTTAATTCATGCCTAATGTTTTATCAATATATTTATAATCATGAAAGTTTTATATATAGTGAAACCAAATGTGATGGTTTATAGACTTGAATGAGAGACTGGGGAAAGATTTAAGGGAGGATTGTGTGTGTAAATTTTGGAGTAGAGGGGTAGAGTTACTTATGGATTATTTGAAGATAATAATGGATTTAGGACTATCTTTATGACTAATAGGTCATAATTCTATTGGCAAAATAGTGCTCTTACAGATTGAGTGTGAGCGAAGGTGAAGAGTGATAACCAGAGGTCCATCATCAAGTGTTGAATTCATTAGTTCAAAGGTGGATGTGTTCATAGGTTTTTTTTCAGAATCTTAGAATCTAAGTGGATTTCAACATCATTTTAAGGTGAAACTTTCTATAGGTATAGCTATTGTTGTAGCTAAGCTAGACATGTGTGATAGCACCTTGTGGGATTGTAGTCTCACTAAATAGGGATTGTAGTTCCTTTATCAATTACAACTAGTCTAAATTGGTTATTTTTACTATAATAAATTAGTCCAATTATATGTTCCAAAGGGTTTTCTCCCCCAAGAGGGTTTCCCACATATGTCATGTGTTATGTGATTGATCTTGCATTATTGCTATGAATGATGTGTTTGCTTCATGAATGCTTATGCTAATTGGTTAAGAATTGGAAAGGATTAAAATTGAATTTGGATTTTATAAACTCACTAATTCACACCCTTCCCTCTCAGTGATTTTAGCTCTAATAATAACATTAGCCATTATAACCATTACTATAGAGATATCCTTGAGCCCTATAAGTTTCCATTTGAGTTGGGATTGTTATTATCTATCATACATGACTCAAATTATTTATAGCATGTTATTCATTTATTTTCCTAGCTTGACATACATCCCTATAAAAATTTTACACAATAAAATAACAAACATCATCAATGGTAGCATCCAATTCCAATCTATAATAAAATTTAATGGATACTACATTATTTTAGGGAGTCATTCAATTCAACACTATAATGAAATCTTCAATAAAATTTAAGACATTGAATGACCTAGTAGTGGTAATGAGCTAGAAGAGGATGATATAATTTTTTTAAGTGATCTAATATATATCATATCCTCAAGCTTTAATAATTCTATGGTCAATCCTAAATTATTCCCTATGGTGTCTTATTTATTTTACAAATGTCTAAGTGCACTAATGACATCATCTATTCACAAAACAAGGGGATCTAAATTACATATATATAAGGCCTCCTTTAAGAAACATTATCACCTACATAACTATGAAATCATGTATGATAATAAATTTACCATTACATGGATGAATACCCATGATATCTATGATACCCTAAAACATTGGTCTAAGGAAACTTATCAATGGGTTAACAAGGTTGACATTGACTCCTACACTAGCAAGACATTCAAAAAGGGAGTGTGGATGGGCATGTTATTGCTCAAATGCCTATATGTGTTGAGTGACATCATGCATATCTAAAAAATTTAGGTCCCCTTACTTAGCATCATCTTATAATGGCATAAATTACCATAACTTGGATACATAATCACTTTATGTATATCATAGTCCATCCCTAGGGTTCACATTCAGGAAAATTTTTACATGATGTCTTATTTGGTTGATACCACATCCACCACCATTAACTTCAAGATCATTATGTTACCCCATGGAGACCTAAATTTTTTTTAGTCCACATGATTTTTTACAAATTATATATTTACCACTTTAGGCACCACATTGGGGAAATCAATGACCACTTCTACCCCCTTTTTACCTAGTAATCAACGACAAACCCATGCCAAGTTATCATAGCATATGAGATATTCTATACCATCCATTTATGCATACTAGGAATAAAAGGACCACATAGTATTTATCATATAATTTATCTAAGAACATTTTTTCAAGATACTCTACATCATCTCATACTAGATGGTAGATCAAGAGATTGCTTACTAGCTTGTTAATGACATAGTAGGATTCTATCTTAGTAAAATATAAAAGTCTTATCCTGTACTCCCCATCATCATAGGGAACCATGAGTACAATACCTTCTATATCCTCCAAGCCATGTCCATGTACATATACTCCTTAAATATCCCCAAATATAATTATTGGTAGTGGGATCTTTAGGGCGAGGTCAAAGATCATGCAAACCTTTTTTGGGCTTGGTTGAACATCAATTACCATTATAAGAGATAATTAATAAAAAAATTCACCTCAAACCTACCAATGATGTCTACATAATTAAAAATATAAAGTAACACATTTACATATATACCAATAATCATATAATAGGCCCTTATTAGAGGAAATACATATTCCTCGACAACTTACTGTGGTGGTCTTGACCACTGTAAGTAGGCTTTATAAATTAGTCTTTTATTAAGCCTAGTAAAAACTATATCAACTTTGGATTCCACATCACTTGTATTGAATTTAAAAATAATGAAAACTCATGTTTCATAAACCTTTCTAACATCTTCAAATCTTAGGTCAAATCCCCTTGTGCTTAACCTTTGGCATCCTAAATCCTTTGGCTCCCACATTAGGTATATCTAAAAAATATTTCACATCTCCTATAATATTTAAAACCTTGATGTAGACTTATATTATGGTGTTTCCCCCTTTAATCTACCCTAAAATATCTCCCTAAGGGTCCCCTACTTTATTTTTTCTAAATCCCTTGGTGTTCCAACCCCCCATGCCCAACTACATTATGCTACACTAATTTTTCCAATTCCTAGAATAGTCCACACAATTTTCAAGGTCCCTATTAGTGTTTCAAATCCTTCTCTTGAAATCATAATGGATCATATAGCCTTGGTACCTCTTATTATTCCAACTACCCGTATATTTCATTTGATCCAAAGTGTGTAAGCTTTCACTACTTTAACAACCTATAGTGTTCCTTAAGGTCCAAGTTTAGTGACTTGGGTAACCAACCAACCTTGGTCATAAGAAAAGTATGCACCATGTATATTATTGAACCTTAGGATCCTTTTAGTTTCACTCCCAAAGTGTAGAAACACCATAAATGATGCCTATAAGCACTCAAACTTGATTTCTCATAGGCCATTAATATGGTCTCTTATTTCACCTATAATACCATCTTGGGCCTATATCTCATACACCTAGTTCCCCATGAATTATATTCATTGAAACCATCTCATCCTTAAGAGTGAACACTTAGGTCATATTTATAAATATTTCCCAAGTCTACCTAACTCAATACCAACTGAGATCATATTTGTTCCCATGGGAAACTCTCATAGCCACTCTTCAATTTTCACCCATTATACTACCTCCATCATCTACCCCATTTCATATACCTCCTCCATTTTTTCCACCCCAATGCATGACTATACAATATACTTAAGTTATTACCTCATATTGAATAACCATAGTGTAGTCATATAAAATGCAAAATTTGGTTACTTTAGTGTGGATAATGACACCCAATCCATACATCCTCCTACTTAATTTCATGACTCTCATAGGCTTTTCTTTAATTAATTCCCAGTCATCCATAGCCTTCTAGACTTAACCCTTATAGACCTAGGTAAATATTTTAGGCTCAGATTCATCCCCTTAGGTCTCATTCCTTCTAGATAATATCACCCAACTTGGACATGAGCACTGAAACCTAGGGTTTCTTATTTTTGGCACTGTTGTCCAAGTGCAAAGTTGGTTCAAATGGTCATATTTTCCCAAATCCTTATCTTAATTCATGCCAACCCAATGTGAATTCATTTAACCCAAGATCATTAGGTTCCTTATAAAATGCCTTTCAAAGTCCATTTAGAATGGTTGACACTCATTTACAAGAGAGAATCAAGAATATAAGCAAGTACACTCAAGCACTTTTCCCTAATCTCTGCATATAACCTTCTAATATTATCCCAATCCTATTCAAATGCTTACACCAATCCCTAACCATATAAATTACACCTAGTTTTATATCTAGTTGCATTTTCATACATAATTGCACCAAGCACATTAATCGGAGAACTACATTATCTTGATCCCTCCTTGGAGTATTGGTATGTAAGCAACTTGCCCACACATGAGGTGTGAAGTGTGTCTAGAATATCTTTTACAGACTAATACATTCTCTCTTTTCCAAGTTTCCATTCAAATTTAACCACAAAGAGATCCTAGGGATTTTTAAGATTAAAACAAACACATAATGAGATCTTTAGACTTCCAAGCTTCAATATTTCACTAACAGGCTAACACATACCTATCAAGTAGAACCCAAAAAACCTAGTTCACCTAGATAACAATGTCAGAAAAGGACTAAAGTGTTGAAAAATAGGGTATGCCACTTTTTTCACTCTTATACAATTAGAAAATGAATTTTTGAAACCTATTTATGATACTATCCTGGTCTTGTATCTGAATTCCTAGACCCTATCTCAGACCAGACAGCTCAGAATAAGCTAAGTCATATTTTGTTTTATTTATTACTATTTTTGGAAAAACCAAAAAAAATCTATTTACGTAAATTAGTGGATTGAATATTGCAGATTATTTGCTGATTTATTTTACTCTAGACCTATTTATTAATTAGGAATAAAACTCCATTATTCTACAAAAGAATAAAACATTTGGTGAACCCAACTTATGTTGAATTTTCACATAAAACCCTAGGGTAAATTATTTTTTATTTTTTTCCATAATTTATTGAGTTTTAATATATTTAAAAATTATAAATATATAAATTAATTTCAAAATTATCATATATTTTGTTAAAAACACTAGTTTGCACATACTAGGTCCTTCTTGCATACAAACACATTCCAAACACTAGGAAAATATATTGCTAATTTTAGAAATTTTTTTTTGATTTTTCATAATTTTTTCACAAAAAATTATAATTTTTTTCTATAAACTCATATCAAAATTTTAAAATTATCATACTAATTTCAAAAATTCATTCAATAATCCCTATTTGCATTAACTAGCTCATAATTATTTTCTAGTACTTTTCCAATCATTTTTTGATTTTTTAGTTGCATATCAAACTCAGAAACACAATTTTAAATTAAAAAATTCATAGTATTTTACACAAATATTTTTGAAAAATACTTAGTTATATATAATATCACCTATTTCCTTTTTGTGGTATCACCTTACATGTTTGGGAGCTCCGTATCCTTTCTATGCAAATTCCAATTAGCTATTTTTAGGACTTTGCATTTCTTATCTTGATAATTTCCTTTTATATAAAATTGCCTATTAAAACTTATTGTAAGACATTCAAAAAAATTATAAATTGTTTTCTTACTTTTTCAATGGCCTAATATATTGATTTTGGTGAAATTGATACAAGAGAACTTCAAGAACTCTTAAAAAAACATCTGGATATGTAAGATGACATGCTTAGAAGTCTAAAAGAGGAACAATAAAAAGTGAATAATGGTCAATATTCTCAAAACACAAAGCAACTAGTTTAAAATGACACTGTGGGGGCAACTATATCTCAACAACTACCTATAATAGCCCAACCTACCTTTATGCCACCAGTTATAGCTAGTACATCCGTCTTTCTTGATGTGGCAACCCTTGTGCAAGAGCTAAGATCTCTTCAATACAAGGTGATACATCTTGAACAAGGTACCATTAGACCTATGCAAGATTTGGATTCTTTTGCTCCTCTACATATACCATTGGCACATCATATTATTTCTACACCCTTGCACAAGGTTTTGTTCAACCCAAGCTTACTCTTTATGATGGTGAGGGCGATCTAGAGACGCACTTGAGAGAATTTCTCATAGCATGCTTGGAATATGTATCCAATGATTGGTTACTTACCAAGATATTTCCATGGAACCTAAAGGATTATGCTTTACAATGGTTATATAGTCTACCAAATCAGTTGGTTCATGTATCCAATCCTTTAACTAACATGTTCTTAGCACACTTTAGTATTAAGATTGGTGATAAGGTTTCATATGCTCAAATTTCTCAATAGAAATAATGACCAAATGAGCATCTCATGGAATATGTTATTTAGTATAAGACCATCTTGGCTAAGATGACTAGTCCCATGGTAGATCAGGAGTTATAAGACCTCTTCAAATAGAGTCTTCTACCAGCACTTCATGAATCAATTATGTTCAAATGATTCTCTTCTTTCACTAAATTGTGTTATACACTAAAGGAAAAAGAAGTGAAACTCATTTCAATAGGAAAACTCAAGTATATAAGCATTTTAGACACAACTAATAAGAATAATAACAAATTCCCATAGAAGGTCAAGTTTAATAATACAAAGGGTAGAATTAACCTATAGTAAATGCAACTTTAGAGCCTCCTCAACATATAGTTTTATCAACACCCTCTTGATGTACTTTCTCACATCTAGTTCCTCCATCTAGGGTTTTACAATAGATTTTGGATTGTAATATCATATTGTTCCCTCCTATTTAGGAAGTTAATCCAACCAAACCTCTTCCCAAGGGATATGATCAGTAGACATTATTTCATTACCACAAGGCACTAGACCACACTAAAAATAGATGCATTAGTTTGAAATATAAGATACAAGACTTGATATATGATAACCTACTTGATCTTAGCACTTCATTTGAGCCTCCACAGGAAAAACCTACATAGGATAAATATTTTAAAATATTCTCAAATTTATCTCCATAACATTCAAAATAGGATACAAGGGACACATTAGGGGTGCACCATGCATATCATCCACATCCACCACTAGTTACATACCAGACACCTTTAATTGAGTCACATCCTTTAAGTGGTATGATCAGTGTGTATGAGTCCAAAGTTCCATTTAGACCTTTGATATCCTTCTCATATCAGGATCTTTTGGAGGATAATTCAAATTATAATGCACTCTTTATTAGTGCACATATTAATAATCAGTCCATTCATAGTGTTCTCATAGATAATGGTTTTAGTGTCAATATATACACCATTACATTATTATATAATTTGGTTTATTCATAGCAAGAAATCACCCTAATAGATACAATTATCAATAAATTTAGTGGGCACATACAAAATTCATTAAGTGAGATTATACTTCCGTTACAGACTGGTCCAACACATGTGACCACACATTTCACTATAGTTCATAGTGCAAGAGTTTTTGATATGTTACTCAGTCACTAATGGATTAAAAAAAATTGAGAAGTACCATCTACAATTGATAGATGCATGAAATTAATTAACACTAATTAGGTTATTATATTTGGTGAAGTTTTGTATTAGTTACCACTACCCACCTTAGAGCCATCTACTTTGCAGTCACCAATTTTAGATTCTCCACTAGTTTCAATATCCCCACGAGTTATATTTATTCCTATGATATAGATTTAGAAACAATTGACACATACATCACCAATATAGAAGGTTCATACATGACCATATCTTTAGGATTTTATATACCTTCTAGATATAGTTTTCACACCCAAAGCAATTTCATTGAGATCTTATAGGTCTACACATAAATCACATGTTCAAAGAACATCTCCTAATTTCATATGGGTCCCTAAGAGCCCTACAATTACAACCACTTCTTAGAATTATAGTAGGACCCCAAAATTATTTTCTACTTTAGAGATCTCTTAGCATCTATAACATATATAGTTTTTAGAGCCATAGTCTAATCATTTTCATCATGCTTCACATTCACGCATGATTCTGCTATTTGATATAGGACACCATAATAGGGAGTCTCCAATGAGACTTATCAATTAGTATCATCCTATCCTATCCTAATTATACATAATCTCTTTTGCTTGATTGTACATAGCTTATATAAAAATAAAAATATAACAATACAAATTTCAAAATAAAAAAACATTCAAATAATTAAAAAATACCAAAAACATTTTGATAGTATGCATCATCCATGTTTTACATTACTACTATCATTCTAGGACTTAAATTTGTTAGTTAATGTTATTGTATGTAAATTTATCTACATCGCCTGCTTCACTTGATCTCCTTTGAGTGTGTGTAGTGACATCCAGTTACTTGATTGCTTTACTCTACCCATTGAGGGGGCATTCTTACTTATACATTAAAGACACACATTGATATACATACCCACTAGGGGCATCTTCTACATGACAACACCATCTAGTTTATGTCAATCCTACACTACATACTCTAAGTTATCATATTAATGCACATTACTTACCAAATTACATAGATACTACATCAAAATTTCATTACTATCTAGAACTTGTGAATCTCTTAGAATATACCTAATATTATACTAAACATGTCTTACATACTTTCACTCTTGCTTTGATTAGATAGATTTGATTGTACCTTTCTAAATTTCACATGCTTTCTTTTCTTATTTTATGTAGTTAGATGAGATTACATTTTTAGTTCTAGTTTTGTTCCTTATGTGTGCCTTAGGACATCTACTAATGTCCTTTGCTTCTATTCATGTGTGTGCACCTTTGGAAATTTGCCAATGTCCCTTATTTTTACTCTTCTTTGTGTATGTGGACCTCATTCCAATATTTTCTTATTTAAAATTGTATGTGTATGTGGATTTTAACATGCCTTGTATGTTTTCTTTCTAGTTTGAGTGACATGTGCCCATGTCCCTTATTTGTGTGTCCCCTTGGCCTACCTTGTATGATTTTTGCTTCTTGATTCTTACTTTGTATGATTTTTGATTGATTAATTATCATTTTTTGCAATTCCATGATCCATATCATGCATTTACCTTGCTTTCTTAAATACAATGATGTACATCACACTCCATCCATCCTTAACAATTAAAAACTAACAACTAACAACTAACAACTAACATCTCCAATTCTAGTTTAGTAAATTACACATGATTTTACATTGTTATATCTATCTAGGCACACCCTTATTGATTTAACAAATTTATCAATACAAACATTGTTATATCTAGAGATATCTTGTCAAATTTCATTGATATATCATATATCTATGTAGCATAACACACTTACAGGACTCTTTTCAATTGAGAGTAGTCATTATAGGTTCAATCTTTCCTACCCTCATAGAGGGGACAATAAATAGGGGTTTTGTCATAGATATCAAAGCTCTTAGTAGTTAAAACAATAGCATTTAGATCACCCAATTTAGAATTCAAAGGCCAAACCAGTCAAAACATAATAATAAAATAGTGACAATTCTAGATCAACAACTAGTTTCAACCTAGGATAATAGCATTGAATATGGATAGTAATCCCAAACACAAGGGTGTCCTTATTTTGGTGCTCTTGTCTAGGAAGAAAAACACCTAGTTTTTCTAGTAACAAGAAAAAAGTTCATCTCAACTACAATTTTTACACATCTAGATTGGTTAGAATCAGTAGTTTCAATATATTTTTCTTAGATAATATAGATATAGGGTGTATCATGCACGACATGATGTCTCTCACTTCCAATTTTAGATTAGGTAGTTGACATAACTTATAGATCAAAACCCATGTTCTAAACACCAGTGATTGGGGGTAATGTGTAGAACATATTAGTCTTATTTTGTTTTTGAGTCTAGTTTATTACCCAAGCATTTTCATTAGTTGCATGCCTCACTCCATTTTCAAGTGGTTAGCATCATTCTCAAGTTGAACTTTCATACAAATTTAACTTTCCAAGCACCTAAGTTCTTAAGTTGGCTTTCACATAAGAATATTGCATTAGTTTTAGAGTGGCTTTCATATAAGCCTAACCTCTATCTTTTAGAATGGCCAAGAGTGGCCTAGTTTCCAACATATATTTAGCTATCCATGCTACATTGTCAAATTTTTAGAGAATCCATGTGCTTCATGAGCCATCTCAGATGACATATATTCTATACCATTATCACTTTATAGCTTCACTTCATTAGACAATGATGGAGCCAAAGAGACAACCTTTATATTCTTGAGTCACCTATTCAGAGGGATTGGACACATAGTCCATAGATCGATTATTACACGCATGATCATCTACCTTCACTCAGTAGGTAATGATGGTGCCAAAGGGACAAACTTTGTATTCTTAAGCCACTTTTTAGGGAATTGAGAACTCAGATCCATTTACAATATAGCTTTTGTTACAAGTATCATCCAACACAATCCAACATTGTTTAGCCTTACTTAGGATCGCAACAAGTTTTGTATAGTTTGCATACCCGATGAGGTGTATTCATTCCTTTCACTTCCTTTTTCTATTACTCAAATTTTGTATGTTTTTATTTTATATAAAATATAATAAGAAATAATCTACTGTTTTTTTCATTTCATAGATTTACACTTATACAATGTTCTCTTTATGAACTATCTAACATTACTCAACATCACACAAGCTTCAGGGGTTTAAACTTTATAGGTAAGTTCAAGTGTACTTTCTATTTTTTCATTTATCTTAGTATTTTGATTTGATGCATCAATAAAATAAATTTGGGGGGGGGGAGGGGTGATTTAGTCATATAAAATACAAAATTTGGTTACATTAGTGTGGCTAATGACACCCAATCCATAGGTCCTCCTACTTGCTTGCACAACCATCATAGGATTTTATTTCATCTATTCCTAGTCATCCACGGCCTTTTAGACTTAACCATTATAGACCTAGGTAGTTATTTTAGGACTATATTCATCCCATTAGGTCTCATTCCCTCTAGACAATATTGCCTAACTTAGACAGGAACACTAAAACCTAGGGTATCTTATTTTTGATGCTATTGTCCAAGGGCAAAGTTCTCTCAAATGATCATATTTTAGCAAATCCTTATCTTAATTCATGTTGGCCCAATGTGAATTAATTTAACCCATGTTTATCAATTTCCCTATAAAATGCCTTTTTAAGTCCATTTAGAAGGGTTGGCACTCATTTACAAGAGAAAAGTAAGAATACAAGCAAGTACACTTAAGCACTTTTCTCTATTCTCTACATACATCCATCCAATATTATCCAAAGCCTATTCAAACCCTTACACTAGTCCCTATACATCTAAAGTACCCTTAGTTTTTCATTTATTTACATTTTCATACATAATTACACCAAACACTTTAATAAGAGAACTACATTAGCTTGATCCCTCCTCAACATATTAGTATGTAGGCAACGTGTCCATATATAGGTTGTAAAATGCATCCAACATATCAATTACACACTAACCCCTTATCTCTCTTTCCCATGTTTCCATTCAAGTTCAAGCACAAAGAGTTCCTAGTGCTTTTTGAGATTAAAACAAATGCATAATGAGCTTAGCAAACTTCCAAGCTTTGATATTTCATTGACAGGGTAACATAGACCTATCGAGTAGAACCCAAAAACCCTAGATCACCTAGACAATAGCACCAAAAAAGGACTATAACATTGAATAGTAGGGTTTCCCACTTTAGATGCTCTTATCCAATAAAAAAATGAAGTTTAAGAACCTATTTTTGACAATGTCCCAGTCATATACCTAAATTCTTTAACCCTGTCTTAGACCAGATAGCTCAGAATAAGCTAAGTCCTATTTTGTCTTATTTATTACTATTTTATTAAAAATTCAAAAATACAATCTATTTACATAAATTATTGGTTTAATTATTTAAAATTATTTACTAATTTACTTTACTCCAAACCTATTTACTAATTAGGAATAAAACTCCATTATTATAAAAAATAATAAAACACATAACAACAATGGGAGGACAAAAATGGATTTGTCCCATGGAAGCTTGAAGATTATAAAGGCATGATATGGTATACTATGGGGATTGAACATCCATCTCAATTTCGATAGACATATTGTGAGGATGAAGAGGGTGATGACCCAAACCTTCACCCATCATGGGGACCTTGTTATGTGGATAATAGAGTAAGACCTATTCTCCTAAGAAACAAGATGACTAAATAGGGATAATAAAATAAAATATTTTGAAGGAAGAGTGGTATCTATTGGGATAATTAATGATAGAAAGTTGTTTTTAATTAGTTTTATTTATTTAATTCTAGTTATTTGGGTTATTTTACCTATTATTTGGTTTTATAACCAACTTGTTATTCTACAAGCCTTTACAACTTGCCTTTTGTAAAAAAATAATATATGATTTTACATTGCATTTCTTGAATATTTTTTTGAATATTTCTTCCACTTATTCAAGCCATCAGTGTTATCAGAACTTGGGATTTTTTAAGGAGGAAGAAATTAAAAAATCTTGTATAAATAAAGAGAACATTTTTATTTATATGCACCTTCTAAAAAAGTGTATCAAATAAGCCCTCAAATTGAAGATCAACGTAGTCTCCACCATCAAAATAAAATTGAGCCAAATCAGGTTACAAAACACATTAGGAAATGCTGGTGACAACAACTAAAACTATAGATAGTCCATAGGAGAAATTTGAGCCACTAGATAAGAGAACAAGAGGCCACCATAGATCACATGGTTAAGCAATGCCACTAAGCTAGTTTGAATATATTTAGCATGGTAATTGTCAAATTCCTTGCTCAAACTACTTTAAATGTATTGTGTTGACAATATTAGCTTTGTGTATGTAGACCTATTTTAATTTACTTTACAAACCTAGCACAATTTCAATGTGATATGACAAAATATAGTAAGTTTTTTAGGTTTTGATTAAATTCTATTAATACCTTACTACATGGAGTCCTCCATAAGAGTGGTAATGTTTATAAAATTTTACAATGAATGATTAATACATGTCAACCAAGTAAGAGGATGTAAATTTTTTTTCCATCAAACTTTCAAATTTATTAAAGTTTTTGTTAAAGGTAAGTTTAATATAAATTATTTATAGATATTTGTAAACAAAAAGCATTTAAAATTTGTTGAAGGATATTTTCTTGGGTCAAAATTTTTGGCATCATTTTGTATAAAGGAGTTATAAGGTTATAATAAAATTTTAAATATTAGATAAATAAGGGTGTAATATGAGTTATAAGGTGTTATCCTTTTTCAATTCCTAGGAATCTCTTATAATCAGAAGTTATATTGAAGGTAAAGGCAAAACCTTGATAGCATTCCTTATTTTTTGATTTATTACCATGGTTAAAATTGTGAGCTTGATTTCTAAAAATGGAGACTTAACTCCTAAAAATTATAAGGAATGGTCAATGAACATGTAAAATACATTAATTTTCAATTAATTGTGGGAATTAGTTGAAAAACAACCAACATTTCCCACCAATACAATAAAGCTTGCATAATTTCATAGATGTGATAAGTGTGCCCTTGATTTTTTGAAATCAACTTGCTATGCATAAGGTATAATTCACATAGAGGCTATCAAGTTTGAAGCTTAGAAAGCATGGAAATATCTAAAATACTTATATGATGAACAACCTACCTATAATACAATTAACCTTCTTATGCAGTTGCTCAACACAAATAATAGATGATGAAGATGTTTTAGAATATGTGTCATGAATTAAGAATATGGCACTTCCGATGGGAAAATTGATGATGAAATGCCCATTTATATCATTTTCAATGGCCTTATCCCTAGTTACAAGAACTTTATAGAAATGTTACATCTTAGTGATAAGCTTAACAAAACTACTTTTGATTCCATTTGTGATTTAATTGCTCAACATGAGTGATAATTTGCAAAGAATAAAGAAAAACCTATAAAGGAGGTACAATATACCAAAATAGGAAATACATTATATGAGCATAATAAAAATCATTCATCAAAGCACTTTCATATATAGAAACACTTTTCATGGCACACTTCAAGAAATAAGAATCATTCTAGACATAGGGATCATTCTAGTTCTCTAAAGTATAGACATCATTCTAGTTTTTTGAAGCATAGACATCACTCTGGATCTTAGAATCATAAGAATCACCACAAACATTCACATGGACACAAGCATGATCACATACAATATTTTTCATATGGCTATTCTTCCTCTATTCCTTGTGGACATGAGAAAATATGCTACAATTACAGTGGCATAAGAGACCTCTCTACAAAGTGCCCCACCAAAAGGAGGGCCTCTCAACATTGATATAAGGTAGAAGTAAACATTATTGGTCACTCTAGTCACTTTGGTTATTCTTCTATTTCCTCCTCTTGATATTCTTTTGCATATTCTTTTGATGGATGGGATGTCTATAAAGTTTATTAATCCATATTTAATGACTATATATTATGAGATGGTAACACACCCATCCTATGTGTGATGCTAGGCTCAAGATTAAGATTTGATGTATGATAATTTTTTGGCTTGTGTACCTTTTTTTCATAGATCTAGTGTTGATATGATATTTAATGTGGAGTATTTTAGTGATTTGCACTTGGTTTATTTATTGCATGACTTCTCACCTCTTTCATAATAGGGGGAGAAGATATTTCAAATTACTTTTTGATCAATCATCGATGGTTTTGATATGAGTTAACATTGAGTTCTTAGAATTGATAGTGATAAGCAAAGGCCTATGGGAGATGTTGGTGATTGTTGGGCATTAGTTTGAGATGTTCCATATATAATACTAAGGTAATTAATTATTGGATAGATTCTATGTAAGGATTGATGTAGTTGGATAGGGTGTGATCTTATTGTACTTCAATGTAAGAATGATTAGGGCATTGATTAGTCTAGGATGCATAGTGTACCAGTTGTAATTATAGTAGAGTCTACTTCGATGTCTCATAGTTCATTTATTAAATCTTTCTATACTGATTTAGATCAAGGGGAGTTTATTTGGATCATTAATGATCCAAATTTATTTTTAATTAGTTTTATTTATTTATTTTATTTGTTTGGGTTATTTTACCCATCATTTGGTTTCATGAATAACTTGTTCTTTTGTAATCCTTTATATCTTACCTATTATACAAAAATAATATATGATTTTACATTGCATTTATTGAATATTTTTTTGAATATTTCATCCACTTATTTGGTCCATTAGTATCAAAATTTTAGGAATTTTTAGTAGAATCAAGATAAGTGACTATATCTCTTTCAAAGGGTAGTGTGATCTTCCATATGTCAAAGTAGTACCTAGAGTGGATCATCATAATTGCCAAAAATTGCAAGAAGATGACACTAATAATCAATAAGGGTATGTTCCCCCAACCTCAAAATCATGCCCCTCATGGACTTAAATTTATAACATATTTTTAAAATTATCATGAGGAATGCATTGGAGGATTGGTTCAAATACATCCAAGCTATCATCAAAACCTTGGACAAATGAAGGGACCAAATCCTTACTTGCTTTAAGGATGTCAAATTTATTGTGGTCTTCTACCTTAATGGCATGATACTCAACACAAATGAGTTTGGGTTCCACCTTAATAATTTGAAGGAATCCAAAAATATTAAGGTGGAAATTCGAAAAAAATATGGGTCCTAATTTGTTTTCGAGAACATAGTCTAACACCAACATTATATAAGTCAATGCATTATAGGCATCTCTTGAGACCCCTCTTAAGGCACATCCTAAATGGTTGACCCAAGCTAAAAAATTTTATATGGATCCACTTCTCATCCTACCCAAGATTTATAGAGACACAAATTTTATTATTCAAGTGTTAATAAAACAATATGGCACTCATATTCAACTAGGAAGTAGTCCCCCTTGGGGTCACAGTTGATGATCCTTTCATTCCTCTTGTGGTCCCTAAAGGGAAAGTTGTCATGTTTTTTTATTTTTTTCTCCTTTTTTCTCTTTTTTGACACATTATTTTATGGTTATTATTATTTTTTACATAGTATATTAGAGTGGTATTTCATGCAAATTGGTGGAAGATCACATCTCACTCCTATATATGTTGATTTTTAGCATTGTTGTAAGGTTCAAAATTTTGGATAGAAGATACAAAGGAATTAAGGCATCTATGTATTTACATTATAATATATCTAAATTTATAAATGCCTTCTAATATTTTTGTGAAAATTAGAAAATATTAGTGTCAAAGTTTATGATATGAGTCTTTTTGAAATACTTTATTTAATTGATAATGTGATGCATGTTATTTTAGTTGATCCCTACATTGATTATTTTTTTTATAAAGTAGTTATAAGTTTGTGTGTCTATGAAGTACAATATAATAAGTGTTTACCTATAGATATAAAATTTAGGAATTGAACAAATAATTTTTATTTCAACTCCATCTATATGTGGTTGAAGTTTGAACTTATGTGAAACTCAACATAAAGTGGTAAAACTATAGGTGGAATCATACTCAATATTAAGCATTTATATGTCTATATTCACTGATAAATATTCATTTTATACCTTACCTTTACCTAATTTTTATTTTTATTTTATTATTAATTTGAATAAATTTTATTCATTCCAAATTATAGATCCCAAGTTAATATGGTAACAAACTCCTATAGAGGATCAATTAGTGTAGGAATGTATTATATGTGTGGAAATTTTTTATCTTCTAGTGTAAAAATGACATACCTTTTAGACTAATTCCAAGAAGGCTATCTAATGGATCCAAATACTAAAAACTCATACCTTGAACTATCCCACCAATTATCTAAAAATAAGGGAATGAAAGTCTCTTTAATTCTTCCATGATCTTTAAGTGTACCTAATTTTAATAGGTAAATTTTGAGGTCCCTAAAAATGATAAAAAATGAGATATAAGGGGGGCCTAATACTTATAACCCAATATTATATTTCCTATAAAAATTAGATCCTCATGTGTACCACTAGATCTAGGTTTGGTCTTGGTTGGTTATTGATCTCACACATACAGTTTCACAAAAAACTATGTATATTACATAAATATCAATACCCTTGATAAATATATCTATTTCACCCACCGCTCCATCCCAAACAACCATACACCCATGGTCAATTCCTTCACCATGGCCTTATTAGATGGATCTACTAGTAATGTTCCTAGAGTTGTCAATGACCTACCTAGAAACCCAAAGAGGTATTTTTCATGATTCACACCTTATGGGAAGAACACTATAAAGGAACATGTGACTTAGTATAAAATGACTCTCATGTATCTAAATGTGTAACATAAATAGTTAGGATGTATAATCTTCTCACTCATGCTAATGGATTTTACTTATGACTGGGTTTTAAACCTACCATAAAACTCCATTACAAAAAGGGAACAGTTCAAAAACACTTTCTAGCCCATTTGAGTAAGGTTATTGACCCTAATATCTTATGTCAATAGTTTTCTATCATAAAGAGGGAAGAAAATGATCCCATGAGAACATTTGATTCTAGATCTCATAAAATGTATAGTTAGGTCACTGCACTATACAAAACATTAACTCAACTAGCCTTAGATATTTATAAGAACAATTTGAACCATTACACTATTATGTTATTGCATAGGGACACCCTTATAATATATTTACCATTGGCCTA